>CM044432.1:63008852-63024937 GCA_024363595.1 Xenopus borealis | reverse complement strand
AGTCTCTCGGCACCATGCCAGACCTCAATGAGTTAGGACATAAAGGCCTCACAGGACCCTTTGTCAAGCCTATAAACACACACACCATCCAGTGTTAAATAGGACTAAAGTGGGGCGGGAAAGGGTAGGGGAAGTGCTGGGGGGCATTGTTTCAATTAGCAATCCTGATACAGTGTATGTATCTCTGCAAAGTCAGGTGGGGAAAAGGATAAGGGAAGTGCTAGACGGGAACATTGTTTCAATAAACAATCTTGATACAGTGTTCTACAATATAATAAATGTCCATAATTAGTGAAATATAGTGTCCTTCATACCTTGTTAAAAAAGAGATAAAATGTCCATATTTCTTGTGTTCAGGGATGTAACCCTTATTCTACTGGATTGTCCATGTGCTATTATCCATGTGTTATCAAAAAACGGGTATCTTGCCATTTTTTTAGTGGAGGGTTTGTCCATGTGTTGGAGTATGTGTGTGGACATACTGGGTGCTGATATTACCTTCAGAGAGACAACTGAGAATATGGAATAGATGTTTCAAGAAAGATAATCTTCTCAGCGTCTATTCTTTAATTCATATTTTAAAATTTTTTGGGTTTTTTTCTCTCAAAGGGTACTTTATTTGAGTAATTGTTTTTCACTAATTTTAATTTATGATCATGATATCACTAATTGCACTTGTTGAAATTCCAACATACAGACAAACCTAAAAAAATGTTAAGATCCCCCCTTTTTTGACAGCTATTTCCAAGTTAGTACAGACTTTGTTTTGTATTAGGCAATAATGATCTGAAGGTTTGCATAACTGCACAGTGATCCTAGTTAATAATTTCAGTCACTCTATACTCAATATATTAAATATTTGGATAAACATAAGACAGATTTTAATATAAGTCTTGGAGTTATGCCCTGTAACTACTGTTTGTGATTGATTTTTGTATGCTGTTTAAGCAGAATTCATACAGAAAACACATCTAAGGAATTGGATATAACCGAGAACATGTCAACATTAGCAAAACGTATCTAATATTTTTAAGGTGGTGCTGATTTATTTGTTACCCAAAGAGAGGGATTTACTAACATAGGTTCTACACTTCACCAGTGCAGTTGGCAACAGCAGCTAATGAATATCTGACTACTACAATGAAAGCAAAGATCTGATTTGCTGTTATGGGTAACAGCATGGTTGCAGTTTAATACCTATGTTAATCAGCCCCACTTATGTTGTTATGAGTGAAGCCTAATTTTGCTTAACCAAAAAAAATTGCTAAATACCAAATGCATTGTAGTCAATTGGATTTTTTATCATGTTTTTCCTAGGGATTTTTTACTTGTGAAACAAAATGATTCACAAAAATCTGCAGCACTGGCAAAATTACAAATTTTGCTCCAAACCTGTAGTGGATAAAAAAAGTGTTCAGCCCTACCCTAAAGTAGTTTAGGAGACAACAATATAGGGTCAGTTATTCAGTATTTCTAGATAATGGAAGTTTATGCACTGGTTAAATCAACAATAAAAGAAAAGCCTTGTATAGTAACAAGCTAACCCAAGTCCATATAAAAGCAACTACTGTATTTGCTACCAAGCAGATACATTGAATATTCAAAACATGGTCAAAATAGCAGTCTGAGTGAGCAAAATTGTAGCCTTTAATTGTATGACCCTGGTAAATCAGGTAACATTCAGATTTTGGATTTGTCCCATGGACATTCCAAAGTAAATCTTGTTTAATGTAACCCAATTTTTAATACAGCTGACACACAGTTAACATAGTGGTTAAAAAGAAAAAGGAGTCTTTTAGAAAATAATTCTTTATGTAAATGTTATTGATTCTGCAACTTTTCATTAGGTTCCCTTCTCAGCCAGTAATGAGACACATTTATTCAAATATTCAAATGAAAATGGTCTTAAAAGTTGTTTAAATACATGGATCCATGTCTACAAAAGCAGGCAAAAAAATCAGAATAGTCCCAAAAATTACAAAGAAGAAGCAATTAAAGCCTTAGGGTATAATTAACATTCCTGTATCATTTATAGACTGATGATTACTGATGATCACCTAACAATTTTAATCCAACAGTAGCTATAATTACAGCTATGAAGGGGGATAGATTTTTTTAAAGAAAACAAAAGACTATAATGCAGAGGGACACTGTGGGCCAGCAAATCGACATCTGTGGATTATGCAAATGAATGGGAAAAGAAGCCATGTTCTAAATGAACAGACCATAAAAAGTGTGTGTGTGTGAGAGAGAAAGAGAGAGAATAATAGAAAAAGAGAAGGATAGTGGATTGCATTTTTTTCTTGATAATTATTAATGTTGGGAGGCAACTAATCCCATGCACTTTTTATGGAGGAATAGTTTGTTTTGGCTTGTGTCTTCAAGTGTAAACCTAAGTGTAAATTAAAAAATGGCATGCTGTGTATTTGGAGTGGTTGATGTTTTCTGTGCCAAGATGAAACAGTGCATAGAGTGCAACATGTCATTGCCTTTGAAGACCAAATGCTCTTTTTTTAAAACCCTTACGGAGATTTAAAAAATAAGAATGGCTTTAAACAGATAACTTTTTTTTTACCAGATAGGCTTTATTTATAACCAAATATGAATTTGCCACCTGCTACTTAAATTGTAATTGCTGCACACTGCATCTTCAGTAATTAGCGAATAAACAAAAATTCACCCTCAATGGGAAAATACTTCTTTTAGCATGAAGTTTTTTAGTCAATGCAGTCAGAATTGTATTAATTAACATATGCCTGGCACAGTGGGTGCCTCTTTCATTGAAAACATATATTATAAAGGAACAATTCAGGGACTGGATGAAATCCAAAGTTGGTGAAATGTTTTCACTGTGCATCTGTGCAGTGAGGTTGTGTCATATTTTTTTGACTGCGCAGCTGACAAACATCTTTTATGTTACAATTCTTTGTAATAATCTCTGCAGTTGGTTCCTTTATTGGGATATATATTTTTCCCAGGAAATTCAGATATCCTAGTTTAGTCACAGGGCAATACTTTTTCTTTTATGATACAAGGTCACAGACACAGCAGCCTGCAATTCTATGAGACTTCTCATTTGCTTCAGTCAGAACATTAATTTGAATATAGGAAACTGCCTCTGCCTCATCCTTGTAGTATTCAGGTAACAGTTTTTGTACCGTGTTAGCCCGTTCAAAAAGGGTAGAACTTTTTATATGAAGCATAACAAAAGTGGTGTAAAAGTGATACCTTTATTGGCTAACTAAGATGATGATAACAGCAAGCTTTCAGAACATTGCAGTTCCTTCTTCAAAGCTGATTACCAATCAGCCACATATGCCTGAATCAATGTTCCACCTAATCCATTCTCAGCTATGTGGGCTAAAAAGTTTTTTATATGCACAGTTTATGTGCATTTTTAAATGATGTGTGCTCAGGTCAGAATGCATACAACATTTTGCTCTTTCACACAAAATTATTTGTTTGTACCTCAAAATGTTGTGTACCCTGTCCTCACAACTTGTGTGTGCATTGTACCTAGGTGCTGGCATATATAGCCTTAAGATGGCCTATAGATCTTTCCAAGACGGATTGTTTGTTTCAATACACATGTGTAGAGCTGAATCGTCAGATATACAGGTAGAAACAATAGAATTCTACCTGTATCTGATGATTCAGCACTAACATTGGTCGATGTTGCCTTCAAAGGCACCCAATCAAAATTTTACTCCTGGACCGATCGACAAGCCGACCTACATTCAGGCCTAATATCAGTAGGCTTGTCTCCCACATTTAAGCATATTAATGTATGTGCTGGCATGTTCTGGCATTTCTGTGTGTCCTTTTTGATTAGGAAGGTTGGCTTAATAATGTCACTAGTGGTAGGGAAGTGTGTGTTCAGTAATAGAGCTCTGTCTATATTGGCTGTATCAGGTAGGTGTCTCTGAACAAGGAGGGAATGCCACTGCTAAAATTAACTTCCAGTAAAAAAACAACCAGCTACAATAATGACACCAACACATTTATAAAACAGAAATGCGCCATGAAAATCCAACTTCTAATAAATATAGTAAAGCTTCTTTTCTAAAGAAGTCTAATTAATTACAGCAACTGTATATCTTATAGGAATTTTGAGCCTCCCAAGTGTAACCACTACTACAAATATAGTCTAATCTACCAGACTTGGTGATGGGATGAGAGGCCCTCTTTAATTTGCCATTTTTCCAACCAAGTTTTGTTTTTATAATGTAGTACAAATGACCTATGAATGACTATTTTATCTGTACTTCTAACTTTATGACTTTCCTTTTCAGATTTATCTGAACTAGCACAATATATTCTAAAGTTTCTTTCATGTAGTGTAAAGAACATTAGTTGAAAACAGTATAAATCTGCTACGATGGAGACATTCATAAATCTATAACCCTTCAGTGATAAACATAAGAAAATTAATGTCTCACAGGTCATCTGTTGTCTTTTACAAGTTGGTATGTAATTTCTAGTCTGCACTTGGATGCAGGCGATAACATTCTTTAAACATTAAATTTATTTTAACATCTTTGTTTCTGGCCAAAAAGAATGTATTTGGCTGCAAATATTCAGAACCATCCATTAATAATTGATATATCTATTAACTGCAGCTCAGTTCTTTACTCTCTTCTTTCTTGAATTCACTATATTTAAAATCCAATTATCAAGAATCTCCAGTTCAGTAAAGTAAAATGCTGAATGATATAAACAGTTGCCACTTAAATATTTAATGCATCATTACCTGTATTGCAACCTTCTGCACTCATATCCTTCAAACGCTACAAAATAAAAGCTATGAGAAATGCACCACATATCTAAGCCTTCCTTCTTTCCTTCCTTTCCTCTTTCTTCTTAATTAAAACTAAGAGGCTGACTTGTCAATATTCAAATTTTTACCTTTGATTTGAGTTTTTATGCTAAAACTCATTAGAGTTTTAAAAACTTAAATTTTAGAATTTAAAAATCTAACATCTAAAAACTGTTGAGTTAATGTAAAGTTAAATGGCGTTGTCATAGGCAAAATTAAATCAATGAGATTTTTTGAGAGTTGGCACACCAAACGATGAGTAGAACATTAATTCACTACTTCTGAATTTTTCTTCAAATTTTTATTCAATTAAGTGTTTTGTATTCAGGTTTTTCCACGAGTAAGCAGATATTTGAGTTTGAAAGCCTTATAGACTTTTCAATAATTAAGGTAAATAAAAAAATTCAGTATAGCTTGTACTTACTTTTCACAAATACAGTATGCAGTTGGATTAAGTTTTTTGTGAAATGTTATGTTGTAGTATGTTAAAAATTACATTGCAAGGATTCATCAGATGGGCTCATCTATCAGCTGCCCCTTTTTTTACGCTCTTGGACACTGAGTTTTGAGGATGGACATCTTAGATATAAATAGTTTACAGATAGTGATGGGCGAATCTGTGGCATTTGACTTCATCGAAACAGCAAAGCAGCGTCTCGTTTTGGACGTGGGCGTCCGTTTTTGGAATTCACTGTGAATTTGAACCAGTCGAATAAATTCGCCCATCACTATTTACAAGAGCCAATGTCTTTCCTCAGCTGTGGACAATCTACAAGGGAAAAACTCTTGCTGGCTTTAACTGGCTGAAGAAATCAGGCCAAAATTATTTACATCCTTTTCTGTGTACTGTAGGTATTACTGATAGTTGGACCATTATCTCCCCTGCAGATAGACCTTTTACACACTTCCAGACACCCAAAACAGTGGCACAGACTCTTCAATGCAGTATGTGCACTACTTATTAAAAACTTCTCCAAAGATAGGAAAAAAATACAGACCATAAAATCCTAAGTTTGACAGGTTCCAACTAATACACATTATTGTTTTTACACCAGGTAGTGGCATAACTATAGAGAAAGCAGACCCCCCCCCAAATAAAACTGGGATCCCAGGCTACACGGTTGGCTTCCTCTATAGCTCTAAGATATCCCCTCTCCCAAGAAGTTTTCTTGCCTATTCACATGCAAGTGGCTGGGGGAGTTGCATGCATGTGGGTGGGTGGTCCATGCATCTGTTTCTATACATCCAGCCCTCTAGCTTAATATGGCTTAATACTAGTTTATAAGAATTCATAGCTAAATAAGATGAAGAACACATTTATTTTTCCCAATGGACCAATTTAGAGCTGTCCTACACGCAGTTAACACGCTATTTAAAGCAGTTTAGACAAATTTACCCAATTGTGTCAGTTTGGGAAAACATCAAACATTTCGGATTAATTTTGTTTTCCCTATTTGATCTACAATATACTTGCCTTGTAGCCTTTTGAACAAAAGCAAATGAGCCACTTTAAATTTTTCTTTAGAATGGACAGTGTAAACCTTTAATTTAAATGAGAGGCATTATAAATTTACTGAATCCCCACTTAAATATTTACAAATGCACCATGAATACCAAATGCACTTGGGAATAAGAGCAACATACACTGATGATTTAGTTTTTGAAGGGTTACTATATTTTGATAGTTCAATAGCAAATTGTACAACTGTCTTTGCTATTAGTACAATTTAGTTTGTGAAAGTGAAATTAATGGGAATTTTTAGCTTCCATTCTACTGTAGATAATGATGCAGAGTAATGGACAATAATAATCTCTCTGTAGTAGTACTACTACAAATAGGTTCATTCCAAAAACCTGGAGCCCCTCCACCACCCATATATGTACAAAAGAAAGAGAGGCTTAAATAACAATATACTTCAAACAAAATATGGCAAAGTGCAACGTCAGCTTGCAACAACTATAAATTTATGAAGCACCAAAGTACTGTAGCTGGATACATATACCTTACATATATACAATACAAACCAGGGTTTCAACTCAAAACTGACATCTATACAAGTAATGTTGAGAAACAACTAGCATGCCACTTAAAAGAAAAATGTTATGACGAACTAAATAAAAAGTACGAAATATAAATTTTTTTTAGTTTTTTGCAGATAGAGCCAGAAAAAAATAAATGTTCATTTGCATGTACTATATGTATACACATATTTGGATGATTCCATCATTAGAAACAATTGTGTCCAATAAGAAGATTTTGCACCTTTTTTAACAATGAATAAAGACTAACATTTCAAATAGTTCATAGGGCCTATTCACAACTGACATTGGTGACAGATTCACTTAGCAAGGACTATAGGCATTTGGTAGAGTAAATATACAGTATAGTACCAAACTACACAGTTAATTCTGGTATGATCAATATTCCATGATTTGTGCATGTTTTGAGGTTCCGTTAAAGGCAACAACAGGTCTGGAATTAATAGATATTGGTATAATGTGAAGTACTTGTGTCTGATAGATACACTGTCAATTGTTGTTGTCTTTTCCATTTCTGTTGGCATTCAGAGTCTCGAGAGCTTGTGTGTCTGAATATGTGGAACAAGAATGTGACTAAGGCCAATAGAACCATTGTGATAATGGGCCACTGAGTGACAGCTGAGAATTTTCTCAGAGGTATCAGCCTCTCTTATCACTGTCAAGAATACAAGGCCTTTGCTTTGAAACATGCCAATTTCGTTATGACACATTGCCGGCTCTTCACTTTCCAGCAGAATTCGTGTTTTATTACACATAAGCTCACTTACTACTACTAGTCTCTAAAAAATTAAATATTCTGCAACCTGTATAAAATGGTACTGTATATAAGTAGTCTGTATGTATACCTGATCGCTGGCAGGTCCCCTTATATGACAGGGTTAAACAGAAAACAGCATTCTCTACACTAAAGAGCTTATTGCAGTAAGCAGTGCTGCTCTAATCCAGAAGCTTCAAAAGCAATTCAGGTATTGAAAGTCACTTTATGTAAAAAGTATGATCTGCCCCTAGTAAAAAACAGATACCTCTGTGATGTGGAATTGTCACAGGTTATAAATGGTGATAAATGGCCAGTTCTGTTTTTGAAAACTTACCACACCTGAAAAAACTACACTGTAGAGAGGGAGTTTACAAAACATTATCTTTATGGCTGGATTAAAGTACAGGAAAGTGGCAACAGGATGCTGATGCCCTATCAAGAGTCCACTGTCTGATGACTAAAAATCTTGAAGCCCACTTGAACAGAGTGGAATATGTGGCAGAACAGGTGGGATTGTATATCTGTACCAGAATGCTCTATGAGATAAATGTGGAGAATAATAGGGCTTGTGTTCACTAAGCCTAGAAAAGTGAATATAGGTGTAGAGACTGATGAGTTTTCATCTGTTAAAAAAAAGGGCAGGGCTGTGAGTGAGATCTCTGTTTAGGAAGGATGGACTACAAAAGTGAGGATATACAGCTAAGGAGAAAAGCCAACAGAAAGTAAGCCAAATATGTATAGGGACCCATAGGGTTGATTTCCTCTGTGGTTCTAAAAGTACCACTTCTGATGAAGTAATGTTCTGTCATGAAACTCATAAAGCTGGTTCCCCTGCCCACTTGTATGTTGTATTTTTAACACTGAGCAAAAAGGATTCACCATTTTAAACTAGTTTGGTTTCCCGGTCTCCTTCTCCAAGGATGCCTTCCCAACCATCAAGATTTCCCTATATTGTGGGAAACCCCCTGCCTGGCCAGCTAAAGGTTGGACCTAATTGGATGAGGAGGAGTGAGCACTAAGGCAGTGTGTTCTGGAAGATACCAGATTTTGCAGAAGGTGTCACTACTGCATAACTGCTTCATATAGCTAGAGCCATGTGTTCAGGCTCAGCGTTCTAGTCTAACTTTCACATAAAATCGAGTGAATGTTCTGGCTGGGGTTTCTGTTGCTGCGACAGACACCAGGGCTATGGAGAGAAACAACATGGTGTGGGCTCGGTGATAATGGGACCCCGATAATCATGAGAGAGATCACATAGCAAATTGCCTAGAAATGGGTTCCAAAGAAAGATGCCTGTGAGTACTCAGGAAGGATGTTGAAGTTGCCTGAGAATTTCATCACTGTGGATGCCGGTCAGGCTTTGTTTGTGTGCCTGCTATGTGGGAGCTACCTTGGATGAGGTATTTGGGGAAAGTTTAAGAGCTCTTGGGGAAAAGGGACTGTGACTCTCTTTGTTCACCAGAAGTGGAGTATGGGACTTTGCCTGGTAACAATGTTACAGGATTGGACTGAAACAGGATCCCCGGGGTAATGGGTTATTGATATGTGAATGGCATATTTAATTTGCACTTTTCTTCTTATATAACGTTCCATTTGTTATACAGTACTTGGTCTGTAATTAATGTTTCCTAATGGGGTCACCCACAGTTGTTTTCACAGATTCCACTAGATGGAGGCATTTCAATGAAAGTTATATTCCTAGTACCCTTTCACCTTTTGCAAAGGAGATTCAGTACCTGTATATGGCAAGACATTGGTGATGTATATTGTATATGAAAGGAAGGGATTACAATAGGTTTGCAAATGTGTAATGTGAAACGTGTAGACTTTCCAACTGTCTAGGGAGTAGCTACAAGTTTTCTCTTTCATTTTGCAACTATGAATGATGCAACTAGGTGGATGATGATACACAAATTCACTTACACATAATTAAAGGATGTGTAAATACTGTATACAACCAGGACCTTATAGCAAGTTCTAGACAGTGTTGAAACTCCTTTCTTTGGCTCAAAATGTTGCTCCTGGTTGTGTGGAAAGAGTAAAGGTGGCCATACACGGGCAGATAAAGCTGCCGATATTGGTTGTTTAGACTAATTTGACAGCTTGTCTGCCCGTGTATGGGGGCTTCTGATGGGTCTTACCGATTGATATCGGGAAGGTTTGATTTTCTACACGACCAACCCATTAGGGCCCATTGCCTTCAGCCATAGGGTTGATCTTAAACACCAAAGCGAGCAGATCTTATAGTATATGGCCAGCTTTAAGCTGGAAAAAAACATGTTTTTCACTGTTTAGCCGTTATGTACAAAAATCCTTATGGAGAAAAACATCTATTGCTTGATGACACTGTAGATTTAATAAAAGGTTTAGCATTTAGTTCAGTTTAAATGTCATAATATTAGCTATATTTCAGAAAAAGAATACATTTTCTGGTTCAGTCTTCAGTGTCAGGATTCCACATTTATCTATGTTCTGTAAAAAATATTGGTTTTCTAAGGAATTATACATTTCTGTCCATGGTTTATGATATTGTCAGTCTCTTACTTTTGAGGTACAGCTCACAGAAGTTTTGCTGTGCTGGGAGGATACAGATTACACTCTGGTATCCATTTTCCTTGTCAGAAAAGACAACATTTCACAAAGGCACCTTAGCCAAATGTTTCAGGACAGTTATTCCTGAAAAAGGAATTACTAACTGTTGGCCTGAATTACAAATTCGATCACTCTTTCTGTTATGCTGTATTTATAGCTGAAATATAACTGCATTTCAGATGTGCTACATTCATTTTCCCACTGATAACTACAGAGAAATTTAGAGCCATAGCTGTAAGACACTGATAATTGCGAGATGGTGTACTGTAATGTATACAGAATTATTTTCCCTAAATTTATGACATTTACATCTAAACTGGATCTAAAACAATAGCAATTTTAAGCAACATCTGACTTGCAAACCTATGTAAAATAAGAGGTAACACTGCAGCACCAAAAGATAATTGAAGAAAAACATAAAGTAAAGACATGCAATTGTGTATTAATATTGTAGATTAATATAACAAAGCTACAGTATGGAACCTAGATACAAATGGTTTAGTGAACCGACATAATGTTAAGCAAACAAATACAAGGATTTTTAGGCTGAACCAGTATACTCTCTTACTTTTACGTCAGAGTTAACAGAATTCAGGAAACATTATCAATTGTAACATTATTATGGCAGGAATATTATTTCTAAAAAAATAGGGTGCTCAAAACCAACCTGGGCTTGGAGAATCAGTTTTTAAAGCAGAATTGACGAGTTTTGGAAACTTTCTTCATTTATAACAGCACTTTAGGAAAATATTGCAAGAAAGTATTGTTGTTTGTTTTCAAGCATTGACAAAACCTTGATTAATCAACCTCAGCATTTATTAACATATTCCAATAATTTAATTCTGTGCAGTGAAAAATGCTTTGTAGATATTCGGCGTCTGTACTGCTTAATCAAAACGCCATATGCACAACCACAATCACTCATAAAAAATATATAGCAGAGAAACTAAAGGATTGTAATTCTAGATAGAGATTTTAGTTTTCTTTTTTTATTACAAGGTCTAACTTAGCTGCCAGAGCATTAAAACATTAACATTTTGCAGATGATAGCTTAGTAGTATGAGACAGCTTCGACTAAAGCAATACAACTATCTGATCTCTGAGGGACTGTAATGCTTTGTCCCCTTTGTCTTACGTAGCAAATCTTGGATTATAAATAGAGAAGTTAGGGAGACTTAAAACTATGCTAAATTGCTCACGTAAAGCCATAGAGCTGCATAACAATAAATAACTATGTTTTTATACTGTTATTTATGAAAGAAAGACCATAAGGGAGAAAGGATGGGGTTAAACAAGAAAACGAACAACCCAAATGCAAGATTATTGTGTGTAGCTATGCCTCTGATTTCTATACTCAATTTTATGGGGTTGCAAAAGTAAGAGTGCAGGTTATATCAGCTGTTGATAATAGCTGTCACTTATGTCACATGAGCCATTGAAGGTTGTATATTAGAACAAATAATGTGCCCATTTTAAAATATAAGGTTTGGACGTAACCTCAAAGTTGCATACCTGTTTAAATCTACTCAGTCTGCATGGTCAATGGTACACTTAATGCAAATAAAGCTGTGTTTTAGCAAAATATCAGGGTTTTACATTGCTCATACACAATTACACATACGTCAGGCCAGCAAACTGGTGATGTCCATTGGAACATAGAACAGCTAAGTGTGATCATTCTTGCATCAAGTCACTGGAAAAGTAATTGGAAAAAAGTTCTACAGAACAATAATGATTTGATTCAGTCTAGACTACAAGTCCCATCATGCTTTAAATCTCAGTATTATATTGGAAATTAGCACCAGCTCTTGGTTCCAGAATAATGCTTTCAGACCTCAGAGACTTCTTCACCAGGTTAGCACAATCATTATTCTAACCTAATAAACTTGGTTTGAAAGCTTCTTAATTTTTAATCCGAAGTGGTTCTAAAAAAAGCTGCTATACTAGCTGTAAGACATTCTATGATTATGCTGATTTAAACACATTTCAGGTTGGACAACTCCCTTTGAGCACTAGACCAAGTCACAGTGAAAATCACTACTGAAAACAAATTATATTAAATTCACACAAATAAAATATACTTAAACCTCTGACCATCTAGTTCAAGCATTTTTATGATTTATGACATAGTTTTCATCTAATTAAGATGTCAACAAATAAATATTGATGTTTTTGTATTTTTGCAAAGGAAATGTGAAAAAGCAGTCCTTGCAAAAATATGTTATTTCAATTGAATGCTCCCTTCAAGCAGACAAAAAGACCAAGACATGGTCCATTTCTTTCTGCATGTAGAGTCTGCTTTAAAAACATATTTTCTATGCATATAAGTTGAGCAATTGCACCTACTGATCGAGAAATTTCCATTTTCTGCAAGTGATTGGCAGCAGCAGAGTATTTCCTCTGCCTTTTTCAGTGACTTTGACTTGACAGGAAAAGAGGAAACATCTGAAATGTTTCAAAATACAGCGTGAACGCATGCAAAAAGAAATTTCTGTTAAGCATTTCTAGGTTTTCTAAAATAAAAAATAAAAGTGGAGGCCATTCATTAAAGGACCACTGATTAATTAATCTAAAGATTATTTTTTTTCCATTAATATTATACTGTACTCAAATGTGTATTTGTGACCTTAGGTGGTCATTGTTCTACAACATTTAATACCCAAAAACCGTTGCCACAGTTATTTAGAATGACCATACTGTATGTGTGGGTTTGAATTTAAGAAAACACTTTTTTGATCTTTTGATTATTAAATAAAAATAAAGTCTCTGGAGGTTAGGAATGTGTTAGGCATCATACACTGACTATAATCATTACCCTAGCATAGTTTTGGGGTGCTTTCATGCACAACTGCCCACGGTCATCCTATCCCATGCTCCCAGGTATTTCCTTTGCAAGTTCAGACTTGGTTTATGCATAGTTGAAGATCTAAAACCACTCATGAGAATGATTTGGTAGATTATTCTTAGTGTAAAAAAATACAAAGCAGAGGGACCTTTTTCTCTAAAGTAATATGAGAATTCTTTTAGAAGAGTTTAAGGCAGATGGCAATGGGTGGTCTTGGGAGTTAGAGAGAATATCAGCAGCAAGTTAAGTAAAGGTGCAACTGGACTCAGGATAATGTGGGGTGAAGAATAAAAAATTAAATGTAGCATTTGTACTCATTGCAATGTTGAGAGAACAGTCATATGGTTTATTCATGGCTAGCACAAGGGTTAAAGCATGCCAAAAAAATTATTGGTTAGCGTGTTCGTAGTGATGGGCGAAACGGCCGCGTTTCGCTTCGCCGAAAAATTCTCGAATTTCCAGAGAAATTCGCGAATTTTTCGCCGATTCGCGAAACGAGTCACGCGTCGTTTTTGACGTGCATCGCGTCAAACGCGTCGCGTCGTTTTCGGCGCGTCGCGTCAAAAACGACGCGCGACTCATTTTTGCCAGGGTTGCATTTGTAAAGCAATATTGATGGATTATATTTTTGTCCAGCTCTCTTGGGCAAGCAGCACCATTAAAATGAAAAAGAGCGAGAATCAATGAGAACCCCACCTGATCTATAAATATCTGGCTTTGGTTGACTGTGTATAATGAATACAACCCTTTTCTAAGAACTTTTTTTTTATATTTTGTATTTCTTTGATAAATTACATTTTTCATTGTACAGCTCTTAGTCTTGAAACTTTATCAGCTACCAAGTTGTTTGCAGCAGTCTTCTGAGAAGCCCTTAACATTATTCATTTTAATTGAATGAATGTTGTAAAAAGGATTTTATTTTTAAAGAAGTCTCTTGCAAAAGGTCCAGAGACCATGCTACCAAAGTAGCTGCCTTACTGTATACATAGAGTTTATCCTCACTATTGCTGAAGGAGGTTCCAGAATTACTGGGGAACACAGAAAACTGAACACAGTCAAATCATATGTGATACCCGCAGCGTAAATGCTTAATTCCTATCAAAATACAAAATTACAATTCCTTTTAATAGTATAACGTGACTTTCCATTTATATTTTTCTTATGCCGTGGCCTTTTCTACAGATTGTATAATAATTGCATTATCTACTACGAAGCATGTGGCTGACATACAATGAAACACTCGAATAGGGTGCTGGCTGAACTGGTATTTAAAAAGTTGAACTTTGTGATTCACTTCACAATTATACAGACTTGCATACAATAGACTTGTGAAAGGTAAAAGACAGTCTAATTTGCACTACTTATCAACCAGTCACAAATGTCAAACACATTTCTCTGAATTCAGGAAGGTAGAAACATTAAAGCAATATATAGAAATATGTTATTAATTCTACAGTTCTTAAAATGTCATGAAATGGAACAGCACAGGAGCTGATGTGGGGATAATAGAAGAAACCTTTTTCTCCAGTTTGTCATAAAGAGTAAAATAAATGCTGAGTTCTGATGGAATTACACACTACCTGAAAAGAAAGCACAGATAATATATACTAGAATATTGTTACATTTTAAAGTCCACATTGTCAGATTGCTAATAGTGATGGCCAAAAAAATTTGCGATAGTCAAATTTTCGGTGAATTTGCTCCTTTCGCAGTGTATCACATTTTTCTGATGTGTGTCAAGTTCTACCCTGAAGGCACAGGTCCGACAAACAGAACTTCAGCAACAGCAGCCAATCAGATCTGAGCCCTCCCACTCTCTATATAAGGAGGTGCAGAGGCAGCCATTACACACGTTAGTGCATTTTTGGTAGGTTAGAGAGAGCAGGTTTGAGAGAGAGAGAGAGAGAGAGAGAGAGATTTGAGTTTTATTCAGCTAGTGGAGTTAGTTTAGTGAGCTTTTTTTTTTTCTGAGTCAGTGCAAGTGGAGGTTGTGTATTTCATTTTACTTTTTTCCCTTTTCTGCTTGTCTGCTAACCCCCCAATAGCCCTTTTTAGGGCTAACTGTCTTTGTCTGTGCTTGGGCCCACACACCCAGGATCTTTTTGATGATCAGGAAGGAATGGGGGGGCATGCATGTCTGATGAGGAGGAGGAGGTCATGGCACAGCCCACATCAGTAGGGGATATTGGGCAGGGTCCCCTAATGACATGGCCTCAACCGTGTGGTGCAGCACTTCCTTAAGAGCTACCAAGGGTTGGGTGACATGCAGGAGAAGGTACTTAGGGTATGTGGCCATTTTCTTAGGTCTGCCAACGCATCTTTAACACGGATGCAGCAGCAGCATAATCTGCCACCCCACCTCATCTGTGACCTGCCAACATGCTGGAATTCCACCCTGCACATGGTAGAGCAGCACTGGGCGGTCAGTAATTACCTGCTGGAACACAGTGCCAGGGGTACTCAGGAGGCAGATTTAGGATACTTCAGTGCAGAGCAATGGCAGCAGATGAGGCAGCTCTGCCAAGTACTTGCCCCCTTTGAGCAGGCCACATGCTTTGTTAGCAGGGACAATGCGTGTATGAGATACCCCTGGTGTTCCTCCTCAAGCGCACGTTGGATGGCCTGCTAGAGGAGGGTGACGTGTCTAAGAGGAGGAGGAGAGTAGGCCCCATAGGCAGGCAGAACGGGCTGGGAGGCAGGATGAGGAGGAGGTGTGCCCATTGAGGAGGATGAGGGGGGGATTAACCCTCCCTTCATCACAGTTGGCCAGCTTAAATATAATGCAATAAATGGACAAACAATCCCTGTTGTTTAAAGGGTAAGGCATTTTTTAGTAGCTATCTGCACAAAATGTCTCAATGTCTTAAATATATTGATAATGGGTTGAGTGCAGAGGACCTCTTGCATTTGTCTATGTATTTTGTAGTCACAGCCTCATTGCACCCCTGCCTAATGGTTTTATAAAAATTAGTGGCGAGCACAACTTTTCCTTGTTTGTTGTAGTTATACTGGAGCAGTGACCAGCTCCTTGTTGT
>CM044432.1:62896007-62922587 GCA_024363595.1 Xenopus borealis | reverse complement strand
ATGTATTCAAACAGTTGAATAAAGAGTTGGATGGTGATCACCAATGAAAAGGTGTATAGTCATTAATGAGAGTTTCTGAATTGATATAAATTTCTTTTTCTACCATCAATAGAGTATATTTATCAAAGAGTGAAGTTACTCTCCATTCATGGGATTTTTAAAGTTTTTATCAGTGGGTGAAAGTTCATACTTTGATAAATACACCTTCCAAAATCCCATCGAAATGAATATAGTGTGGCGGAATCACTGTGGTGATCTCTAACTTCACTCTTTGATAAATATTCCCCAATGTCTGATCTGCAGTCCATATCACATATCACATTCAGGCACTATTCCATTGCAGCCTTCTTGAGAAAATGTCTTTTGGCCAAAATAGTCGAGAAAGCAAAACTACAGTTTTTGGGGAATATTTATTTTTAACTAGGTAATGAATTTTTCTGGATTTATTAAACTCTGAGGATGAAAAACTCGGAATATTAAAATCCTGCATCTCAAACCTGCCGAGGTTGCATATAAGTCCAATAAATTTCTTGCTGGGCTTTGTGCAAGTCCACAGTATTATCCAAAACATTTGTGGCTTTCGGAAAAGAAATCCAAAGAAAATTTTCGGAAAAATGTGATAATAAATGTCTTAAAAACCTGTGCGGCTTTGCTCTGAGTTTTTAAAATAAAATACTGAGATAAATTTGGAGCTCGACAAATAACCCCCCCCCCATGTTCTTCTTTATAGAAGGCAAAACAACCCCTTCAGTAAAAATGACTTTAATTATATGCTCAAAAAAAAAATTCTCAATAGCAAGCTAAAGCAAAGCCCTTGTTCTTGATCTTGGTGTCATTCCCAGTGTAGTCCTTGGATATTTTTAACTCTGAACCTTGTGAGTTGTCTCATTTGTCTCTGTAACTCGTCTATTCACAAGCAATCTGCTGACTGGTGGTAAGCCCTTAAGCTGTTATAGCCAATTAACCTCCTTCTCTTACAGTTATAAAAAAAAACCTCATTCAATTCTTTAATAGGGTTAGCCAAAGAAGGCATTAGTTTTAGTAAACATATACCATGCAATGCTGTAACATATGCCTTGATTTATTGTGTTTCTTCATACAAAACTCTGCATTTTCTCTTGATTTTTCTGGTGCTTTGGGCTTGTTCCTAAAATCAATACTATAGTCAGCTCAAGGTCACTTGCTATATTTTTAATTGTCCATGTTATTGGCTTTGGACAAACACTGATGGGAACAATAGCTGGTATTTATAATCCATATATAACATAAGAAAAGCAGAATATAAGGCAGATAGAATGTACTGCTCCTAATGAATAATTGCATTTTGTGTTAATTCCTTCACTTATTTCAGCGCACCATTCAGCTTTCTAACATACATATTTTTAATTTGATATTATGCACATACATTTGGCTGTAATGTAATGTTGTTGAAATACATTTTATTAACCCTTTATATAATGCACAATATCCATGCTATAAGAATGTCCGTCTTTTGGATTGTAGTACTCTGTGTTTAGTGTTTAGTTTCTGTTTCCTTTAGAAATATTACAGGTAGACGAATAACAGAAAGTATATCATTATTCTTTTTCATAAGCAGAAACAGAATATTGTTTTTTTTTTTAATATGATTTGCATGATTTTATATGAAGATCCAAATTATGGAAAGCCCCAGGTCCCGAATATTTTTGGATAACAGGTTCCATACATTTAATAGTTGTTACCATAGTCCAAAAAATTTTTCTGTTTATTTTAAAAATATTTTGTTTAATTATTCATCATTTTATGTTGTGTCATTGTAATGGCAGTTACTGGTATTTACCCGAGTGCTTAGTGATTAAATAATATTATTATTATTATGGAACACTGTATATTAGTAACATAGTATTTTTAATGTTGCCCTTGGAACATCAACAAGTTCCTGGAGTAAAAAATAACTGAAGTAAAATCCAGCAGAACAGTGAAATGGCTGCTAAAGGTGAAAAAAATATTCATTTGGAGGTGGGACTTAATAGTCATTCTGTCTTTTGTTACGTTTTAGAAGTGGATGGATATTATGCTTTTAGGCTTTATGATAAAGTAGCCTGGTAGCCCTGAAACATTGCTATTTTATTGTCCCGCTACTGAGCCAATAAATAAGTTTTTCATAATGATTACAATACGCTGAAAGGATTTTGCTTTTCTTAAGACTGTGCAGTTTTGAAAAGACATAGAAAATCAAACCACCTGTATAAGACTTTAAAAAAAGAGTGAAATCTCCAAAATACATGAGAAAGAACATTAGAATGAGAAACATACATCTTCTTGTACCTAAAATATGAAAAGGCAGCACCCAAACTGGCACATCTTATTAAATGGTCAGTATCCAGAATTTAACAATTAAACCAGGCATATCCCACAATACAAAACCCACAAGAGATGTCTGAGAAATTAAGAGGATTTAGACATCTCAAAGAAAGACACCAAGGAAATACATTTTTAATGGGCACACCAGGTGGCCTTGAACAACAAAATAATATGCAGTCAACAGAGGAAATTGTGAAAGCAGATCCAAGACTGGAATCATTATGAATTGCCATAGTACAACTAACCCAAGCTCCTTACACAAAAGGTTACAATGCCAATGTATGTCTGGGCTTAATGATTATTAAATCTCAAACCCTCATTGATGATCTTACACCTAATACAAAATACTGACTCATTTTCAAAGAAGGAACATAATAATGAAATACATATGGACTAAAACTCTGACTAACCCACACAAAACATTTGAAATGAACTGTGAATAAATAGCAAATACAGTACATTTACTGGCAAACTACCTGAGACCTGTTTGGTGTGGGTAGGAGATTAAAAGATATTCACTACAGAATGGATATATATCCATAGGTATCTAACACAAACAAAAGCAATTTATTATTAACATAAGTAAACCAAAAACCCAGGCTCTAAGAATTTATCAAGAAAGGATGCTTTTGGTTAAATAATATATTATATTTTAAAGACATCCCCAAGCCTATGGTTAAATTGAATATAATTTCTCAGACTAGACCTTTAAGTGATTACTTTAAGTGAATACTATATTTCAATCAGTCATTACAGAGTATGGTACAGTATACTCAGTTGTTAGCAATCAACCAGGAAAAGTTTCTCCTTATATAGTGTGAAACCATGGGACTACCATTCTCCACTTTGTGAGTGAAATATATTATTATTTAGAAGCCATCTATTACGATTGGTATCCCAAACTCAGAACAACCCCCAAGGTCCCAGTCTCGGCTCAGTCTTCTGCTTATAACAACCACCTTTCGCTTCGAAGTGAGTAGTCAAAAAGTGCAATGGTCAGCAGAGTAGACATAAAGCCAGGAATAGGCAGGGTCAGGGAATAAGTCAAAACATAATAGAAAGCACCCAGGAACTTCAGAAAAGACCTTGCCCAAGGTCCAAGACATTAGACAAGCCTTTAATGCAGAGCACGCATCAGCACAAAAGGAAGATGATGCGGTGGGAGTCGTTGCTGCAGGCACCCTACTAGACCACAGGTACTCCCTTTACACCAAACATGTGAAAATTTATGTTTGTCTGTACCAACTGGTTAACACTCACTTTTATAACTACCTTCACATTATCAGTATTGTATCTTATCATAAACATAAAATCCATATAGTGACTAAATTATTACTTTTTAGATTTATGAGGGAATGTAAGAAAAGTCAGTAGGGGAAAAGTTGTGTTTGCGTGAACAAATTTTCCTGTGTGCAAATTCAATATAACTTTGCATATGCAAATTAGGGATGGGGAGGGAAATCGCATGACTTTTTGTTACAAAACAAGGAAGTAAAAATGTTTTTCCTCTTCCCACGCCTAATTTGCATATGCATATTAGGGTTTGGATTTGGTTCGGTATTCGGACTAATTTTTTACAGAGGATTCGGGGGTTCGTCTGAATCCAAAATAGTGGATTTTTTTACATACTTAAGATGATCTGACCTTTTCATTTTTTCCCTGCTGCAAGAAAAGCCTTGAGTGTTCATCAGAAAGCTTTGTAACTTAATACAGTTATCAGGTGTATGTCTGCTGTCATGTCTTGTTGTTACAGATGGGTTCAGTGATATCTGTCCTTACACTGCTGAGATAAGGATTGCCAAAATAAAAACGCTAATTAAGATGAAATTCACATAAACAAAACATATTGCTTTCAAAAATTAAAGCAGTAACATGCTTTTAAAGAGAATAAAGAGTAACAGATGCTGAGAGAGGAATGGTGAAGATAAACTTGATTATTTCAGAAACAGTGCAGATTTTTTAAATGATTTTAAGTTTCTTATTTCAGTATGCTGAAGCTTATAAGGTTGAGACATGCTTTGTAATTGAGAAAACTTTATAATGCAAGGAAAAACTGGTAAAAAAGTACAGGAAGTTTTAATTTAGAGAGTAATGCAGAAAATGGGTTTAACAAAAAACAAAATGGCAGTGGAAAGAAATACATGGTGGCATAGAAAAAATTGAAAAACAGAAGGTAGTATGGCAGACTGTAAAGTGGAAATAGAAAGGAGAGGATGACTGACAAAGGGGAGAATTGTAAGGGGAGAGGGTAAGGTGGAAGCAGAGAACAAAGAGGTAAAGGTGCAGTTTGATCTGTGGACGTATGAGGGAAAATAGGAAATGGGGTGAACTATGAAAAGATGCCAGAAGGGAAAATGAAAAGTCAGAAAAGTATTAACCTTTGGGGCATAAAGGGCAAGATAACAGCAGAACTGAATCATGGCACAGGAAGTGAACTTTGACACAAAGTGCTTAGGGATCAATCTTGGGCAATACAGGGCAGCACAATAAGGAACAACAGTGGTTACTGTTATAATATACAGTATCAAATGTATTTCTAAAAAGGTAGGAACTTGAATTTTATGGCAAGGAAATAAATGTGCACACTGTATACAAAGTGAAGGATTAAAATGTACAGGGCACATTATGTCAAAGCGGCAGTATACACAGTTATCAACATATTATATTAAATTATTTGTCCATATGGAACAATAGCACATAAGCCTGGTATATTAAAATATAAAATATGGTTCAATGTCTGTCTAATGTTATTCCAAAATGGTTTGATAAGTGGGCAAGTGTTCCCTTGTCTGTTCCACATCCAACATCTATCACTTGTATGTTTGAAGATGTGTTTGAGTCTAGAAGGAGCTAGGTACCATCTGGAGGCTATTTTGTAATTGGTTTCCTGTATCCTAGAGCACCTGGAACTCTTAAACAGTTTGTGCATAAAATTGGCAAATTGCTCTTATTGAAATTGAATACCTAAGTCTGTAGACCAATGTTCTAAGATGGTATAACGAATAGGTGTGGTTGGCGTAATATTTTATACACTTGTGAAATTACATGTCTAGGAGCGGACTCTGTGAAGCAAAGGGTCTCGAATCAGGTCAAATCTTGTTCAAAATTGGAGTTACTTCCCATTCTCTGGAAAAAATGTTTTATTTGCACAAATTTAGAATGATGGGGCTGTGAAAAGGGTTTGACCAGCTGAAATTTTCCTTTGTAAATTATCCTCTATCAACCAGTGCGAGAAATATTTTGATTGTTGACCAACGGGGAAAGCTGGGTTATTAATTATAGGTATGAGAGGGCAGGGAAACTGGATAAGTTTGAATCTAGTATGACATTTGTCCCATAGCGAGAGAGAATGCATGAGAAGCGGGTGATCCATATACTTGATTCATCTGTACCTGTTGTCCAGCCAAGGTAAATGTAATAAGAAACTGAAAGTGGCTTGTTGCTCAATCTCAACAGTTAATTTAATTTCTACGTGGTGTGACCAATCTATGATGCATCCCAGTCCTGCTGCATAATAGTATAACTTTCAGTCAGGTAAGGACGTCCCTCCTTGTTACTTGACATTTACCAATGTTTTATGGCTCAGTCTAGATTTTTTATTTTGCCAGATTAATTTTGTTGATGGTGGTTTTTAAGGAATCCAGGATGAGTTCAGATATTGGTAAGGGGATGGATTGGAGAACTTATATCATGCAGAGAATAGTATTCATTTTAACCACATTAATGCGGGCAAACCATGAGAGGATTTTGTTAAGCCATCTGTCCAGGTCTTTTCTAATATTTGATAATAGATCTTTTAGGTTTTTGGAAGTCCATTCAGTATATCTTTGTAATTTTAATTCATAGATATGTCAAGCATTGTTGAGACCATTTGTATGGAAAGGTATTTGACATTGATTGAATGACTAATGGTGGTAGAGATACTGTATATTCAAAGCTGCAGATTTAGTGAAGTTAACTTTAAAGTTACTGAAGTAGCCACATTGTATCAATAGCTGTGGGGGGGGGGGGTTGATGTGATGAGTTGTGTAATGAAAAAAAGCAGGTCATCTTCATATGCAGCTATTTTATGCTGGCGATTTGTAATAGTAACTCCTTTTATTTCCTGGTTCAGTTGTACATGGCATAGTAGGGGTTCTAATGCTATTACAAATAGGACTGGTGAGAGGGGTGCAGCCCTGTCGTATTCTGTTACAGATATCAATGTAACTAGTTAATTGACTGTACGAATACGAGCTATAGGATTCTCGTACAGTGCTTGTATCAACTGAAGCGCCATCTTGTTCAAGGTCAATTAGTTTGGGAAGAACTGAGTTTATTCTGTTTGCAATCATTTTTGCAAGGAGTTTAATATTCCCATTTATTAATGATATTGGTCTGTAATTGCTTGGCTCATTTGGGGTTCTCCCCGGTTTTAGCAGTAGACTGATTTGTGCTTCTAATGATTGTTCATTAAATCGGGAGCCTTGTTGGATGGCTAGGAAGGCTTTGAGTAAGTTTGGGAGTAGTTTATCTTTGAATGTCTTGTAATAGAGAGAGGTAAAGCCATCTGGCCCAGGAGCTTTACCCAAAGGAGTGTTCTTAAAAGCAGCTTCCAGTTCATCTAGTGAAATATCCATGTCTATGAGGTCTGAGTCAGCTGCAGACATTCTTTTCATTTTAGAAGTTTGTAAAAATTCATGTAATAATTGTTTGTAATCTGAACCATCATCTAAAGAGTTGTCAGGCAATTGGTATAGGTCTTTGTAAAAATTTTCAAAGGCATCTGCTATAAGACCAGGCGTTTGGACCATATCACCATTTGCCTTCTTAATGGAAGGAATAAAATTCCTGCTTTGTTTATGTTTTAGTACTCTAGCAAGTAGTCAGCCACATTTCTCTCTATGTTCATAGAGCCTATGTTGAATTACGATGACGAGAGGGCTTTCCTAGCTTCAGTCAGTTCTGCTAGAATTTTGTCGCAATGAGAAAGTTTGTGGCCACGCTCGAGTGTTTGGATCTTATTTATTAACTCAGTTCTGTTTTTTTCTTTATCTCTTTTATGCTTGGCTCCATGTTTTATGAGATGGCCCCTAATGACACATTTATGGGCTTCCCAACATGTCAAGGGTGACATGTCCGTGGTAGAATTTTCAGCAAAGTAATTAGTTATCTGATGTAGTAGATAATTTTTGATAGCATCATCTCTAAGGAGAGCTTCATTGAGATGCCAGACATATTGTTTAGGAGAAGGGAGGGGGTGTCCTTAGCACTAGAGTGATCAGACCAAGTTCTGGTCAAGATTTGGGAGTTCAAGACATTTGGTAGATGGTTGTGAGAAATAAGTAAGTAATCTATTCTCGAATATGAATTGTATCTGTGTGAGTAGAAAGTATAGTCTGACTCGCTGGGGTATAATATACGACATGGATCAGTTGGTTGTATGGAGTGGAGTAGCTGTTTGCACTGTGATAGATGTTTGACTGCTATACTAGATTTGCCTGAGGAGCAGTCTAGGCGTGGTTCCAGGGGCAAATTTAAGTGCCTTCCTAACACTAAGGTGCCTTTAGTAAATGTCTGCAAAAAAATGTGTCACTATAGTATGAAGGCACCAGGCACTACGTCTTTAACAAATAACAAGACGTAATACTGTAAGTGGGGGTCGGCAAATGGATCAAGTAGTAGCTAGAGTTGTGGGAGGCTCCTGTGCTCTTTAGCCCTGGACTAATGTTATGTTAGATTAGGCTAATATCAGTACTTTCATGGAAAGAAAACATAATTCTTATGTGTATCTGGGTTTAATCTGATTGGTATGATTTGAGAGGCTTCCATTACAATAGTCGGCATAACATATAATACAGGGATCTATCTATGACAGCTGTAAGGAATCAAGAATGCAATGTTTTACAAAGAAAGGTCTCATAGACCCAATTGTCTTATGTGACAGGTATTTGAATGCATCTCAGTCTAGAATGTTTAGGCGTATCAAGCCCTATTCAGGGGCCATGGCCCTTTTTGACTAGATGTAATGGCCTGAGAAGTCAGCAATTATAGTAATTTACATAACATAATAATAAAAAAAAGGGGGGGGGGAACAGTAGACTATAATATAAACAGTTACGTGTGTTCATAAAAATAGTGATATCAGCAAAAAGATCCTTTAAACCTGGTCACCACTCATATTGTGTAGCTGAGTAGCTATAAAGTTGGTGTAAGTGGTAATGATCAGGTTCAAAGGAACTACAGGTAACTCAGCAAATAAGTAACAAAATTCAGAATACTAGATCATTGTCAGGCACAGTGGCCTAAATGTATTGTTAGACAGCTGAAACCATCAGGTTTATATTGATCTATTATAGTTAGTTTTACTTTAGGAAGCCTGAGGAGGCAGATGCAACAAATAACTGTTCAACATATATAAGCAGTGACCTGAAAAAGGAAGTAGCTGGGTATGTTCGCGAAAATAGTACAAAAAGTGCTTGCATAAACTGGATGGTGCTGTACATTAGAAAGCTGTGTACCCTTAAAAGGTAACATTATATCTATGGTTAAACTTGAGTAACTTTCTGGTAGTAAAACCGGATAGTAGAATTTGGAGTAGTAGATTGTTGTATCCATCACATCCGTGAAATATATTTCAAAAGGTTAACAAAGTATAATCCTTATGTGGCTTGGTGACCATAGTAAGGGATCAATGTTATAAAGAGGCTCTTCTTGGTAAAAATTTACAGGTAACCTTAATATATGTTGTGGAGCAATGGGTATTGCTGTTTGAGCAAATAAAAGGAGCAGATTGTTGTAAAGTCTCAAAAAAAAAATAGGGGAGGGAGGTAGGAGGGAGTTATTTATTTATTTAGACAGTGTTAATCCTTTATATAGTTACCAATTATGTTGTGGCTTTGCGGTGATGTCTGATGTTGGCTCACTAGAAGTAGGAATGCAGGGTACGCAAAGGGAATAAGTACCCTATAGCTGTAGAGAAGTAAAAATTGCCAGGGTGAATGGTCGCCATTCATTGTTGGCCATCTTTAGGTTGTCGTTGGTGCTTGGTGATAGCGTTTTTTTTTTTTTCAAAGAATTGAGCAATTTCTTTTTCTTTCTTTGAGAGAACTGCTTTCTGAGATGTGTTGAAGGAGTTAGTTTTTTGGGGTCTCCTCATTTTGATGTAAAAAGCAATGTATACCAGTCCGGAGGAGTTAGGACGCTTACACACGGGCGTTTTTGACCTGCACTCCTCTGCATTCCATTTGGCTGCATTCAGCCACAGGGAATCACAGGTCAAAAACGTCCATGTGTAAGGGCCCTTAGAGTGCGTGAGCCCAGCCTAGACACGTCTTCTGTAGGCAGCCATGAAACCACGCCCCAAGAACAACTTTCTTCTTTAAAACTCCTGGCAACTAAGGTGTAGTTGATTATAATGTGTTTATAAAAGTGGTCCACTCCAGGACTCGTTAGATGCAGAAAATGTTTTAATTGCTTGACTGTGGCTCTGATGAAAAACATCAACACAAATTTGCATAGATATGCTGAGATAGCTATGTGAGGCCAAAAAGTAATCATGGTTTTAGAGGTGACTCTTACAGCAATTAATTTACAAAGAAAGCCTTCCCAGGTACCAGTTCTGACTGATGAATTTGTTAAGTGAGCCAGTTTGATAAATAGTTTATTCTCAGGTTCCAGGATTATGTTAATGGCAAGTTGAACAATTGGAACAGAAATGTAGCTTTTCGCTTGCCAGCCAAACAGTTCATTGCAATACATATACTCTATAGATCTCCTGAGAGGTTCTGTGAAAGTCCTTGTTTGGCCTCATCTTTGAAATAAATAATAACCTAATTTAAAGCTACAAATGCAATTTGTGGAGCTTTAAAAATATACAACCAGTGTCTATGCTCTGACAATCTGGAGCCATCTGGTGAAGTTTCATTGTTTGGCTCAATTTTTATTTGCATTATATTGTGTTCCCATGAAAACCTTACTTAAATTTAAAGTAAGTTAAACAAATGCCTGCAGGACTTGGCTAAGAAATAAAAGGAAATATTTATTTGTTACAATGTTTTGCTGTACTAATACACAATGCCTTTTTTTATACAGTACATTTAATCAAAGCCTTAGAGGTGTGTAAAGATAGCCTTCCTCAAATTTTAGTACAGTAGCAATGAGATTAAATAATAAATTCTATTTGCTTCAGTGCTGTTTTGACAGGATGATCAGCTAATGTTTCCAAAGAAATTAACATGGCATTTTCCTGAGTTTATTGCAACTCCATACCTTTAGTAAATATATTCATAGCTGTTTTAGACCCCTTACTTGAGAAGAAATGGTCTCTACTATAAGATCCTTATATCCTTATCCTTCAACCCTTGGCTGATCTTTAACAATTAAATGTTTATAGAATTTCTCTGTGTCTTATGGATTAATCTTTACCAGAGTACCTCTGTGACTTAATTTTCAAAACTAGAACCAATTTGTTCCTGCCACCTGCATCCAGACCCACAACCCATATTTTGACCCCCATACCACTTCCCGACCAGTGTACAACTTGATCCACAACACAATGACCATCATTAACCAGGAAGTGCTTTGTCACAAAATTGAAGCGGCTTCATAAGAAAGTTTAAATATGTTTCTCCATTACATGTTTAATAATAAAAAAAAAATAATGGAGAAAAACTTGCTGTAAACAAGACCCACAAACCTGCATACCTGCCGACCCTCATATATACCCACATCCAAAAGCTAACCCACAACCTGCAGACTACCCACTTTTTTGATTGGCCCCACCTCCATGATTTAGTGTAGCAAATACTACTCTCATAACCAAGAGAAGCTTGGTCATAAGTTATTGCTTGGCTTTAAACAAGCATTCTACATTTTTTCAAAGGGTCACTGTTAAATCTAAACTTTTGCTGTGGTTTTCTTAAAGGGGTTGTTCACCTTTACTTTAAGTATGATGTAGAGAGTGATATTCTGGGACAATTATCAATTGGTTTTCATTTTTTATTATTTGAGGATTTTTTTAGTTATTTAGCTTTTTATTCAGCAGCTCTCCAGTTTGCAATTTCAGCAACTTGGTTGCTTGCCCTAGCAAACCATGCACTGATTTGGATAAGAGACTGGAATATGACTACAAAGATGAGTAATAGAAAGTAGCAATAACAATAAATATGTGGCCTTTAAGAGCATTTGTCTGTTTTACATGGGGTTAGTGACCCCCATTTGAAAGCTGGAAAGAGTCAGAAAAAAAGATGTCAAATAATTTTAAAAACTACAAAAAAAAGGACCAACTGAAAAGTTCCTTAGAACTGGCTATTATATAACATACGCAAAGTTAATAAAAAGGTGGAAACACCCCTTAAATAAGCTCAAATGGGGGGCTCTGCACAGAATAATGTATTATTTTTTTCCTACATATAGACAAATGCAAACTCTTTTGATACAAATGGATTAATTATTGGTTATTAAATTGGGCCCCAAACTAAGCACACCTTGTTCCAAACGTTTTTTATGTATTATCCAAATACAGTTCAGAGGGGAGAAAATCTTCAGTATACCTGACAAGGGCCTTTTGGGTGGACTCAGATGAGGGATGTTTGCTAATTACTGTTACAGTTAATGGAGTCTTCGTGTCCATGTGACACTTAATCATAGCCTATGATTAAGTGTCACTTGGACACAAAACGTGTCAGGCAAGAGATGTTTATATAAAATAAAGTTTTAATTTTTATTTACTATTTTTTCCTGGTCCAAAGTGTGAGTTCTAGTGTGCCTTGCACCAACTAGTTTGTGTTACATTTACCGATTGTCCGCTCCCTTGAGCTGAGGGTCTGGGACAGGAGCACCTGGGCCATGCTTCTATTGTGGTAAGAGATTCCATATTGATGTGCGTTATTCTTCGAGTATTTTTTGTTTGAAATTATACTGAAGTGATAGCACCTTACTTAACAGGGAAACACCAGAAGATGTACTTTGACCTAAAAGAACAGGACTGTCATAACTATCATAAGTTAAAAAAAGGAAATACTGGCCACCTTGGAATCATTTTGGGTGTTCACTCTAAAAAGTTGAATGACTGTGGTTGCAGCAAAGGCAAGCCTGCAGGAGCGCAAAGGCATGACCTCCTGTGTCTCACTAGAAAGTGGCTGCAACCAGATGCCAACACAGCTGATCAAGTGGTGGAAAGGATCATCGTAGAATGTTACTACAAAGGTCTTCCCTGGCATATACAGTGACGGGTTGTACAGTCAGACCCCCAAAATATGACCCAGATGGTGGAACTTGTGGAGTGGTACATGACTACTGAGAGCTACCTAGGAGAGGGAACATCTGCCCAGTGCCATATCAAGCCTCAGAGACTGCAAGGAAATCCTGGTAAGACTGTTCCATTTTTTAAAGGGGTGGTTTCCCAAAGTAACCAGGACAAAACCTCTGATATGACTTTGGGACAAGTACATGCGCATACAAGATTTGGTGGCATCTAATCAGGGTCATTAGGTCTCTGACAGAGATAAAAGGGGGTTACAATGCTGGTGGTGTAGAGAGTTTTGCCATTTTGCTGCTAAATGTCCCCTAACCTAAGAGCCTATGGATTGTAGCTGGGGGAAACAAGAATCCTTGTATGCTCAGCTGGCATGCTTGGCTTCTCTGCAAGAAGAGACTGGTAAACAGTTTTCATAGGTAGTCAGAGAAGGACACCTGGTGACAGCTCTCCTACATTTGGCAAGTTTGGTAGCATTAGTTCACACTAGTTTGGTGGACATCATTGACTCTACCAACCCACGGGTCGTGGTTGTGTGCATTCATGGAGACACTAAAGACTACCCAACTGCTTTGGTTCTAACTGAAACTCTGTATGGAACTGTATCAAGTGGGGGTTGTAAAAACCTTTCTGCATGCTGTTATATTGGGAAGAGATTTTCTATTGTTCTAGCAACTGTGGTGTGGGGAGAGTGCAAGGCAGAGGAACCATGCTTGTCCCCAGACCCCTTTACACACCCTGAAAATAATGGAAAAGTAGGGGTGACTCCTGATGTTCCCTCACCCCTAGAAGTGTTTGCAGGCCTTGAAGAGGGGGTAGAGGAAGGTGACATGGTACATACTTTAGAGGTCTCCAAAGACAACTTTGGAACTGCCCAAATGAGGGACCCCGTTCTGAGCAATGCTAGAGAAACTTTAAAAGTTATAGATGGGTAACCCCAATTCTTAGGGGCAGAAACAGTGTTTCCCACATGTCCCTGAACCAGGATCTGTTATATCATGTAAGCAAAATAAGGGGTGAAATTATAGAACAGCTGGTGGTACCCCAGCAATACAGAAAGGTGGTATTAGATATGACACATAGACATGTACTTGGGGGCCACATGGGAGTTGATAAAACTTTGGGAACAGTATGCTACTCCCCTATAAGACAGTGATTGAACACATTGCTCTGCAGTTTACACAGGGAACCAGCTACTTTTCAAAGGCTAATAGGCCATGTTCTTAAAGGAACAGCAACACCAAAAAATTAAAGTGTTTTAAAATAATGAAAATATTATGTAGTGTTTCCATGTACTGGTAAAACTTCTGTTTGCTTCAGAAACACTACTATAGCTCATATAAACAAGCTGCTGAGTAGCAATGGTGGAAATTGAAAAAAGACTATATGGCACAGGATAAATAATGGATAACAGATACCATTATGTTCTACAGAGCTTATCTGTTATCTACTGTGTAACTTGAGCCTTTTCTCCTTTGAATAGCTGCCCACATTGCTACACTTCAGCTTATAAACAATAGTAGTGTTTCTAAAGCACAGCAGTTTTACTAGTGCAGGACAGCACTACATTATATTTTTATTCCTTCAAAACAATTTTATTTTTTGATGTTACTGGTCATTTAAACCACAAAATCCCTATGCCTCAGCTTATTTGGATGATGTGGTTAGCTTCAGCTCTGATTGGGAGTCTCACTTAACAAAAGTACAGGCAGTGCTAGTCTCTATACATGAGGTGGGCTAACTGTAAACTCTAAAAAGCGTGTGATTGGAATGGAAGAAACAAAATGCTTAGGATATGTAATTGGAAGAGGTGCAGTACAGCCTCAAATAAATAAAGGACAGGCAATACAAAAGTAGCCCCAACCTGTCACAAAGAAACATGTCAGAGCCTTCCTGGGGATAGTAGGCTACTATCGTAGGTTTGTGCCTAACTTTGCTTCTATTGCAACTCCCCTTATGGATCTTACTAAAGGGAACAGCTCCGTAATAGTTAAGTGGTCAAATGAGACTGAAAAAGCTTTCATAAAGCTTAAAAACTCCCTCTCTAGGCAACCAGTGTTAATAACACCCATTTTTCAAATAGAGTTCATTGTGCAAACTGATGCCTCAGATTGGGTTTGGAGGCTGTCCTCTCCCAAATGGGAAATATTAAGGAATACCCAGTAGTGTACTTAAAGGAGTGGTTCACCTTCAAGTTAACTTTTAGTATATTGTAGAAGGGCCAATTCTAAGAAACTTTTCAATTGGTCTTCATTATTTATTTTTCATAGTTTTTTAATGATTTGCAATTTTCTTCTGTTTCTTTGCAGCTTTCAAATGGGGGTCACTGACACCATTTAAAAACAAATGCTCTGTAAGGCTACAAATGTATTGTTATTGCCACTTTTTATTACTTATCATTGTATTCAGTCCCTCTCCTATTCATTTTCCAGTCTATTATTAAAATCAATGTAGGGTTGCTAGGGTAATTTGTACCCTAGAAACCAAATTGCGGGCACTGTAAAATAGAGAGCTGCTGAATAAAAAGCTAAATAACTATAAAACCCCAAACAATAACAAATGAAAACCAATTGCAAATTGTCTAAGAATATCACTCTCTACATTATACTAAAAGTTAATGCAAAGGTGAGCAACCCCTTTAAGCAGAAAGCTTATACTGGCTGAGATTATATACTCTATTATAAAGTAGGTTCCTGTCTTACTCCCATATGTACAGCAGCGATGAGTGGGTTAATTCCCCAAGAAAGTCTCACCTGGGGAATAATTAGCAGGCTAGATCTGCTAGCTGCTAGAGAGGGGAGGCTCTCAGAGAGAAAGATTGAGATACACACTGAGAGGGCTAAGACCTGGGATCTGAGTGTATCCATTTAGAGTGGCTGTTTAGTTTTCCCAAAGGAAAAAGGACATTGTAAGGGCTCCTACACATGGGGGTTTTTGACCTGCGCTCCTCTGCGTTGCGTTTGGCTGTGTTCAGCCGCAGGGGAGCGCAGGTCTAGACGCACCTCATTTTGTTCAAGGAGGTTGTACCCATGAGACACGTGTAAGCGCCGAACGCAGATTCAGACGCAACATGCTGCATTTTTCCTGCGTTCGGCGCTCACATGCGTTCGTGTGAGTACAGCCCCATTGAAAATAATTGAGTGCGTCTATACCTGCGCTCCCCTGCGTTTGAACGCAGCAAAACGCAACGCAGGAGAGCACAGGTAAAAACGCCCGTGTGTAGGAGCCCTAAAGGTAGTGTGGCTCGAGTCAGACTTTTGTGTTTAGCCAGGGAGACCAGTAGTAAAGAGATAAACTAACCTGTGTATTAGTTAGAGCCCAAATGTGGCAAGGATTTTGTTTTGTTTTATCTTGTTTCATGCTGCTTTGCTTTCTGTAAATGTGAACAATAAATGGACGTTTTTTAACCCTGTTAAAGAACTGTCAGTTCTCCTGATCCTACTCACAATAGACACAAAATTTTCATCATCTGCATGAAAGGTTAATTAAATATAAAAAACCCTTTGAATAGAAAGTCCTTCAGTTCCTTCACTGTAATAAAAATAAAAATGCTTGCTATACAGTACAAATAGCTATGGGTTTTTAAAATTACAACCATGCCTCAAAAGAAAAAAAATAGTATCTAAGAGCTACTTTCTTCCAAACAGAGAAATGCAATGAAAGGGGAAGATTGGAATTTTATGAAGTCATTAGACATTTTTTGCAAAACAAGCTGTTCCTTGTATCTGAAGCTTTGATACCTTGTTATTGCATTTAGAGTTTCTATTCTGACAACATCAATTTCACTTTGCATGTTAAAAGGCTTTGTATACTATTATCAAATCTTAAAAGAAACCATTATTGATATGAAAAAGGGAACTTATTTTCTAGCACAAAAGCCTCCCACCAACTAATGGCCACCAGCAGTTTAAATCACATTGCCAGCACAAAGGATTTAATCAACATCAGTAGATGGATGACTGTGAAGATTATGATTGCTCTTTCTGAAAGTAGGGAGCAGGCTCCAGGGAAAAAATAAAATCAACTTCTCTTCAGCAGCTTAAAAAGCACAGAGGCAAACTATAAAAATCTAAAAAGTATTAATACAGTCACTGCTAAATTATAGAAACTCAAAACATTTGCTCAGATTTTTATTTTAATAAATACAGTATGCATTCTTGTGGACATATCCATATACAGTACCTGTTTTTTTGTATAATACTTTATTTCTATTTCTATCTTAACTAGGAGGGGTACAGAAGGCAAAGAGGGGGTGGAGGGGACATGAGGGTGGGTTCATTATGGGTTAGTTACTCCTTACAGAACTATTGTAAGTTTGTGAATGGTAGCCATATGTGAGTCAGATTCCTTTCACTGCTTTTGAGCCTCCAGCATTTAACTGTGCTGTGCAGTGTTGTGGGAGCAGTTTATTCACTGCTTCTTTAGTTGTCGCTGCACTACATGTTTGCTGAATTACCTTAAAGAGATACTGACACTAAAAAAGTATGTTTTTTTGGCATCTATCAGAACAAAACTTTGAATTTCAAGCAACAATGGCTTTCAAAAGTCCAACTATCAGCCAAAAACCACATAACCTACTTTTCAAGTACATTAATTTTTACAAAAATCACAAGTATTAATTGGGCCTATCTATCCTTAGGCTTCATTAAATGGTTAAAAGCTCCATGGAATGCTGGGAAATACCGGCTTACTAATAAAAAAACCCCACCAGATGCCATTTGACTTTCAAACCTTTTTGCCCCAAAGAATATTGACATTCTAGCAGTGGCCATTTTTCATTCCCAAGAACATGCTCAGGATCAGCAGCAGGTACTTATGATCCACTAAATTGGACTCAACACCTGGATAGATGTGATGAAGTGACATCTGTTTGGCTCATTTGAACCTGAGGGGAGTCACCTTCAGAAAGCATTTTCTCAGTAAGTGGCAGTGTTTGTTTAGCAATGACAGGCTGTAATAACTCACTCTGGTGGTCAGAGTGGTGGTCTCTCTTCTTCCTGTGCACGTGGAGCGCAGCTACTGTATTTATAGGCGAATGCACACTGGCGCGATGATGTCAGCGCACAAATATAAACTATTTAAAGGAACATTTGGATTTTTCTCATTGCCCGCTATAGGTTTTCACCTTGTGAGTTCCTGATGCTTCTCTCCTATTTGAAGATTCTGATATTCTGATTCCTTTTGTGATCCTTGCCTGACTTCTGAAATCCTCACCCTGCCTGGTAACCGACTCTTCTATGCCGTACCCCTTCTAATTGATCTCCTGGTTTGACCCATTCCTGTCTGACTACGCTTGTATTCTGCCTGCACCGACCCTGCCTGATTTGACTACGCTATCTGTCTACGCCTTGTACCTTGACCTTCTGCCCAAAAGACTTTGCTTTACTGTTGTGCCCCTTTGCTCATCCAGAACCCTTCACTTTGCACCTCTCTTAATAAGACCTGGTGTCATCCGATTAGCCGAGGGCTCCTCCTGAGTTGAAAGGCGGCTGTTAGAGGCAGAAGCAAGAGCCAAGAACAGGGTGTTTTGCATTGGTTTTACGGTGCCGACAGTGACATTATAATGGGCCTGATGGACTCCGAAGGTCATGCTGCCACTGCTCCTCCCACCATTGAAGCGCTCCTCTCCACCCTTCTACAGCACTTAGAGGATCAAGTGCAGAAGCAAGACTTCCTGGTGCAAGGCTTAAACAACCTGTCACATAGATTGGAAGCTTCCGAACAGCTGCCAAATCCTTTGGTCCAATCTCCTGTTGCCGTGCCAGTGGGTTCTTCTGCTGAGATGGGTAATATACATAAATCCCATGAACCCAAAATCTCTTTCCCTGAAAAATGTAATGGGGACAGAACAACATTTTTCATCTTCCAGGAGGCATGTAATTTATGCCTTAGCTTTTTTCCCCACTCTTTCACTACTGATGAGGAAAAAGTGAGGTTTGTGACAACCCTGTTATAGGGTGAACCCCAAATTTGGGCCCTAAGATTATCCTCCTCTGACCCTGCCAATTTTTCAATTGAAACCTTCTTCAACGCTATGGCAATACTCCACGATGACCTGTGCTTCCACAGCCAACTTTGTGATTCATAAATTACGCCAGGGAAAATGGGATGCAGAGGTGTATTGCTCTGAGTTCCGCCGGTGGGCTGTAGAAACTGGCTGGAATGACATGGCTCTTCATAGCCAATTTCGGTTAGGGTTTTCTAATGCTGTAAAAGACAGCCTGGTAAACTACCCTCTATCTACTAATCTGGATGATCTCATGTCTCTAGCCATTCAAGTAGATAGAAGACAGAGGGGGAGAAGGGGTAAGAAGGGTACATCCATTCCTACGGTGTTGAAAACTTAAAAGCCTAAATGGATGGTCCATTTTGGTCGAGAAGTTTCCTCTCCCCAATTTTCCTAAAAGATCATGGTACCTGTTAATTTAGCCTGGCCTACGGGATCCATTAAGGTTTCTGCTATTCAGGGGTGGCAGGGAATTTCGTGGATGCTGCCTTCACAGTAAGGTTTACTATTCCCCTAATACCCCTTATTCCTCCTATGAAAGTCTTGGCCATTGAAAAAAGCCCTTTGGGGTCAGCTTGCACTCTGAGGGGTTATCTTTCTATGTAATCAAGCATTTTTCTTCTTTAATTTTAAGTTTACTTTGGTTACAGGTACAGTACATACCTCATATATTGACTGGGTAACTGGGAAATTCTTCAATGCCACATAGGCTTTATTACTGACCAATTGACCTCATTCCTGGGTCTACTCCCCCTAGAGGGAGAAGGGGGAAGCCTGAAGCCCAAGTAATGAAAGAGTACATCAAAGAAAATCTTGAAAGAGGTTTTATCAGGTCAAAAATGCTACCATCTATTCCAAACTTGACCTTAGGGGTGCATATAATCTCATTCGTATCAGGAAAGGAGGTAGGGGGGATGAGTGGAAAACGGCCTTTAACACCAGGGATGGCCACTATGAATATTTGGTTCTGCCATTTTGTCTTTGCAATGACCCCGCTGTATTCCAGGAATTGGTCAATGACATCTTCCAGGACTAGCTGCGTTTATTCATAGTGGTAAATCTAGACAATATTTTAATTTTCTCTTTTAACTTGAATAATCGTCAGAAACATGTCCATGAGGTTTTGCTCAGGTTAAAGGAAAATAATTTATTTGCAAAACTTGAGAAATGCAGCTTTGAGGTTTCATCTGTTCAATTTTTGGGGTTCAATATCTCCGGTAAGAGTCTTGAAATGGATCCCGGGAAGGTTAAAGCTGTATTGGACTGGACTCTTTCTTTATGTGCTACCCAAAGGTTCTTAGGTTTTGCTAATTATTATTGTTAATTTATTAAAACCTTTTCCTTGGTGGTGTCTCCAATCACGGATCTGGCCAAAAGGGGGTCAGATCCACGTATGTGGCCTCCAGAGGCTCTTCAAGCCTTTGAATTCCTTAAGAAGGAATTTGTGTCTGCTCCCATTCTCTGTCACCATGATTCCACTCTTCCTTTCATTGTAGAGGTTGATGCCTCAGAAGTCGGGGCAGTCCTTTTCCAAAGGCATCCTATAACCAACAAAGTGCATCCATGTGCATTCTTTTCTTCTTCTCATAGGCCAAAGCCAATTATGACATTGGCAATAGAGAAACAGGCCTTTGAGGAATGGCGACACTTGCTAGAGGGGGCTAAACATGCAGGTTAGATGGGCTTTATTTTCAACCGGGTTAATTTCTTTCTCACTTACAGGCCTAGTTCAAAAAACACTAAGGCTGACACACTTTCTAAGAGTTTTGAATCTAATCCATCTGAAACTAATGAGTGTGTTCCCATCATTCCTAGTGAGTTGATTGTGGCAGCTCTGGGATCAGATCTTGCCACACTTCTGTCTCCAGTATAATCTTCTGCCCTTGTAGATACTCCCCCTGTGAGGTTATTTGTACCGGAGGACTTAAGGGAACAGGTTCTGAGTGAGGCTCATAATTCTAAAATGGTGGGACATCCTGGTATTTCAAAAACATTATCTTTATTGTCTCGTAATGTGTGGTGGCCTTCATTTAGACAAGATGTAAAAGATTTTGTGAATTAGTGCCCTGTTTGTCAAAGCTCAAAAACTTCTAAAAACCTCTCACAGGAATTGCTAAGGCCATTGCTTATTCCTGACAGACCCTGGTCTCATCTGTCTATGGATTTTGAGATTGACCTTCCTCCTTCTAAAGGAAAAACTGTGATTTGGGTGGTGATTCGGTAGGTTTAGCAAAATGATTCACTTCATTTCCCTCCCACACCTCCCATCTGCTAAGACATTAGCTGAGTTATTTATTTCTAATATTTTCAAATTACATGGTTTTCCAGTGAATATTGTTTCTGGTAGAGGGGTGCAGTTCATTTATAAGTTCTGGCGAGCATTCTGCTCTTTGGTGGGGATTGATTTATCATTTTCTACCGCATACCACCCTCAACACCCTCAACACCCAATTTTCATGAGCGTTTTGCCGAAACCTTCGCCATCGGCGAATGTCTGAATGCCTAGGGTGAATTTATTCGCCCATCACTACTTTATATCACAATTATCATCATTTCTCTCTCTATTCACATCTAAACTCTTTTACCCATTTCCTTTTAGTTCTCTTCTTTTGTATTTCCTTTTCGGTCTGTACCAACTGCTCTCTCATTTGCTTTTTTAATACACTTTGTGCTATACCCTCTCACAACCAATCTATCCCATAGATCCATTGCTCCCTTCTGGAAGGCATCCTAAGTGGAACAGATCCTCCTCAATATGAGGAACTGGCCAATCGGGATACCCTCCAGAAGGGGCCTAGGATGGCAACTTCTCCTTGATAGCAATGAATTTCTGCTGATAGGTTTCCTATATACATCTGTTAACATATGTCCATTCTCATGACAAAATTGTGTATCCAGATATCCAATTCTACTACTATTCTACTAATGTTATATGTTAAACTGATACCATTTCCATTATTATTACAAAACATCACAAAATCTCTTATCTGTTCTTCTCTTCCTCTCCAAATCAGTATTAAATCATCAATGAAGTGATAATATTTTACAATATGCTCTTTCCATCTCTGTCCATCTCCAAAGATGTGGAATTTTTCCATCCATCCCATGAATAGGTTCACATAAGTTGGCGCAAAACGTGCCCCCATAGCTGTTCCACACCTTTGGAGATAGTAACAATCATTGTATACAAAATAAATATGGTTCAAGAGATACTCCACTGATTCCAAAATAAATTCAATCTGCTCATCTGAGTAAAGTTTCAAGTGTTCCAACCAAAAACCTAATGCATTTAATCCTAAATGGTGTTCAATGGATGTATATAATGCAGTAACATCTAGTGTTACCCATAAATAATCACATTCCCACTCAGCATCCTTTAATTTATTAATAGCATCACCACTATCCTTGATATAGGATGGTAAATTTTGAACTATCGGTTGTAATCATTTGTCTACATATTCTCCCAATTTCTCATTACGTGAACCATTACCAGCAATTATTGGCCTCCCATTGGGGTTTTGTACACTTTTATGTTTTTTGGGTAATGTATGGAAAATTGGGAATCGAGGTCTCTCACACCATATATAGTCAAATTTCTGTGAGTTTAAGACCCCAATTACTCTCCCATATTCCAATATTTTTTGTAACTTAACCTGAAATATTTTGGTTGGATCACTTCTCAGTAAAAGATATTGTCTCTCATCATTCAATTGTGATAAAATATAATTATCATAATAATCTCTGTCTAGTACCACTATAGATCCTCCTTTGTCAGACTTTCTTATTACTATGCTTTCATTGTCTTTAAGTGTTTGTAAGGCCTCATTCTTTTTTAGTTAAATTATTCTCATTCCATTTTTTCTTCCCCTTTTTCTCTGATAACGTTCTTAGATCTTCACATACAAAGGTATAGAATCTATCTAAATGTGGACCATTTTGTCCAAAGGGATAGAAGGCTGTTTTTGGTCTAAAACCAGTATGGACCACCCCTCTCTTATCTTCAATAAATGACTGTTCCTCTACAGATGTCCAATCATCTATATTTATTTGTTCTAATACTTGTAACACATCCTGTGTAGCAAAATTTTCACTTACGTATATCCATACTGGTATAACTTTCCTCATTTACCACCTCAGAACTAATAGCCTCATTCATTGTATTCTTACTCATTTCAAAAAATATTTTCAAAGTTAAAGATTGCATACATCTATTCAGATCTATAGTAGTATTAAACAAAGAAAAATGGTTAGTAGGACAGAAATTGAGTCCTTTATTCAGTACATTCTTCTCAACTTCTGGGACTCGGGTTTATTGGTTCATATCTCATTACTGTAATAATCAGTCCTTCTTCTGTTTGTCTCAAAAAAAGGCAGCTGATAGGTCTTGTAGGGAAGCACCCAAATATCAGGTAGGAGACTCTGTATGGTTAGCCACAAAAAATATAAAACTTAAGGTTCCTTCACTCAAGTTGGGACCCAGTTTTATTGGTCCATATCTCATTACTGAAATAATCAGTCCTTCTTCTGTTTGTCTCAAATTACCAGACAATTTTAAAATATCTAACTCATTTCATGTATCTCTTTTGAAACCAGCCTCATAGGTCCGGCAACAGGTCAGCCTGAATTTGTAATCCAAGAACTCTTTGACTCACGCCTTGTGCGGGGTAAGTTACAATATCTTTTTCACTGAAGGCCCTGAGGAGAATTCTTGGGTTCCTGTTTGTGATTTTAGAGCTGATAGCCTCAGGAAACAATTCTACATTAAGTTTCCTGGGAGGTCTGGTGGCCCCTCGAGGGGGGTAATGTAATAACTCACCCTGGTGGTCTATTGGTACAGCGGGGACAACCACCATGCTGCTCTTCTTTCTGTGTGCATAAAACTTAGCACACAAAGTTACTGAATTTATAGGCGCATGCACGTTGGCGTGATGACACCAGCGTGCATTGGTGCAAAATTTAAAACTATTTAAAGGAACATTTGGATTTTTTTCATTGCCCGTAATAGATTTTTTCCCCTTGTTCCTGGTGCTTCTGTGCTATTTGAGCTTCTGATATTCTGATTCCTGTTGTGACCCTTGCCTGTTTGTGACAAATTCTGACCCTGACCCTGCCTGGTAACCGACTCTTCTATTCCTTACCCATTCTGATTGATCTCCTGGTTTGACCCTTGCCTGTCTGACTACGCTTGATGGCCCGTATTGACTATGCTATCTGTCTACACCTTGTGCCGTGACTGTAAATAATAGGTATCAAATGGGAATAGTTAATCCAAGATTTCTAATTTATCATTAAATAGACTAAAATAGGTTAGGCTGGTCCCAGTTTGGAGAAAGAGTAGGAAATAGGAAAACTTAGAGGGTGGAGTTGGATTAACTATTCCCATTTGATACCTATTATTTATTTATTTTTGGGCACCACGCTTTATCAATAATTAATTGCAAATCAGTTAATTAATAAGACATCTTAATGAATTAATGTTGGATGGTTAAAGCTCTTTATTAATTGATTTAATATTATAATGAATTTGGTATAAATTAGTATTGCACTTTATAATATCAATTATCCTGTTTGAAAATTTAAGAAATTACATTTTTAATTAATTTTTATCTACTTATTCGGTTTGCACATTAAGCACTTTTGATGGTTTTTAAACTCGACATAAGGTGCATGAACAAGGTGGTATATACTTAATCTTCTATAGGATATCATCTGAATTTTATTCAAGAATTACCTAGGTGTAGAAGGGGTTCTTTTCTCTCTCTCTCTCTGTGTCTTTAAAAACAATAATATAACAATCAATATGATATACAAATTCCACTTGTCAAGATATGACAATTTGGCAATGCTTTGTGCCTTTAAGGCATACCATGTATGTACCTGTGACTTAATACAAACTGGTTGGTGCAAGGCACACTGGATATCCACACTCTGATCAGACCAAGATTATTTTGTATAAATATGTAAACTTTATTGTATAGTCAACTCTCGCCTGACGCGTTTCATGTCCAAAAGACACTTAATCATTAGTGTTTTTTGGACACGAAACACGTCAGGCGAGAGATGACTATACAATAAAGCTTACATTTTTATACAAAATAATCTTGGTCTGATCAGAGCGTGGATATCCAGTGTGCCTTGCACCAACCAGTTTGTATTAGGATTACGGAATGTTTGCTCCCTGAGCTGAGGGCCTGGGGCAGGAGCACCTGGGCCACGCTTATATTGTGGTAAGAATTTCTACATGATTTAATGTGCTGCTTCAAATTGTTTGGTGTTGATTGCTATTTAAGTACCACAGGTGAGGAGGAGGAGGTAGTAGTAGTAGTAGTAAATATTAGCAGATATTATGAGTGCTTGGTAGCAAAAGTAGTACAGAGGTAGCCAACATAACTTCAGAGTGCAAAGCACAAGGTATTTTACTTGAGTAAGTAAGTGTTGACAGTTGCATGTGCATGAGCTTTTTTTACATTAATACACAACATGTAAAACACATACAATACATTGCTTGATTAGCATGTTACGTTTAAAGTAACACTGCATTAGTCTGAAATACACAATCAAAAGTGTAGTATTTGAATGCATTACATGCAACATTTTTTTACAAGTCAATGTGTTGGGCAACAATGCAGCATTACCATAGAAATATGTCAGAGCAAATGCACTTTTAGATGTTTGTAAGTGCTTTTCCAGATGTTATTGGAAAGGGTGCCAAAGGATGGTATATATGGCACCCCTCAGTGACGAGAATGCAGCATGGTCTAAACAATGGGATATGTTGTTTGGGAGTCAGTCCCATTGCTAGGCAATGAACAGAGTCACACCTGAAGTGTGAATAGGGCAAAGTTGTTTGCCAGGATAAAATGGGCAAAGAGGTCAGTGTCAGCTGGAGAGTGGCACAGACTGGAGCTAGGGACGTTTGCACTTGTCCCCTTCCATGCCCCCTTTCTCTCCGCTGTTGAGGAGATGTAGGGGTGGGGTTCGAGGAGGAGCATCAGCAGCAGGACCATGTACTGGACCCTCAGCAGAGCCCTCTGGTCGGTGAGGCCAGGCTCTAACAGCTGCCACAAGGTCCTGGATGCTTAACATCCATCTTCGCATCCAGAGATCCTGGCGGTGGTGCTGTCTACACAGCATCTTGAGATGGAGGTGGAGAAGAGGCAGAAGAAGCAGCAGCAGCAACTGCAGCAGCATGACCTACAAGAAAAATGTAATATCAATATAGATACCATTAGTAGACATGTGCATAACTCTCTCTAACAAAACAAAGGTAGGAAAGGAAATTGCCAAAGGTAATATTCCAAGTTACATTGGTAGTGGGTGTTTCCATGTTTGGGTGGGGGATGCCAAGAAAATTCCAATACTGGAGTTGAAATGGAAATCGAAATCTGTATGTGACTATATATTTTTTTTTTGGACTAAATGACTGTTAAAGGACATACAGTAACGAAAACATAAATTACCCCTACTGTAATTTCCCAAAATATTCTAAGTCACAGAGGAGTTCTGTGTCTATATAAAAGTAATGACTTCTAATATCTACTAAAATCTATCTACTAGTGATGGGCGAATCTACCCCGTTTCGCTTCGACGAAAAATGTGCGAATTTCCAGCGAAATTCGCGAATTGGCGAAAAAATTAGCAAAACGAGTCACGGCACATTTTTAATGTGCGTCGTTTTTGACGCGCGTTGCTCCGTGTTCGTTGCGTCGATTTCGATGCGCGTTGCGTCGTTTTCGCAACGTCAAAAACGTGCTGCGGCTCGTTTCACTAATTTTTTTGCGAAAAAAGGCAGGTGCTGGTACAGCCTCCTCCTTCTCACTGGCATGTCTCCTCCTGGGGGCGCTAGTCCCAGCCCTGAGTGAGGAGCCAGACCCACCGCATGTTTCCGATGTTGATGGGGACATGTGGTGTGCACTGAGGGAGCTCCTCTATTCCCTGGCTGGGGTATGAGACCTACCAAGTGTCCCCAATGTTGAGGGGTACATACGGTGTG
>CM044432.1:62857895-62878277 GCA_024363595.1 Xenopus borealis | reverse complement strand
CTTCTCCGTTCCTTTACACTGAAATGCTGCAGAATGTAGAATCTACGTTCTGTGGCATTTAAAGGGTTAAAGAAACAGTGAATGCTCTACGTTTTTGGAAGTAAACAAACCATGGATTAATAAATCATCCTATGATATTGAAACATTATGAAGTTTATTTATTTAAGTCTGAATGCCAAAAACTCAAAAAATTCTAGTTCTTTTTACCATAAAATCCACATTTTTAGTGGAATAAAACTCTGTTTGAGATTTATTATACCCCATTGATGGAAAAAGTCAGAATCTGGCATCACATATCTACAGAGTTTGTACAGTATATAATCAATGGGAGATGTCCCTGTCCTATTTAGAAGTTTCTGTGGTCTGTCTCAACAATCCAACTATTTTGGACTCCAAGCAAAAATATGAAAGATTCTGGCTTTTTGGGAACAACATTATAGTTTTATACAAGTATAATGTAATAAAGGAGTGAACCATTATTACAGTATGTGTGTTTGAAAAGAACCAACTTCTTAGCTTATACAGTACTTCCGCTTGGCCCTGAAACATTTGCTGGGATCTTACCTGAAATAAAAAAAAATCTTGGAGTTTTTGCAGAAGCATGGAATGAAGTGTGTCTTTGTTTCTATTTTTGTGTATATTCTTCCACTTCTACTTCTTAGCTCCCCCAATTTTCTTCCTCTTATAGAGCTGGTTGCTTGTGCTTTCCTAAGCTATACCGCCCTCTGTATTTTTGGGGTGGCACTCAAACACCACAATTTTTCCATTGACTTTAACAGAGAAGACTTTAAAATGGCTGCCACTCTTACAGCTTCAAAGCTGCACTCACCAAACTTGAATCATATAGTAATGGGGTCATACTGAGTGAAACAGCAACATTTGTTGACACCCAAAAGTGGGAGGAGCCAACAATTATAAATCAAATTTCAACCATTAAATGGGGAAATTTGCTCTTACACTTTTGAGGCTACACTTACCAATCTTAAATCGCATAGTTATGGGGTGAACCCACATGAAAAGATCATATTGGTTGGATACTCAAAACTGGAAGGAGCTGACAACAGCATTGACTTTTAATGGGGAAATATAAACTGCTGCCAATGTTAGAGTTTTGAAGATACATTCACCAGTCTTGAACCACATAGTCATGGAGTCAACCTGACTGAAAAGGTGATAAGTGGGAGGAGCTAACAACAGCATCGACCTTTTTATAAGGAAATTTAAATTGCTGCCACTCTTTGAGACTACAATCACCAAACTTGAATCACATAGTTAAGGGGTGAATTTTAATGAAAATATGATATTGGTTGGATGCCCAAAAGTAGGTGGAGCCAATAACAGAAAACTGATGCCATTCTCCCAAACTTTTCACAGGTGGACAACTTGGGGGACTAAGGTGAAAGTCAAAAAATATGGATGGAGCCAACAAGAGCCAATCAAATGTTTTTTTCAAACCAACATGAAGTTTGTTCTCAAACATCCCTTTCTGTTTATTATTATTCTTTCATTTTCTAAATGCTTTTCCTTCTACAGTTTTAGGGGTATAATACCCAAACTCTCATATAGAGGAGCAGGTTGCATGTTCTTTTCTAAGCGATCTCCCCCTCCATAAATTTGTTGCACCACTCTGAACACCCCATTTTTTTCTACCTGACTTTTGACAAGGAAGATTTTCAAACTGCTGCCACAAACAGCTTTGAATATGTACTCACCAAACTGAAACTCAATCACATAGTCAGGGGCATCACCTTGAATGAAATAGTGTTAATTGTTGGATGCTCAAAAGTGTGAGGAGCCAACAACAGCCAATCAATTTTCACCCATTGACTTTGAAGAGGGAAATTTAAACTACTTTCAATGTTAGAGTTTTGAAGCCGCACTCACCAAACTTGAATCATATAGTCATGGGTCAACCCAAAAGAAAAGATGATATTGGTTAGATGCCCAAAAATGGCAAGAGCCAACAGCATTGATTTTTAATGGGGAAATTTAAGTTGCTGCCAATTTTACAGCTTTGAGGCTAAATTTCTGGAACTTGATTCACATAGTCATGGGGTCAACATGAATGAAAATGCAATCTTTGTTGGCAAAGTGGGCAAAGCTATGAACAGTCATGTTAACACAAAAATTAACAAACAATTAAAAAAATATAATTGTAAGCAATGCTACAATATACATGCAACTATGCAAGTTATTTGTAAATGTAATTAGTATAATTTTCTGTTTTACCAAATCTATTCTATGCATTGGTTATTATGACTTTGAAACAGCTGATGGCAAACCTGTAAAGAAGCATTATGAGAAATGAAGTTTTCTACAGAGGTCAGAAGTATACAAAAACTTTAAAAGTCATTGACAATTTTGAATTAATGACTATTATATAAAAAGTTGCTTAGAATTGCATTTTTAATTAGGCAGAATTTTATTTTTGGGTTTATAACCCTTTTAAAACAGTCTTCAGTTAACCAGAATCACTCTTATGAGTTTGTACTCATTCTAGATCTCACACTTATGTTGTTCCCCATGTGTCATCCTATCTCAATATATCCAACTATCACTAAGGAGCAAAATGATAAATATTCTGGCGTCTTAAATAGCCCTCATTTGGTGCCAAAAATGGATGTGATGATGTCATGACACTGGTGTCCATTCTGACTCTGGCGTCACAATGCTGCGTCCTCTCGGACACCGGTGTCATGACGCTGGCATACAATCTGGTACTAGACATAGTAAGTTTTCCTTACATATGGTTCTTGCTAAAAAAGAAAAAATTTGGGATTAAGTAACTATACAAAAAAGAAACCAATGTCATAGATTGGCCCCTTGATGTCACCATATGGCCTTATTAGTAATTCATTCAGAATATTGGTACACAGCATCTCAGAAACCAGCACAATTAGCATAAAAATTTAATAATCAGCCCTGTAGTATCAGTTTATATGACAGGCAAACCTTATTTTCTGCTTGATCATTTGCGACAACCCTCACGCTTAGCTACTCAACAGCTGCACCAAGCACACTGAACACATGAGTGTCACAGACATGGCAAACAAAATTCAAGATGAGAAATTTCTGTGACAAATTTTAAGGCCTGGATCAATAATACTATAGAGATGCTGCAACTTTAGACTGGTTAGATAACTTCTGTTTTTTAAATATGGTATTTCTATCCATATTCATTATTTTCGTTTAGTTCTACTTTATATTTAATGTTAAATACAGTGCATTTTTTTCAACAAATTTTCATGCCCTTGATAGAGCAGCTTATCTCATGCTGCTTACTGAACCATTTTACTAGGGTCTATCTTTCACCAGTGCTTGGTTTGAATGCTTGGCTATACATTTACTAACTATTTCAAAAGACCCAGAATTATTTAAGAGAGCATTAATACTTGTTCTCTTCAGCTTGATGTAATTTTCCAGTTAATGGTTATTCCATTATAGGCAAATCTATGGAGTTGCTTTCTTGCTACTTTCATTTCTGAAATTGTGCAACAGCGATATTGTTCAACCTAATTATGTGAAAATAAAAATCAGCAAAAGGCAAGCATTTTCATTGAACTAATTTTATAAGTGACTTTTCTTTTGACTTTTCTAAAAAAAATAGATAAAATTCACCGCAACAAAACTGCCTTTGGATGAGTGTGTTGACTAAGTTCTTGTCAGTAAATTATTAGTATCAGTACATACATTGTTTTTCCAAAACCTGATCCCTTTCTCACATTATTTTCTTAGTAATGAATAACAGAACATTTTAGTAGTTTATTATAAGACAACCATCCTCCACTATTTTTCATATAATTCTTCCTTTAATTTTCCTAAAAGCATTCATAATGTTCCTTACTAAATTCTGCATTCTTTCAGTTTTGTATTCCACCAATCTCTGGTGATAGATAGATATTTCTCTTTTTAATTTTCAGTACAGTAAAGAGAATTAATTTGTAAATTAAAATGTAACATACCTCAAACAATGATCATATTTCCTTGCTATCCAAGAACAATGTATGTCAATTATGATTAAGTTTAGTTTTAAAAATATTTAATAGCCAGCTTGTCTTTACTACTGTATACACTCACCAATAAAAAAAGTTACATGTGTAATTAACAAAATCGGACATATTAAATATCAATCTAGAGGAGGCAATAGTAAATCAGATTAAACAAAATTTCCAATTTAAGTGGTCTAACTCTATTATCAAATACCTGGGAGTAAAGTTAAGGGGGGATATGGATAGAGTCTACCTAGATAACTATGCTCCCTTGTTAACAACTTTACAAAAAATTATAGATTATTGCGAAATATTTAAATAACTTGGTTTGGAAGAATGCAAGCTATAAAGATGGCGATAATGCCCAAAGTTTTATATCTCCTTCAGGTCTTACCAAGTGACATTCCCCAATCCTTTTTCATAACAATAAAATCTATGTTCTCCAGATTCATCTGGGATGGTAAAAGTTAGAGGTTGAAATTTAATATATTAACTGGCACAAAAGGAAAAGGAGGGATGGGGGTACTGGATCCTTATATGTATGTATTATGTAGCTGCACATTTGATTAGAATATTAAGCTGGACAACAAAGGGGGAAAAAAGGATTGGTGTTGTTTAGAGCTGGAATGGGGTGAGTACCCACTAGAGAACATTTTATGGGATGATAGGTAGGCTAAAAATAAGATAAAAATACAACACCCCTCAATTAATTCTACCCTTAAAGTGTGGCATAAGAATAAAAGGAATATGAATCTGACTCAGATTCCATATGTATTGCAAACACTTATGTACAATCAAAATTTTCCACCTAGTATGGAAAAAAAGGGTTTTGCTAGGTTTGCTAGGTGGGAGAAATGGGATGATAGAGCAACAACGATGAGGGACTTTGTCAGAGGAGGCAGGATGATCCCTCTACACGAGTTGCAAAGGAGGTGGAGAAAACATCCCAGAGATGAATGGGGATATAACCAGGTACATCATTTTATAAATACAGTTGACAAAAATAAGTGGGAAAGACCTTTATCCCAGTGGGAACAGAATTTGGTGACAGAAAAACTGCTATCTAAAACATATGATATTTTGTTAAATAAAGAAAAACTTTAACATCTTCCTTTCTGCTACGCCTGGGAAAAAGAATTGGGTATCTTAATACCAGACCAAATATGGGTCAAAATATTTAAACATGGTAATAAGATGACTAGGGCTTCGAAAATAAAAGAAGCAGTATATAAACTGGTAACAAGATGGCATTATACCCCAATGAGACTCAAAAAAATGTATCCACAGACATCAAGGGGCAAATTTACAAAATTTGTGTGAAGGATTCGAAGTTCGATCGAATTAGTTTGAATACTGATCGTACGATTGTTTCAGATATGGCCTCTTCTCTCATCGAATACCGAATTAAAATTTTAAAATCCTTCGAATGCCTACTTTGCCAGATTGAACCTACTGAATACCAATAAAAACCTATGGGAACCCCCCATAGGCTTCTTTTGCTAAGACTTGCTTGAATACCATTTGTACGATCTAACGCCTCGTTCGAATCGTACAAATCTTTTCGTGATTTTTTTTGTGAAATCGAACGATCGGTATCCGATCATTGAGAAATCGAATATTGAGCAAAAAGCCTAAAACTATTCATATATCAGAAGAACAACCTCTATATAACGATTGGATTAGAGCCGTGAAGGAAATAAGACAGTTGGAGGAATTAACATATATTTTTCATAGTAATAGTACATAGAAAATATGGTCCCCATGGCATAGATTTATTGAACAATAGTTGTAGGAATAAAACTGGTTTGGAGGTAAGATGATAGGAGAGAACAAAGAAATAGAAGGAAAGCAAATAGGAATATGAGGTACTGTATGATATACAAGTAGAATTAAAGAGTAGTGATGGGCGAAACGGCCGCGTTTCGCTTCGCTGAAAAATTTGCGAATTTCCAGAGAAATTCGCGAATTTTTCGCCGATTCGCGAAACGAGTCGCGCGTTGTTTTTGACGGGCGTCACGTCAAATACATAGCACATCATCCCATGAGTTACTTTGCTTTCCACTAGATCTGCATCCAGAACCCTGAATATATACATATCAGAAGCCACCTTATCTTCAATAATCAGCTTGAAAAGGGAAATGAAATCCGAAAGCTTGCTATCATTGTCAATTTAAATTATTTAAAGCGGATCACTTTTGTTATTTTGCAGCTGAAAAGTGTGACCGTGTAACACTGGGACATGATACCACACTTTCGTGGAATGGAAAATGATGTGACTAATCATCCATCTATCTGAAGAAACATGATGAGTCATCCATCTGTTTTTCAATTCTCATCTATGGCATTTGTGTGATTAGACCAAAAAAATGACATTGCCACAGAAAGATAATTGAAAAGGTTAACAATAAATGACACAACAATTTTGCCCTTGTAAGTTTCAATGTGAAATATGTTGTATTGCCAGCATATCTTTCACAACTCTGCTGTACAATTTTGCCATGTGCTATGTTTCCCCAGCCATACACGTTATTGTTCCAGAAAGAAAACATAGCCACTCTTGCCTTCCAACCAACCAAATGGGATCAGATACTGCCCTAGCCTTCCCCCTGTCTATTTAAGGAGTTATCCAGGTGATGCGTTTGAAGGAAATTGGCAACAAAGAAGACATTTTTCAGTTGTTGCAAAGTATAAAGTAGCTTCTCTCTCACAAGCTAGGGCAATATATATGTTATTGCAGTGCTAAAAGCTAAAATGCCTTCCCATTGACTCCAATGCATTTCAACATTTTTGCTAATCACTTGTTAAAATGGTATGGCCATGCACAAAATCACACAGTTTAGCTTACAGCAAGCATTAAATTAATGTTTTAGTTGTAAGCTCTGCATTGTTCATCTTTAAAAACATAAACAGTCAAACAGAAACAGGTAAGTATGAGCTCCACTACAAATATTCCCTCACTTTGTATTTGTTTTCTTCAGGGGAACAGAAACAATGGTGTAAAATCTGGTAAATATCAAATTAGGAAAATATATTATGTATTATATATTGGTGGGACCACAAAAAAATTTAAAATGTGGGAAAACAAAATCAGGGGATGTAAATTTGTATATTTGTATGTATGTATATATGTATAACTTTATTTATAAAGCAATACAAGGATCCACAGTGCTGTGTGTTCAATCTTACAGTGTACAAAGAAACACACAGCACAGGGAGGACAGTACTATAATAAATACAATAAATAATCCAAATACATATGTGAAGAAGCCATGAAAACCTAACTTTTCTAAGTAAAAGTTGTCGAAGTGCTATAAAAGTCAATAGGAGGTACGCTGATCCTATTGGACCATTTTTAAACCATAATCACTTTTAGAGCTTTTGGATTTCTTTCCGCTACATTTTTTTCTGGCATAATAGAGGTTTTCAAGGTATTTGTATTTTTTCAGATTATTCAAAAAATTTTTTATAATTGGAACTTTTAATATATCCAATAACATTCATAGTTTTAGAGTTTGTGAGCATCCAACACTGCATGTTGTGGTTTCAAAAACCTCTTAAACCTCTAAAATCTGACTTTTAATAAATAAACATCCATGTGGTATGAGACTTAATAGGAAGGAAGTCCCTGTCCTTGACCGTAAAGTGAGCCAGATTCAATTGAGTGAAAAAAGGGTTTATCAAGTGAAAACTCTTGGCAGAGATTCAATTTTATTTTATTTATATATAAATATGTTGTGTTGGGCCCCTCTGATTTATTTTTTGTGGAGGGCCTGCCAAAAGCTAGTTTCTCTAATTTCTTCAACCAAAGTACCAATCTCTAATATTGTGAGACACCAAATTGTTTTTTGAATACACACTAGAACTGGGGTTTAAAAAATATTTTTAAAAATTACGGTTCCATGTCGGGAAATGTGTATGTCAGTAATACAATGTATAATTTCAAGTAGTGATTGGAAATGTGTATTGATTATCATTAGGGATAATGTTCGCGCTCGCCAAAAGTTCGCGAACGTTGCGCGACGTTCGCCATTTTGGGTTCGCCTTATTTGCCGCATTTTTTTTTGCCCTCTCACCCCAGACCAGCAGATACATGGCAGCCAATCAGGAAGATCTCCCTCCTGGACCACCCCCACACCCCCTGGACCAAAAAAAAAAAATGTGCATACCTCCCAACTGTCCCTTTTTTGGAGGGACAGTCCCTCTTTTGAGAGCTCAACCCTCTGTCCCCTCATTTGTACTGGAAAGTCCCTCTTTTCTCTGCACTGAACAGCCAGAAAAAGAAGCAAAGATTTGAACTTAATTGGCTTTTGGCAGAGAGTCCAGAACAGCTAACAGGTGCGTCCAGAACAGCTAACAGGTGCAGATAAGATACTTTGTAACACTTTTGAGATAAGAAAATAATGGATTTTTCTTTTCCCTTGATCCCCCTCTGGCATGCCACTGTCCAGGTCGTTGCACCCTTTAAACAACTTTAAAATCATTTTTCTGGCCAGAAATGTCTTTTTTAGCTTTAAAAGTTCGCCTTCCCATTGAAGTCTATGGGGTTCGCGAACCGTTCGCGTTTTTGCGCAAGTTCGCGAACATGTTCGCGAACTTTTTTTCCGCGGTTCGCGCCATCACTAATTATCATATACAAATGAGACTGGATGAAACAAAATATGAACTGCTACCATAGGTAAAAGAAAAAAATAATGAATTATTCTGCATTTTGTGTTTGTAAAAATATAATCCAAACTGTTCAACGTTTATTATATCTGTTATTTTTTATATAGCAGCTTCTGCATATCCTCACGATAAAACAACTTGATTTTTGTCTAGCAATCAATTTCTCTGATTGGCAGCCCATAACTAGGCACTATGTACATGTGCCCTGTGGGATTGGTACATTCAGCTGCTTGTATTGTTGTCTTTGTCCTACTGACTACCTCCAGTAGTAACTAAGATGGTGTGCCAAACATATCAAACACATCACACATGCCAGATATCTGACACCAGACAGCAGGATGAAGGACAGAGAATATTTAAGCCGGATAGAGCAATAGAAACCCCCTGTAAACTACAAGTGCTAAATTAATTATAGTTCATTATTATTTAAATAATATTTTATTAAAAAAAGGATAAACATATCATTAACTTTTACCAATAAATGATATGAGGATTTTTGAACATTAGCAGATTTTTTCATAGTAAATGAAGATTATACATAATTAGTCTTTCTAAATGTATTGTCAAAATAAATTCACACTGAAATTTGCAGCTTCCAGCCCCATGTAAACAATGGAAGTAAAATAGAGGATACCCGAAGGATCAGAAATGGGATCAGTGAAAGCCTGATGTAGCAAACAACTGGTGTTTGTTTACACAACTATGAGACGCTTATCATGCTATCATTCTTTGCCTTCTCTGTGGAAAGCAGACAACATATTTCAAACCTCTGATTTACCAGCAGGTTACCCCCAGGCTTTAGTCAGGTCTGCAGAAAGTCAGATAAGGAAAAAGTATACTTCAGTCAGCAAGCTATTAATCAGTCAGAGAGTATGGATTCAAGATCAACAGTTTGTCACAGAAATGCAGTTTGTGAGTTGACTTTCAGTGGAGAAAATTAACTAGTCACTTAAGGTTAAGGTCACATGGGCAGATTCAAGGAGATTTAGTAGCCTGGCGACTAACCGCCTCTTCTTCTCGGTGACAATCTCCCCAAACTGCCTTCCCCCTGCCTTCCAAAAATATCGGTAAAAGGAGGGCACTTCTACAATTTAGAGCTTGGAGAAGAGGTGCAAAATTACCCAAAAAATGCTCCCCACATAGCATTGAGAACAAACAATTTTGTAGATATTGGGTTTGCACACTCAAAAAAAACAGCAAAAACACAGTGGTATGAAATATAAGAAAAAAATTACTTTATATAAATTTTCAATCAATGTACACATAAGATTACAGCATTGTTTACAAACAATATACAGGTACATATAAAATTGTAAATTGAAAATACATACCACCAAATGTGTTAATTCAGGCAAAAAAAGAACCTACCAGTAGCGGATACACTTGCCAGCAATGAGAATGAACCCCAACGTTTCGGCGTTGTCTTTGTCAAGGGGAATTCTCCTTAACAATTTTGTATGTTCCTGTATATTGTTTGTAAACAATGCTGTAAGCTTATGTGTACATTGATTGAAAATTGATATAAAGTAATTTTTTTCTTAAATTTCATAAAATTGTGTTTTGCTGTTTTTTTTTTTTTTTTTTTTTTTTGAGTGTGCAAACCCAATATCTACAAAATTGTTCCCTCTGCCTTCCACCTGCTAAAATGAGAAATCAACTGTGACAATGCACTTCGCAGAGTTTCGATTCTCATGAGGAAACTTCGGAAATCGAAGTGCTGCAAGTGCATTGACGCAGGTGATTTTTCATTTTAGCAGGTGGAAGGCAGAGGGAAAGCAGTTCGGGAAGATTGTTGCCCAGAGGCAATTCGTCACCAGGCAACTAAATCTCCCCAAATTTGCCCCTGTGCCCTTTCCCTAATTTCTAATTTTAACATTCTATAATACAGGCTTTTTACAAGACACTTTCTGCATCTCTGTTTCATACTTATTGAAACTGTTCTCTTTTATAGATTGTTCAATATATAAGCAAATCTATTCATGGTCTAAATGTAACCATACAGATTAACTCTTTTTGCACAGAAGACTTCCATCCAGTCCATGGGGAAAGGAACAAAAATGGAATTTAGCTGATTACTTACATTAATAACATTATATTGTTAGAGGTTTTTGTAGCTTAAATAGACTGGATTTTTTAAAATGTATATAATATATGAACCAGTTCAATTCAAACTAAGATATCACGGCATTAGAGTATCTAACATGTGAGAGTAGAGTATCTAACAGGTGACTTATAAAATATGTAAATATTATACAATTATTATAAAATAAGTTCTCCTTAGGTTTCACGTGATCTAGATTAGGAAAGTTGATAAAAAATCTAAATGAATCCTTGAATCAACAACAAAGAAGCCTGCAACTAGATGGCGGTACCACATCATCGCATAACCCAAGCTGTGATTGAAAACCCAATGGGTAATCATCAGATATATGCTGTTCTGAAGCTAAACATCAATTGCTACATATATTTTTCTGTTTCTTCTCTGTATGGAATGCATGGAGGCTATTTATGTTTCAAAGTTAATATAATCAATATATAATCACCAAAGTAACTAATGATCTTCTAATGGCAAAGTCTAAAGGCTTCTCCACTCATCACTTCTGCCCATTCTCGACTTGAAGACTTCTCTCGGGCTTCTGTTTTTCTCTGGAACTCTCTGCCTCAAGCAGTCAGACTTTCACCTTCTTTTCAAACTTTCAAACGCTCCTAAAAGACCCACCTGTATAATAAAGCTTATTCAATGTACCTTAATTAATCAATCACTGCTGTATCATAAATCACAAAATTTTGTCTAAAATCCTAATGTCTCAGTTGTTCTGTAACCTTTAGTTTGTAAACTCCAATCCTATTGCACTCCCTTGATTGTTATCCACCATGTAATGTTTTCCCCGTTTGTTATATGTAAGTTAAAGCACTGCGTTGGCTATACTGTATATAAATAAATAAATGATGATGATGATAATCATTCCTTCAATAGAATTTGCTGAAGTATAGGGGGTGGGAGAGGCCTACATGTCTTCCTCCTAGTGTACCTCTCATAAATAAATGCTTGCTAAACATGGGCAGAGCTGTATTCATACAGTGTCTTTGCACTCAAATTGTGTCTGCAGAGCAGGACACACAGACCAAAAACATTGTGAGTTGTTTCTTTTTTTTTCTTGCATTTTGCACCCTGCATCATTTATAATAAGATAAAATCTGCTGTCTGCATTTGGTGCTATTCATTCTGAAAATTGTTGACAAGGGGACTCCTCAACTGACCCTTCACTTTTAGCCATCCCATTGAACCCTGTTGTTACATACAGTACCTTAACGAAAAACCAGGAGCCAGAAATTATGTTAAATGGCCACAACATTTATTCACATTTTATTAAATAAATAGGACCTTGCCAGCCTTTCCCCAAGGCAATATTCAAAGTCAGAATTATATAAGAGATTACTACTATGCTCTTGAGATCAGCACTATGGCATTCTAAACACCACTGAGTATTAGGCTGCCCCTACCTACAGAGAGGATGGCACCCAAATCTAAGCAGGTTGTCACCTAGCACAAGCAGTAGTAGCATCTGTATCAATCAACACACCATGCAGTCACAGGCGAGAATCTCCTTTCTTTCCGAAGCAAACAAAGGCTTATCCATTAATATAAAAGGAACCTGTATTTCCCAGTATAAGCCAGAATGGGGCCTTAAAAATGCACTGCAGATAATAATATCATGGCAAATAGAAAAACACCTCAGCAGGCACTGAATGCTTGAATTCAGGGTTCTAGAAGATATCTAAATGTAGGAGGGTAAAGGTTTTGCTAATCTTTATGTTCTTTGGTTTAATTTTTTCCTATATGAAAGTGTTGTTCAGTGACTGGCCAGTAGATGTCACTATGTAAAAGGTTCCCAGAGGTTATAAAAAGGGATGTGCCATGTGTTTGGGGCACTCTCTTTCCCAGTGTACCCATTGGGGTGTGCTGCCAAGGCCTGAGGTGGAGATAGGCCTCAGTATAGGAATAAGTAACATAAGTGTCATGTCAGAAACTGAAAATAGGTCACTATAGGAGGGACAGATGAGATCAGAAAAGTTAGTGAGCAGCTAAGGCTCCAACGAGGAGTTTAGTGAAGGGTTAGCACCCTGCGGTGACAAAGCTGCCAGAATAGGGACTCAAGTGGTTAAGCTCAGGGATAGAGATATCCTTGGAGTGGAGAACAAGCTGTGAGGTCACCTTCAATGGGGATTGTGCACCAGAGGCAGGAAAAGTGGCTCAATGCACAAAGCTGACTAACATCAGATGCAGAGATGTATCCGTGAGTAATATGACTGTGTGTGTGTAAATGACCTGCTGCCTACTTATGTCCTGGAGAAGTGTACCACCAGTTGAACAAATGTTCTACTGTTTTTAAAGAACCACTGGCGCCCAAAGTTATTTGATAAAGAGTGAATCTGGTGTGTCTATGCAAGTGGCAAGACTTTCCTCCATACTATAGGGGCAAATTCACTAAAGCGCGAAGCATCTAACGCTAGCGCAAATTCGCCAGCGTGACGTCAAATCGTAACTTGCAAATTCACTAACACTGGCTCTGACGAATTTACGCTAGCGAACTAGATAGATTTGCGCAACTTCGAACCCTTACGCCAGGCGAATTTGTGCACTGAGGAAGGATTGTAATTACGCAAATTCACTAAGATCAACTTTTTGCTGAACGTTACCACTTACGCTAGACTTCACTTCGCCAGCTCAGACCAGGCAAAATGACGCGACGCGCCACGATTGACGTGACGCGCGTCAGAAACGACACGACGCACCGCGTTTGATGCAACGAAAACGACGCGCGACTCGTTTCGCGAATTTTTTCGCCAATTCGCAAATTTCTCTGGAAATTCGCTAATTTTTCGGCAAAGCGAAACGCATGAGATTCGCCCATCACTAGTCACACAGAAGTCTTCCTACTGACTCAATCCTGAGGATTTCCTCAGCTCAGAGCCTGACCCCAGACATAGATGAGAAGCCAAGTGTCTGGAGGTAGATAGTACTTTATTAAGCCCTTGGGAAGGTTCCTCTGGGAAATGTTTTCACTTTAAAATGTAAAATTAAAGTTTAAATTACTCTGTATAAACACTGCTGAAAGATTTATGTTGTTTTATAGGAAATAACTTCTGTACTGTGTTAATTCCAGGTTCAATATATACAATAAGGTCATTTCAATTGGTTTTCAATAAACACTGAACCTGTCCGGCCCTCAACTTGGAGCACTTTTTAAATTTGGCCCACTGTGTATTTGAGTTTGACACACCTGATGTAATGCTTCTCTTAAAGCTTGAATGAATAATACTGGTAAAGTCTGTTGTGGATTAGGAAGTCAACTTCAGCTATTGCTTATATTGGATGACTAAATTTCTCTTGCATCTTCCTCTTAAATCATGTTGGCTCGGATATTTGTTGCCAGAGGGGGTTGGCATATTTTGTGTATATTGACTGCAGCTCCTGTCTCAGTTTAGGTACCACTTTAAGCCACAGTTAGTGGTACTTTGTGCCTCAGTTAGTGGTACTTTGTGCCTGATAGGCATATTGTAACTTGACACAAACAGAATAGCGTGTTCTGTGCCCAGTTTCGGCTTTGTTTTCCCTTTGAAAAAAGGCAAAAAATATAATTTTGTGCAAGAAGTCAAAGTATACCACTGAACAAAAGGATTTGTTAATTAGAATACATCTGGAAACTATTCTAATAGATGACATTACAGTTTTCTTCCCCACAGAATATCAGTGAAAGATAAGAACAAAATAAATAAAGAGATGCAGAAACATTAACAGAAATAAATTCTAGACTAGAATAAGCCTTTTAATGTTTTCTTATAATATAAATGAGAAAGTCTTTAGGAAACAATCTCAGATATTTGAAATATGATTTGGATAGAACCACAAAGTGAGTGTTATCTTAAACATTTCTCACTGCTTAACTGGAATTAAAGAAATACTGTATGTAACTGTACATATTTCTTCACTTCCAGTCTAAGCAGTGAAAAATGCTAGGACAGAGACATTCACATAATATATGAATACACAGGACTTTGTTCATGTTATGACCTTTCTTAAGAGGAAAATCTATAATATGATATAAAGTATGTTCATATCTCTGTAAGAACTAAAGTAAAATATTAATACTGTACCAAACATTTTCCAAAAAAAATAACATTTCATACTGAAACAGTTAGACATTTGTCTTGTAAGCATTTCTATAATATTCATGCATTTGTGCAATATGTTATTAATGGAGAAAAAAGCTCATTTATAAAGAAAAAGCTCTAAAACCAGTTTTGTAAATAATATTGACAGATGGATGACAGCCTGCAGGAAAGCTGCTATTAAAATGTAGCATACTTTACTCCCTCAATAAAACAGTGTGTATTATTATTTAGCACTATGAGTAAATGCACACACAACACAACCAAAGCTATCAGCTAGTTAACAAAGTTACAGATGGCATACGTATCGCATCGGTTTTCCGAAATTGCCCGGAGTTGCCTCAGAAGGAAACATACCGATTAAGAAATTAAAACACTGAATCTTGCAAATTTGATGGTTTATTAGGGATTTATTAGTGGCCCACAGTTGCAATGCCTGCGTTTATTTATTCTGGAGAAACACTGTATTATTGTTAAAAACATGTTGCATGTAAGAATTTCTTCACCTAACATTTGTCACTGCTATTAGTAAAATATACCTCTGTGTATCCAACATTTAGCAGGAACAATGATGATAATAAACTGGTTTCAAACTCAACTCAACTGAAAGGGAATTACTTCAGAGTAACTTACCATATAGTAGCTCACAATTGAATATTGCTGCCTTAAATGGAATCTGCCATTAAGGGTGAATTTAAAATGCGGTGTTAAGGCATTTATGTGGAAAAATGGTGTAAAAAGTCATGAAAAGGAGTGATTTTATAAAGGTGCGTTGCGTGATTAAATACGATGTTGGAAAGTGTTTATATAAAATGAATAGACAGCTTTATAAATATTCTGAATTATACATGGGGATGTCTTGCATTCAGGTAGCTTGTGTGGTGCATTTGATGCCCATTTTTACATATTGATAAAGAGACCCATTACTATATGCTTTTCATACTGTACTTTCATATAATATACTTTTGAGCCTCAGTTCTACTGGAGCAACATAAACACCTTGCTGTGCTTTTATTTAAAATCAAGTAAATTAATGTCTGCTTTTACATTACAAAAGCAAATGAGCTGTAGAATCTGTAAATTCATTAGCAGAGCAGTGTAGTTTGGCAGCAGAAGACTAACAGGTGAATAAACACAGCAGTCTGTTTTCTAGATCTGGCTTGTGAGCTAAAGTGACTAAAACTGTCAGAGCACTTGAGAACAAACATGTCATATGCCACTGGGAGCTTGGAGCAACCAAGTGTGTAAGTACAGTCTGGAATCACAGGTTTTGGACCTTGATGGCTTATTGGATCAAGAGTAGTCTTGGAAAGGGAATATTCAAGCCTTGTGATTAGTGTAATAACAATTATCTCTTAATTTTTGCAAGGGGCATTGTTTTGACAGACAATTTAATCAAAGTGTTAGAGTGAGGAGAGCATATTGTCTTTAACACAGTAAAACTGGTGTTTATTTTCCATGCTTAACATTGTAAATTAAGCTGATATGTAGAATAACTCTTTACTACCTTGGTATTTAGTTACATGGATGCAGATTGACTATAACTGTAATTGTTACCGAATTAATTGTTCCTCCTTATGCCAGTTATTTGTAATGTCTTTTTCTGCTGGGCTGAGAGAGAGGTACTGCATATGACACATGGAATCATCAAATGTCTCTGTTGTTTTTGTGTGTAGTTAAAAATGCTTTCAAGTCTGCCAGATGCAGAATAATATTCTATTTACAATATGTTGTTATTGTTTTACTCAAATACCTCTTTTTAACCTTTTCGCTGCTCACTGTTGTAAAAATATAGGCTTTTAAGTGTGTAATAAAATGAAAAATAATCACATTCACATAGTACTATCACATTTTTCAGAAACATAATTTATTTTATGTATGAGAACATTTGGAAAGTTCTATGTCTCTTGCACTCGTTGAGATTTCTCACTTGTATATATAAAAATCTCTAAGCACTGCTGCACAAAACAGCATACTTCTGATTTCAAGGAAATATTTTCCACTAACAGTAGGTTTACCATAGAAAACTACCCATTATTAGAAAGAACAGATTCTGGAGAATCAAAAATATCTATGCACTCCAAACTACCAAGTTTTCTTTCCTGTTATAAATGTATTTATAATTTTTTTATAGAAATGAGTGAATTTTTGAAAAATGAACTCAAAGCTTTCAATCTACAGCATAATATCTCCCCTCCCACACATCATTAGGTACCAATGTAAATCACCCCAAATATGAAAGCTTGGGATCATTTGTTCAACAGTTTTATGTCCAATATGTATAGGTGTACCTATGCACGTGGCATATAAGGGCCCAAAATGAAGACCCCCACATATGGTCTGTCATTTCACGTACCACAACATCAACAACACATTTATATCATTTTGGGGTGGGCAAAGGTAGAAAAAAGTACTTTCACTACAGAAAACCATACATTTTCAGAAAGCATACATTCCCCCAAATTCATAGTGGGTGTGCATTGACTCCAAAGCACCAAGCCACAAACCTTTCCCAAAACTGGCAATTTTGGTGACATTTCCAAAAATCACCTTAAAACTTCCACCCTGCAGCATCTTATTTCCCACATTAGGTATCAAGATAAAAAAAAGCAAATATGAAAGTGACGGGTCCTTTGAACAGTTTTATGTCCAATATGTATTGGTGTACCTAAGCACGTGTCATATTGGGGCCCCAAAATGAAGACCCCCATAAGGTCTGTCATTTCAGCTACTGCAAAGTCAATGCATTTACATTGTTTTGTGGGGCAAGGGTAGAAAAAAGTATGTTCAACTCAGGAAACCATATACTGTATTTTTTTATAGTACACATTCCCCCAAATCCAAATTGAGTATGCATGTCTTTCTACGCCAAAGCAACATGCCGCAAACCTTTCCTAAAATTATTATGTCCAATATGCATAGGTATACCTAAGCATGTGGCATTTAGGGGCCCAAAATGAAGATCCCCATATGGTCTGTCATTTCAGGTACTGCAAAATCAACAAATTTACATAATTTTGGGGGCAAAGGTTGAAAAAGGTACTTTCACCCGAGAAAACCATATATTTTCTGAAAGTACACATTCCCCTGAATCCAAATTGAGAATGCGTGTCTTTCTAGTTCAAAGCACCAAGCTGCAAACCATTCTTAAATTTGGCAATATTGGTGACATTTCCAAAAATCCCCTCAAAACTTCCACCCTGCAGCATCTTTTTTCCCACATAATATTAGGGATCAAGATAAATCACCCCAAATATGAAAGCTTGGTGTCCTTTGCACAGTATTATGTCCAATATGTATAGGTGTACCTAAGCATGTGGCATAAAGAGTCCCCAAAATGAAGACCCCCAATATGGTCTGTCAGTTACTTCAAAATCACCTCTACTCCAAACTACCATACTGCAAAGCTACATTAATGGCAAGTTTTTTTTTCCATTTCTGAAAATCTCCTAAAAATATTGCAATTGGCTGCATTTAGCTCACCCAATTTCTTACATAAAATTGTATAACACCCTAAATACTGACACCAAGGGTCTACTGAACAGTGTGATGCCCAATATGCATAGATATACCAAAGCAGGTGGCATGTGCGGAGCCCAAATCAAAAGAGTGCAAATGAATTTGCCTTCTGTGAACAAAGACCACTGACAGTGTATTATCTGCCACAAGACCCTCCTAACATCACAACGACTGCCTAAAACTATATATTTTTGTAAAGTACACATTCTGATGAATCAAAAACAGGTAATTGTGTCTTTCTACTCCAAACTACCATAGTGCTAAGCTATGCTAAAGGCAGCATTTTTTTATATTTTGGTTTTGGTGACATTTCCAAAAATCACCTCAAATCGCCTATCATGCAGAATCGTATTTCTCACATACCTTAATCAAGGTATGACTCTGATATTTAATTGTCATACATGGAAGACATAGGACTTCTCAAGTCACTCCCAGTGAGAGACACTGGTGAGTAGAGCAGTGAGGCTGTTGCCCCTCCTGAGCTGAACCTTTTTTAACTTGATTCAAGAAGCACATAACAAAACTTTTTTCAAAAAGTTTTTCATAGAACCTCTACACCACATTAATAATGTTGTGAACAATATTAGAACGCACATGAATTGCATTTTATTCCACACTCTTGTTTTTCATGTGTTTCAACCAGTCCCTCACAAAATCTTGCTGATAACATCTGAAAATATTGCACATATGAATATGTGAATTTCTGACACAGGATACGTAAAAAAACTCTAGTTTACTCATTAATCACCTGCTGCTTAGACTACTGCAGTCATTATCTGGTTAACACTCTCAATTTTCGATATAATATTAATGCAATATATGGTGTGGAACTAGGGGTTCTCACCCCAGTCACAAAGATTGTCAGCAGCCTATTCTTAATTCTCCCACTCCCGTGTATGCATGCATGTGCACCACTATGTTCTTTTTATTGTGTTTCATAGTAACTTAACAAGCATTCGCTATCATACATTTGCATCATATGGATATGGGAGATATGGATCATATTCCCATACAGTTACATAATTTTATGCTTTGTGTTCTAAATGTCCCTACTCATCAACCTTTGTGTATTGTAGCTAAATAGCTCTATTTACAGCCCTACACATCTTAACTTGTTAAATTAACCTATTAAATATGGCAAATTGGTGATGCAGAAGACTGGGGTAACGGAGTTTTTATACTGCGAGTAATAGGACACCAGGTCAGATATTACCCTTTACTAGCAGTAATTGATGTATCACTACAAGTCTGCACACTGTTCATCAATGAGTTTGACCCTTTTGCAGAGAATTAAGGTAAACTATATCTTCCGTGACAAGATATATACCAAACACCTCTCTATCCCTGTGGCAGATGGTACTTTTATGTCCTATACTTATCCTGTAAAAGAAACTTCCTCTTTAAGCTTTTGCAGCAAAAAATAAATTCCAAGACTCAGCACTGCCCGGGATGTCCTCTTATCCTGTTAAAAAAACTCAAAAAGCTTAATAATCCATAATATTATAAAAATTGTTTGACATTTTAGAAAAAAATGTCTAAATTTCTTTATCTAATGCTATAAGGTTATTGCCATTATTGGCTATAAGCCTTTTAGCAAAAGCATTTTTGAGTTTGTTCTTTTGGATATTTTGTTTATCAAATAAATATACAGTAGATATTGTAAGGTGAGCTACACCACTGTGAAATATATGGTCTATGTCTCTTTGCAAAAGGTGTATATACTTCATGTAACTAGTGACAACATTTCCTTTTTTCAATTATGTCATTAATTAATTTTAATTAATTAGATTTTTGCAATTTCCTAAAGTTGTCTTTATTGCTGTTACTAAGCCTTTTAACTAAAGTAACTCTTCTTCTATCATAATTCTGCCTTCTATCATAACAGCCTTTTATGAGAATGCTGGATTTTTATTATGCTTTTCCTATCAGGTGGATTTTTCCTGCCCACATTCCTATCTAACATAGGGGGTTTATCAAATAACATGTTGAGTGGCTGGCCAATTACATTTTTGAAATTCCAGTTGGAAGCATTTTC
>CM044432.1:62824071-62849218 GCA_024363595.1 Xenopus borealis | reverse complement strand
CATCTTTTCGCTTGAGCCTTTTTATATGATACACTCTGTCCTGCCCCAGAGATCACCTTACCAGAAATATTGAGGCAGAAGTGTGGAAGCAAAAAACAAAACTTTATCTATCTAATTGGCTCATGTGACATAACATGTATGGTTTGTTTTGTTTGTTTGTGTGCACCATGAATCATAGGATCTCAGACGGCAGCTCTTATTTCTTAAAATTTAGGATTACACAATGGCACATACTGCTAAAAAGACCAACATTTTTGGGCGGTATAGTTTTCCTTTAATATTGCTGGCACTGCATATCTTACCTAACTGCTAACATGGGAGATATTGACAAAATTCTTGCTTGAAAATGCAACCAGGTGTGTTTTCAGGCAATGGGCTGATTACAAATTTTTGATTCTTCAAGGAATTTACAGCAGGCAAAACATTGTACATTTGCCATAAGCTTAATATGACCCAGAGGTACTAAAATTACAATATAACCATCTATAACATAATTGAAGGATACTGAAATCTTGTGTAAAGTTGGCTATAGGTAAATATATAAAGGTATATTTCTGTAATATTGTCAGCTTATGTGATTTAAAAGGGTCTTAAAAAGTCTATTAATTAAATGTGCATGGGTTTTTTTAAATGGTGTTTGCACCTATAATAGTATCATTAGAAGTACTAAAGCAGAGTTCTTTAGGAAACACAATTTTCTTCTAATTAGGAGTGACTAGAAGAAGCACAGCAGAATGAAATTAATCACAGCCCCTGTACTGTACTTGCATTAAAGTACTAAACACTGTAAATGTTCAGAACTATTCAGATTGGATCAGTTTTATGTCTTTATTTTGAAAGGAGATTTGTTGACTAGATGTACAGAGCACAAATTACTTACGGAGGTTACCATGAAATGCTGTCTTGATTGTACAGGTCATAATCATTGTATGTTTTAAAAAATGTTGACTTCCTGACTACCCAATAGAAATAAACCTCTACAGAGCCTCTTAAGTTCATTGCAAATATATTTGTTTCAACAGTTACTGAAAATTATTGCTTCTACTATGACATTAAGTTTTCTTATTAAAAAGGTATATTTTCCTGATATTTATTATATTAGAGCTGGTTTATGGGAAGAAATAATTGTAGACCCAGGAAACTAAAAATCTACAAAAGCTTATATGCTTTCAAATGCAATATTATGATAGATAGTAAAAAAGAGTTTAATTTCTGGTGTCAGTATCTCTTTAATCACTTAGGATTCCTACACTGGCCCACTCAGCCCTCTCCCTTGGGAATTTACTTTGGCTGTGTATAGTGCATGTGTGCTGTTTGCAGATGTAGATGTCATTGATTATGTGACAGAGGGAAAATGGTTTAGGAAAATGTGATGGTGCTGGCAAACTGATGTGATGTTTGCAGTACAATGAAGTGTTTCAGGAAGGGGAAATGTGCCCAACTTATATACATGGTAGCATAATATAGTGTTTGCATGTCCTTGATCATGGGCAGGGTAGTAGAGACGTCTCTACTACCCTGCCCATGATCCAGCTCACGTGCCTGTTTTTCTTTGCCTTCTGTTATATCTATGTGACCGGAGTGGTTTTGCTGGAAGGAGGGTCAGCATTCTCCCCTTGCCTTGTGGGATATCGGCTTGCACTTGTGTACTTCCTCTTCCTTTGCATGTCTATTCTATTTCTTATCAATAGGATTTTTTTTAGGCTCAGTCTGTTGGTGGGTCAGATACAGAATGTGTGTGACAGTATACAGTATCTCCTGGAAGCAATGGTGGGTATTTTTAAGGTCATTCATTTTGACAGTTTCAGTTTTTTTCACTTAGTCCTTGGGATGCACATGAAAGTTTCCTAAAATAATTGACAGAAATTTCAATAAGCTGCTGTTGAGCTTGGTAAGCTTATTGGTTTCTTACTTGATGCTGCAATAATTAATTTATTCTTTGCAGTTTTGTATGGTGATTGTATGCATATCTTGACATTTTTTTTATTGAACTCTCTTTTTCTGAACTCCAGTGCAAGTCAATGATAACGTTCTTTTTACTAAGTATGAATAATGTTGTAAATAGTGTCATTAGTTACCATCAGTAGTGGTAATCTTGAAGTATCTACATGTCAATGACATATGATTATCTGTGTTACTTCTCCGCAGACATCTGACTCCTGGTATACTCTTAATAAATGTACCTGAGAAACTACCGTGAGCTCATGACTAAGGGGCCGATTTACTAAATTCATGTGAAATGATCGAAGTTTGATCGAATTCGATCAAATAACAATCGTACGAATTTTTCTTAAAATCGAAACGTAAAATTTGGCCTCTTCGATCATCGAATTTCGAATAGATCGAATAATCGGATATTCGATCATTCGATGATCGAAGGATTTAAAATTTATTCGACTGCCTACTACGCCAGATTGAACCTACCGAATTGTAATAGAAGCCTATGGGAAGCTGCCCATAGGCTTCTGAGGCTAAGTCCTGCTCGAATACCATTCGTACAATTGGAGCGTTCGATCGTTCGAATCGTACAAATTTTTCGGACGCTCGAATGAAATTTCACGTTTTTTTTTCGTGAAATCGAACGATCGGTATCCAATCATACGAATTCATCGAGAAATCGGATATCGAGCAAAATGATAGCCTAAAACAATTCGATAAGCATTCGATGGTCGAATTGTGAATTTGGTTGAATTTATTTTGGGGAATAATAGTAAATTTGCCCCCAAGTGTATTGAATTAATATAAGCACATTTATCAAAATCAGCCTTATTAGCCTTTGTTGTCAATTAGGGAATCATATATACTGTACCATTAAATCCAGTAATATACATTACCTAAATTGAACTGGACATATCAAACCATGGATAGATTTTATTGTGTTATTAAAGATTTATTCTATTCTATAAAGAAATACTTAAAAAATACTGGTTAGTTGGCCCATTCATTTTGCATGTTGTCATATTCAGGGCCACTTTATGCAATAGTATAGCAATAAAACATAACATAAATTCTATTCTATTTGAATTTAATTGAACATATTAGTTTGTGAAGAACTTTGATTTAAACAAAATTACTAATATCACTTGTCTAATATAGCATTTTGTAATATCTTACTCTGACTTCTTGTAAAGATTAATAACTGATGTGATGAGATTAGAATAAAAAACAAAAACAGAATTAATATGTTCTTATATCATATCTTAAAATTACAAGTAATTAACCCTGTATATTTTTTCATATTTTTTCATTTGATATGATGTATAATTTGCCAAGTGAATACTTTTACCCTCTTATCTATCTTGTGTATCTATATTAAAGCTATCAATCATCTCCCTTAGTGAATATTTAGCAATCCTCTCTCTGAATATAAATTGCTTATATTAAACTAGTATGTACATTTTTGAGAAGTCCTTAGTTAGCCGGTTAGTCTAACATCAGTGGTAGAGAAGCTTTTCCAAGGGGTATTAAGGGCTAAGATACTTGACTTAATTGCGGACCATAATACTATGAGTTTGTGCCATAATTGATCTTGCTAGATTAAATTATTTCTATTTATGAGAAGGTAGCAGGGAATTTGACTCTGAGAAGGCAGTGGATGTTATCTACTTAGACTTTTCTAATTTTCTAATTACCACACAGAAGGTTACTGGTTAAATTAAGAAATGTTGGCCTAGAACACCATATTTATACTTGGATAGAGAACTGTATCAAAGATGGATTACCAACAGTGGTGGTATATGGAACATTGCACTACATTTGGGCAAAGTGTGGTACTAACACCTCACTTTTTGTAATAATAATTTTTCAGTCAAACCGTGCGCTTGCAATTTTTCTTCTTTTTGTGTTCCTATAGCTGCCATTCAGCCTTTAAAACAGGGAATCATTTATAGATGTATATTAACTGGCTGAGTATAAAAAGCTCCTTACTTTTTCTCTAGCTCCTGGGTGGATGTGCATCCATAGTCTTATTACTCAAATTGTCTGCTTTGGGACTTGATTAAAAATGCACTACAAGCTTAGAATGCTAATAGATAGTGGAGAAAGGAAATTATTCACAGGTGTATGTTGGGTTTAAAAGCTTCTTGCTTTCTCACTAGAGCTCCTAAGTGAAGGGTAAGTGCACAATGGTCTTACTACTCAGTTACATTGCTTGCTGGGGGACTTGATTTACAGTAAATGCACTACAAAGCTAATTTTCACTGCTGGCGAATAAATTCAAAACTGCAGCTAAAATCCTCCAAAAAAAACTGCCACAAAATTTGGGCACTCGTCAGAATAAAAATAATTTGACGCCCATTAACTCAATGTGTTTTGAGAATCTTTCACCGTTTTGTGAATTTTGCAGGAAATTTGCAAATTTTTCAGCAAAGGTAAAAGGGACTAATAGATAGCATAGGACTCACGTACAATGAGGGGCCTTGAATAGGCATGTGAGCTTACATAATTTTGCCAAAGTGTGGTATTAACACAATTTTTGTAATAATTATTTTCAAAGGCAAAATGTGTGCTGGCAATCTTTCTTCTTCTTTTTGTGTACACATATTGGCTTTTTATTGTTTAAGGCAGCTGGTCAACTAAAATTGTAGGTTAAGGCCCCCATACACAGGCCAATAAAAGTTGCCGACAAGCCAAGTAAAAAAAACCCAATAACTTTAATTCATTCAAGTGTTTAAGAAACATTTTGCACAGAAGACACATTTTTGTCACCTATTGACTTCAATGAGTATCACAAACTTTTTAGCACTTTTGTGAATATTTTTTGCTGAAGCAAAACAAGACACATTTGCTTATCAGTAGTATTGGCTATTTAAAGGATCAGTAACATCAAAAATTGACATTGTTTTAAAGTAATAAAAATATAATGTAGTGTTGCCCTGCACTGGTAAAACTGCAGAGTTTGCTTCAGAAGCACTACTATTGTTTATATAAATAAGCTGCTGTGTAGCCATGGGGGCAGCCATTCAAAGGAGAAAAGGCTCAGGTTACACACCAGATAGCAGATACGCTCTGTAGAACATAATGTTATCTGTTATCCATTACTTATCCTAAGCCATATAGCCATTTTTCAATTTCCACCATAGCAGCTTGTTTATATGAACTATAGTAATGTTTCTGAAGTAAAAAGATCAGTTTTACCGGTGCAGGGCAACACTACATGATATTTTCTTTACTTTAAAACACTTTAATTTTTTGGTGTTACTGTTCCTTTAACATCTAAATGATTTTTAACAGACTTAGGGGTTATTTACTAAAGTCTGTTTTTTCTGGTTGGACTTTTAAAGGGGAAAACACAATTTTTTTTGGATGGAAAAACACTAGAATTTATTGTGATTTATTAAACCCAATGGTGTTAAAAGTCCAAATAAAAAAATATTTAATCTCAAGCCTGCTAAGAGCATGTAGAAATCAATGGCAGATGTCCTGTTTATAATTGGAAGATACCCTGACCTACAATAATGCAAAAAAATTGTAGTTTTTGGGCAAGAATCCTAAAAAGTATGTGAAATACAAAAAAATTGTACTATTCAGATTTTTAAAAGATTTTATTGAGTCTTTTCCTGCAACATATTTTTCTGTCATATGATAAATACAGTAAACAAAGTTTGATAAATAACCCACTTAAAGTATGGTGATCCAAGGATTCTATGTTTCTGTTTGTAATAATATAAATATATACAGATGCAGTCACTTTGGATTGTGTGTTAAATGCGTCGTGACTTAACTCATCTATCCCATTTATCCCACTTAGCACAGAATATTGTGTCACAGCATCCCATCCAATTAAAGAGTTCACCATTGAAAACAATGGTGCTTTGGTATGCTAATGAAAAGGTTAAATGCATTAAATGAGTTAACATAACTTTAGATAACACAGTTTCTTCAATTAGCCCTGAGTCACGACGCATTTAACTTACAAATCCAAATGACTGCACTACCGTCACAATTTAACATTGACAAAAGTCATGGATTATAAGAATCACCTTTGAATAATTTATTTGATCACAGAATCTTGTGGTTACTTGAAGTATGCTTACATTTCAGAGTGGGTATATTAAGAAGGCAGTTAAATGAAAATCATTATAGAACAATCAATTCCAATCAATCCATCAGGGATTTGACTAACATATTTTAGGCTATTATGGGCACCTGAATCCTGAACAAGTTGTTATTTGGGATGGTTTGGCATTATGATTCCTGAAGATTTGACCAACGATAAGTATCAATATACAGTAGATAGATATTTATCAAATTGACCTAATTTAATTTAAAATTATTAAATAAGTTGGATTGATATTAATCCATAATGAATGTCTTGGAACCCTGCAGAAGCTTGCAGGGTTGTATGAATTGTTTGTCTAACGATAACAATGAAAGAAAATTCAATTCAAACAGGCTTTCCTTTATTTTTTAAAAGCTCTAGAAACTCAAAATGTATTTATAAGTAAAAAAACCTTTAATACCAACCTATGCCAGTAAGTAAGTTGTCACAGTGGTATAGAAGTCAATAGAAGCTGCACTGATCTTTTTGGACCACTTTTCATCAAATCAGACTTTTACATGTTTTAAAAAAAATTCTCACTAGGAAGGTATTTGCATTTTTTCGTGCATATTTCACACTTTTTATAACTATATATTTTAAAAAATAATTTAATAATTTTTTTGCTTAATAAATACCAGACTTTTTTTTAAAAGAAACCTCTATTTCGTGAGTTTTTGTGCAAACTAATCTGAATTGTTGCAAAAATTCAAATTCAAACTTTAATAAATCACCCCCTAAGGGGCAGATTTACTAAGGGCTGAATTTAAGAAGGAAAACAACTTCAAAATTCAACCATCGAAGGGTTTTTTCAATCAAAAATGGACCTATATCAATCGAAAAGGTCTATTTTCGATCAAATAAAAAATTGTTCGAATCGTTTGAATCCTTCAATTCGATCGAATGATTCAAGCAATTCTCCGCAAAATCCTTTGAATTCTAGGAACTTAGAAACAATTTCAGGACAAGTTCTATGAGGTCCCCCATAGGCTAAAATGTAAATTTAGCAGCTTTAAGCTGGCGAATAGTCAAAGTCGAAGGATTTTTAAAGGGCAAGTACTTCAAAATTCAAATTTGAATAAAATTTTGGGCTATTCCATAGTCAAAGTATCCAAAAAATTACTTCAAAATTCGAATTTTAAAAATTCTAATTTTATTTAAATTTTAACTTTTCCCTTTAGTAAATGTGCCCCTTAAAGTTTGTGAGTTTAGTCATGGTTTCCAAAACCACTAAAATTTGATGTTTAATAAATGAGCCTCAAAGTATCAAAATGAAGCAAATTTTTTCACCAGGCATGTAATTTGCTGCGAAATTCTGCATTTCATAATCTTCAAATACTTTCATGATACTGTGACAGAAATCCACCATGAAAAAAATGTTGCAAAGACAATAAAGTACACTGTGCGCTCCCACTGCAGCATGTGATGTATTGCATAGTGTGTTTTGAATAAAGCCAAATTTTTTAAAGAACGACAGACAGCACCATAATACATGGATGAGCTCCGATGCAATTGCATCCTTAATCTGTTTTGCCTGTAAAACAATGCCAATTTGACTTTAATACATTTGGACAAAAAAGTCACTGAGATTAAAAAGTTGCAACAAGAAAAATGCTCATTGACTTGCATGAAAAAAAATATTTTGCAAGTAAAGATTTGTTGCGTGTAAAAAAAAAGTTGTTTCCCATTGACTTCAATGCGTATGGCAACACGTTTTTTGGTGAAACAAAATGAGACAGATTTGCTCATCACTAATGGGCTGATTTACTAAGCCTTGAATTTCGAAGTAAAAAATACTTTGAAATTCGACCATCGAAAATGAAATACTTCAACTTTGAATATCGAAGTCAAAGTATTTTTCAACAAATTTGGCTATCCTGTGATCGAAGTAAAATCATTTGAAAGAACGCTAAAATCCTTTGAATGAAACGATTTTTGCATAGGATCGAACTATTTTACTTCGATAAAAAAAAACAGAAAAAATGCTCTAGAAGGTCCCCATAGGCTGACATAGCACTTCGGCAGGTTTAATTTGGCTAAGTATTAAAATCTAAGTATTTTTAAAGAAAGTACTTAAATTTTTGAAGTCCAAGGATTTTACCATTCGATCATTCAAATCGAATGATCGAAGTAGCCTATTCGATGGTCAAATTATTAAAAAAATTACTTCTAAAATCAAACTTTTTTAATTCAAATATTCACTTCGACCCTTAGTAAATCAACCCCTTAATAAAATAATATAATTTATTCTTGCCCCCAGATAAACAGAATATGACAAGATGGAAAAGTATTTGCATGAGTTGTCTGCATTTTCTTTAAAAAGAACTATCTAAATAATAAATGGGACAACAATAAACTTTGTTTAAATGCTTTTAGTAGTTGTTATATCAACTAAAACAGCCATAAGGTATTTCTATTTAAGTATCTCAACAAACATAATCATACAATATGTATACCAATGGCTGTAGTAATATAGGGCAATAATTACATAAATCAAAAGAGTGTATTAGGAGCCCAAAGACTATTAACTTCATATTGTGCACCACAAGAGGTATAGTTAAAACAGTAAACCAAAACATTAGGTGGCCAGGACCTTAATTAAAGGAAGGCTCTTTTGCCTTTTGAGGATGGTTAGAGAGTTGCCTTGCGGCTGCCAAATGGACCTTGAGTCAATGGATGATAATTAGCCAATTATACTAATAACAGTAGGAAAGGTTAAAGTCAATGATATGGCAAGTATCTACATATATATAAAGTAAAAAATTAGCAGTTAGTGCTCAATACTTATGTTTTTGTAATTTTAAACATAAAATAGGATGCTTCTGCATGTTTCGTAAACTACAGTATCTAAATTTGTACTAGTTCACAAAAAATTTCAACTTTTGATTTTGCCAGATTTATGAAAAAACTTTTTCTGAAAGCACTGATAAAATGCATTTTTTTAATAGTAGCTGTAAATTGAGTTCAGTTTTTTTTTTTACTATTACAAGCTAAAAGATTTTATTGCAAATAAGAAATCATGAAGATATATCTCTTGTAATCAAAGGCATAATGAAAATGTTATTGTGGAGAATACATATTGTTTCTTAAATAGCTCTTTCATTCTGAAAACAACAGAAACACAACAGAAAAATATTGCGATAACATGTTCCTGCTGAAAAAGGCCAATCCTGGCTGAATCCAGACCAAATCCTGGATTCAGTGCATCCCTAGTAATTTATACTAGGGATGCATTAGGGATACAACAATTTGCTGTAATAGTGTATTTTGTTTGTATTAGCCATGCATGTATACAGTAGGTCTGTAAACATGACATTGTTTACAAGGATGTTCTTAATATGACAGCATAGTTCTAGTTATAAATTCATACAAACTGCTAGATTGATAATGAGGTACACCTTTCAACAGAAAATGTTGAACTCTTTTTAAAGATCATTTATGTTTTTACAAATATAAAACAAATATATATATATATCAAAGCACAAACAATATATTATGCTCCTCAAATTTTCAAAATGACAGAATTCTTGCCTGTCCTTCCGAAAAACAGGAACTATTGTTTTACCAAGATTCATAAAACTTGAGTTGTTCCTAAAATCTTTAAATATACTGTTTGGTGTAAAGACTTGTGATTATTCAGTTTGTGGATAATTATGAAACGTATATTGGCTTTCTTTCTAAGTCAAAATTAATTTAACATTTGTATTCATTTTTGCTTAACAAATTAATGTCTGTTAATTACTACAAAATTAAACCTAAGCATAGCTCATTATCAGAGAGAAGGAAAGAATAGAAATGTAGTACAAGTAAATACAAAACAATGATCCATTGTAATGAAACTATTGCAGGTAAGTGTTAATCCTGGATGGAGAACCCTGTTGACCTCTACTTTAAAAGGGAGGGGAACCCAAATTTCATCCTCCTTAAATCTACTCTCGGGAGGGTATCCTTAAGTTACACATGCCACATGATTAAGCCTAGAAAAGTGCTGCAAAATTGTGTTCTGGTATTCTCAGGACTAGTGGACACCTGTGGGTGAAACTATCACTATGAGTCCTGGTGTGATGAGCCTGTGGCGGTGGAGTGCCCAATGGTGTAAAGTGCTAGTTCCCTGAAACATTTGCAGCAATCTCACTTAAATAATTGGTTTGAAGTCTTTTGCAGAATCATTGGAATGGAGTGTTTCTTTGTTCTTATTTATGTATGGCAATACAGGAAAACCTTACATATTTTGATAAAAAATGTATCACACACATACTTGGTTTGCATTTACACTTTTGTTTATTGAACAAAACTCTTTCAATATGTGCAATAATTATATGGCCATTCCATCTTCATGTCACAGACCTAGCTGTTGCTTCTGTGAGCTGTTGTTCTGATATAGTTTTCTTTAATAAATAAATGGGTTTTATAAAGTCAGGAAAGGACAAGAAATTGGGTTAGAAATGGGATTTACAATAATCTCATTTCCACTAAAAGGAAATCAGCTAAATAAACAATACCAACAATAGCATTCAATCATCTTCAGTGATTGTGCTATTTTAGTCATAAAATATATATCCACAGCAATAACTCAGTACTCACAGGACTTGCTTAAAGGAACAGTAACAGCAAATATTAAAGTTATTTTATAGTAATTAAAATATAATGAACTGTTATCCTGTATTGCTAAAAGTCTGTGTTTGCTTCAGAAACTATAGTTTAGTTTATATAAACAAGCTGATGTGTAGCCATGGGGCAGCAATTCAAAGCTGAATAAGGAGAAAAGGCAAGGGTTACACAGCAGATAATGGGCAAACTCTATAGTATACACTGGGCTTCTGCAGTGCTGATTTGTTATCTACTAAGGAGCAGATTTACTATTGGTAGAATTTGAATGATAAAAAAATTTGAAATTCGACCAGGGAATAGTGGGGAGGTAAAATTCTACTAATTCGATTATCGAATTCGAAAGATTTTACCGCAATACGAATGATTGATCGATCAAATATAGAAAATTTGATCATTCTAATCGAATTCGACTCGAATATTCGAACGATTTTTAATCTATCGATCGAATTTTTTATATTCGATTTTAGGGAATGATCCCCATTTCGGTTTAATCTGGCGAAGTAAGTGGTCGAAATTAAATTTAAAGGGGAAGTATTCGACCATCAAATTTTTGAATATTCAAATAAAATTAAATTTGAATATTCGAATTATTCGAAATTTGACTATTCGATGATCGAATTTGGTCGAATTTGCCTAATTTGCATATTCAAAATTCGAATTTGAATCTTTTTCAAAATTCGAATCACTCATGTAAATGTATGTGAATTTAGTAAATCTGCCCCTAAGTGTTTTAATGGCTTCCCCATGGCTACACAGCAGCTTGTTTGCATAAACCATAATAGTGTTTCTGAAGCAAACACATTTACCAATGCAGGGCAAAACTACCTTATTTATTCATTACTTAAAAACACTTTTTACCAAATATATTTTTATTGCAGCAAAGCTTTTTTTTAATAAAAAAATCTTTGCAAAATAGTCTTCTTTTCTTTTTTACATTACTGAAACGAAGTATGAAGTATCCATTTGTCAGTGGATTGTGCTGGTGAGTCTATAGAGGTGACAAAAAAAAGAGACTTACATTTACACCAAAGCTGTTTGCTCCAAGTTTTGAAGTAAAATTTTAGAAAATCCATTATTTTTAGTATGCTAAAAAAATACATACTCTGATTTGGCATGATATCAATTCAGATCTAATCCATAACTGCCAAATTATTTTCAACAAATTCAAAAATATCGGATCACTTATTTTTAGGTGTACACTACATTACTGTAACAACCTTACAGGTTTGACTTTAGCTTGACTGAATGGATTTGGCTGAATCAATCCAAATCTCCAAACCTCAAACAAATCTTAGGGGAATTGTAAAAAAAGTCACAAAGAGAAAAAAATCTGCACAAACAAAAATTCACACAAGTTCACATTTCACAATGTATTATTCTTTATTAGACTGTTGTTGCATTGCAAATCATATTTGTGCATTGCACACTTTTAAAGCAAGCTTGAAGGTAGCTTAATCTTTTTTTTTTTAACTAAAAAGTTTTATTGCAAACACTGCACACTGGCAAAACTCCAAAATGTACAATCTTTCTTCCACTGCCGTAAATGGTCACTAAACTTGGTTTCTGGGTTTGCAAAAGCTATATTAAATTTGCTAAATTATTGTAAAATTCACATAAAGGCATACATTTTCATATTGCAAGTATTTTACCTGATACTGACTTTTATTATACTGCCCTGATTGAGGGCATCATGTTTACTAAACAAATGTGGTAGATGGTTATTTAGGGTTTGAACCTGAAAAGACATTACCAACTAGAGCTGCCATTTTAGTGGTGTCCTCTGTATAGTATGAATTGATTCACTGGAAAGAAAATTAGGTGAATCCCATTCAGAATATCATAGTGGCAAAACAATTTGAATGAAATATTGAATAATTTGTTCTACTTCCATTTTGTGGTTCTTATTTTTTGTTTATTTTTTTGCACACCCACTACATACTATTTGCCACTAAGTATGTCTAGCATAAAGCTTGCCTTCCATGGATATATCAGGCTGTGAACATCATGTACAGTAAATACAATGGCAGATTTAATAACATATTTTTTACCTTCACGATTCTATATTTTTGGAGTGACAATTAGAAAACGTCACACAGTTGGAACATCTGTTTGATCCAGTTGCACCAGTTTTATCGAGAAACAATTTTGGTAAATTAAGGGCATTTTGGTTTGGGAGTTTGGTTGAATTTTTTTGTTTAAATAAAGTGAGAAAAAGTCAAGTTTTAGTAAATAACCCCCTCAGTCTGGATGGTCTATATGCATGATGTTACCTTTTGGTAATGTAGAGTAATATATGTTAAAAAAGTCAAGTTAGAATTCCTGGAGCTCTGTGCTAAATGAGGTATGTATTTGATTGCAAGGGATGTTTAAGTAAGAGGGAAATACCTCCATGCCAGAAATAATGATTCATTTTATCAATGTAAGTTTTTTCATGATTTTGGTTCCTTATTTGGAACATAAAGCAGAAAGTTGAGTAAATCTAAAGGAATTGACATTGCTAGGACATTAATAAGTACCTCCAGTTACAGAAAAAATATTTTTGACTGTAAACAATGATTCCCCAACAACACAAATGTTTTGGAAACTGATCCAGTCTATTTGCAAGCAAAGATGGAGGTCTGTATGTTACATGTTGCAGCATAATACATTTACACAAACTACATAAGTGTACGGAGCCTTAATAAAGTCTATAGAATTGCTTTAATGCCCTACACATGAGCCTACTGTTAAATAATGTGTAGAAAATGTATGGGGGAAACCAGGAAAAAATTCATGTGTTTTGCAGCCTATCACCCTGAAGTGACGCATGTACTAATTAGTAAATTGGCAAAGTGACTGAAAACAGTAACGCTTGCGAATCATTGGCAGTGTTTGTCACTGTGCCCCAGTGAGTTGCACCTGATGCATTTGCAAGTGATTCAGCAAAATACAGCATTTCTGGATGTTAGGGGTAAATTTACTAAGGGTCGAGGTGAAAATTCATATTAAATATTTAAATTCGACTATCAAATAGCCCAAAATTTTATTTGAAATTTGTCACCTTACAGCTGCCGAATTGCTATATTAGCCTGTAGGGGACCTCCTAGAACCTTTATTGAGATATTTTCTAAGTTCTGGAAAATCGAAATATTTTTTTCAAAATCGTTCGAATCAAACAATACGTTTGAACACTTTTTATTCAATTGAAAACAGACCTACTGAGTCAATTTTCAATTGAAAATGCCCTTTAAAAAATTAGATGGTCGAATTTCAAAGATTTTTAACTTTGAAATTCGATCCTTAGTAAATCGGCCCCTTAATGTACACAATCTATTTGAGGCAATAGGAATCTTTACTTCCATAGTGGTGATAATGATCAGGAGCATTAATAGGAGCACTTGCACATTTTTCATTAGAGAGAGGGCTGAGAAGGAGCATTAGCGCTCTTCGCAGCGATGCAAAAGTGCAGCATGTTTGGCCGGAAGTAAGAATAGTACACAAATAACTTTGTTTCATAATAGTTTACCTTATTTGTACCTACATTCTTAAATGAGCTTATATGAATTTAATGCCTGTGAGATAATGAAGCATGGAGAATTTTCTACTTCAGAAACCGACCTTTGCAGCATCTTGGAGAAGTGGGCTACGATGTTTTATGTAGAGTCAGACTGTAATTAAGTCATGTATATAGCTTTCTAGCATTTGCATTTAAGACAGTTAATTACCCTGTTTCCCATATTGGGTACTTCTCCAATTACCACTGCAGTATATTGTGTTATTGTTTTTTCTTTGCAAAATGACTGTCCGTCACCAAGAGACCATTGCTGGTACAATGAGGGCATTTATTCTCTGTACAAAAACTATATTCCATAATTTCATTAATTGGATAGTTCCCACTATTAGACTAGATCAGGTTAACTTGAGAATACCATCGATTCCTAAAATATGTCATCCTAATGTGTTCTTACCCAAACATGGATTGACATGTTATTATTGTATGCAAATGTTAGTCTTAAAAAATCCCTACAATGTTACTTTCATTACTGTATACATATAAATTATACCAGTTAGGACAAATTTTTTAATGATTCTGTTCAACAGAAGAGAATTTAATAGATGTATTTTGATAAAATGAATAAAACCACAAACAAGGCACCTTATACAATTAAACTGGATACCAATATTCAACTGCATATCCGAGGGTCAAATCTGTCTCTCAAAGGCATTTTTATTGACCTCGGCCTAACTACTCAGCAGACACAAAGATATCTGTTTGACCAGAAAACACGATGCATATGTAAAAACTGGTCCATTATGTGAAACAATCAAACAAAATTACTTTTTATTTAGAAATATGCATTTTATTTTTATCAGATAGTACTCTGTAGATTCTTGTGATAGTTCTGGACTGTGACTCTGGAATAGTACAAGACAAGACACTGTTACTGTAAATGGATAAGGTTCATGGAAACATTTATTTATGGAAAACTTATACTGAATACTAAGGGACCGATTTACGAAATTCACGTGAAATGATCGAAGTTCGATCGAATACAAATTTTTCATGAAATCGGATATGCAAATTTGGCCTCTTCAATTCACGAATATCGAATAGGTCGAATAGATCGAATAGATTGAATGATCGGATATTCGATAATTCGATCATTCGGTGATCGAAGGAATCAAAATTTTAAAATTATTCGACTGCCTACTTCGCCATATTGAACCTACCGAATAGAATTTTTCAGACGATCGAAGGAAATTTCACAATTTTTTCGTGAAATCGAACGATCGGTATCCGATCGTACAAATTCATCGAGAAATCGGATATCGAGAAAAATGATTGCATAAAACAATTTGATAAGCATTTGATGGTCGAATGCTTATCGAATTGCGAATTTGGTCTAATTTATTTTGGGGAATAATAGTAAATTTGCCCCTAAATAATCCCATTTAACTTATTAAAAGAAAACATGGACTGTTTATTTATTAAAAATTTAATTAAAAATTAAAATTAAATTAAAAATTAAATTTCTAAAACAAAGAGAGCTTTAAAACTCAAAAACTTTGTAACAGTTCTGTATTTATCTAAAAATTACAAATTCATAAACCCTACCTCATGGAAAGAAAAACAACTCAAATACAGCAAAATCGCATTTCAATAATTATTTTCAAGAAATCTATAAAAGTTAAATTGATTTAAAAAAATGGAAAAAAGGGAGTTTGCTAATACAGCTCCTATTGACATCTACATGAGCTCTCCACCTTTTAGATTCCGAATGTTTGTAAAAAAAAAAGTTTGTGTTTAATACATTTAAAAAATATTAAAACAATTCAAATTCACAATTTTTAGGCAAAAAAACAAAAACAAATTGCAATTAAAAACACAAATTGAATGTTGGTAAATTTGCCTCATAGTCATGATTTTAAATGCATTTACTCAAGCTGCCATGTTAGGGAAAATCTGGTGCAAAATGACACCTGTTAATTTAGTGATGTCCGAAGCTGACACTTTTAGATTTTTCTGAAAATTCGTGAAACAATGAAAAATTCACCAACAGCATTGAAGTCAATGGGCAACAATTTTTCACCTATTTTTCAATGTCTATGGGTGTCTTTTCCATGGCAAAATCTGACAAAAAATTTAGCTCATCACTTTTTCTGAAAAAGTAAAAAAGTAAATGCATGTCACACATAGTGGCCAAAAACCCATTCAAAATGACCACCAAAGGGGCACAATGGAATCACAGAGGCGACTGGTCTGACTCTTTAAGAAGACTAATGAGGAAGAATGAGGCATGAAGGATGCTTACACACAAAAACAGTTTAATTAAACAAAGGTAGGGTACAAGCATAGACAAGATAAACAAAAAAAAGTAATAAATCAAAGGGTAACAAAGCCCAAATTCAAAGTCAGGCGAGGTTCAAGGGCTCATGGAGCTCAATGCATTCAGGTTCTGGTTTATGAAAAAAAATGAACTCTTCCCTAGTTAGCTTTTTAAACGTAAGAAATTCAACGGAACCAAAAGAATTCTCTTAAAACAAAGGAGAAGAAATAAAAGTCAAAAACTCTGGTCAATTTGACAATTTTCACTATTTTAATTGTTTACAAACCGACCCTTTTGTTTTAGTCTTTAACTTTAGTTAAACTGTGCTCTAACTAATTTAACTATACTATAGTTGTAACTGTTTTTCTCTTTTTTAAATCTTTTATTGCAATTTTTTTTAATTGTAGGCTAATAAAAAGTTTTATTACTAAGATTATATTGTAAACACTAAAATGCAAAGCAATATAGTTTGTTTTATAATACTGTACATATAATTTAATTTATGTGCATGAACAACATTTTTATGTATTATGATAACGTTTGCAAAAATGCAAATTTATAATAAAGGTACAATTTTATATTTTTATGCGTTTGTGAGAATACAAGAAGCAATATTCACTCAAACATTTATAAAGAATTGTTTCAAGCATTTGGTTTTTTTATGCCCAATAACAATTATGTTATATTAAAGCTGTTATGGAGCATATTTTCCATTGCTGTCTGCAATTATACTGGGATACAGTGATATAACTAATAATGTTACTTATAAATCTACCATACTGATTAAGATTGAGGCCTTTTATTCACATTCAAGTAAACTGAATTGACTAAATCAATTTGGATTCAATGTGTGTATAGACTGACCACTAAAATAGCTCAGAGGCCCAGTAGTACAAATGTAAGACAGGACATTCAAAATGTTGTGGCCTCAGAAATGATCCATGACTACTGTATTTTAGATTTAAAAATGATATTAGTACAACACAATACATTTAACCTCAATTTTACATAACCTGATTTTAGGTTTCCCCTCATTTTACACTGTTTTGGTGATCCCAACAATAGAAATTGCATAGTACATTTGAAAGAAAACATAAAAGAAACATAAACTAGGACCTTAAAGGAACTTTTTTCTTAAAATTCATCTGAAGACAGATTATATTCACAGTAAACATGTGCCAAAGAGATAAGGACAGAGGGCAGTGTTTTATAAAGCATTAATCTAGTAAAATGTACGGTAATACTTTGATTTTTGATGATCAAAATGTTTACATTTAATTCAGAAATGAAAAAATTTGTTTCAGCTTCAATATCAGAAGAGGATATTCTTCTTCATGTCTGATTGAATCCATATTGGTGGCAAAACAATTCTATTGAATTTATTTAATATTTAAAATTATTTTAGCAGACTTAAAGGACCAGAAAAATAAAAAACAAGAAATTTTTAGTATATGAAAAAATAACACCAAGACATATTAAAGGAATTGTTCAGTATAAAAGTAAAAACTGGGTAAACAGATAGGCTGTGCAAAATAAAACATGTTTTCAATATAGTTAGTTAGGCAAAAATGTAATGTATAAAGACTGGAGTGACTGCAAGTCTAACCTAACAGAACAGAACCACTACTTCTTGCTTTCAGCTCTCTTTTGTTTACACTGACTGGTTACCCTGGTTACCAATCAATGACTTGAGGGAGGGCCACATGGGTCATAACTGTTGCTTTTGAATCTGATCTGAATGCTGAGGATCAATTGCAAACTCACTGAACAGTTATGTCCCATGTGCCCCCCCCTCAAGTCGCTGACTTACTCAGATTTAGAGAGCTGAAAAGCAGGATGTTGTGTTGTATTCTGTTATGTGAGACATCCACTCATTCCAGTTTTTATATATTACATTTTTGGCTAACTAACTATATTAGAAACATTTTTTATTTTGCACAGCCTATCTATTTACCCAGTTTTTATTTTTACCCTGAACTGTTCCTTTAAACTTCAAAATTGCAAAGTCTTTATTAAGAAATAATTTACTGAAACTCCGCTTGCGCTCCTCTTCAGAAAAGGCGGTGCTTGATTTCTCCTTCCTGGCTATCTCCCATAAGGAAGGCAGGGAGGAAAAATCGAGCACTGCACGATGGATCGCCCAATTGCCCAACTGAAGAGGAGCACAAGTGAAGTTTCAGTATGTTATTTCTAAATAAAGACTTTCGATTTTAAAGTTTAATATGTCTTGGTGGTGCTTTTTTCATGTTATACTAACAAATTTGTATGTTACTGGTCCTTTATTATGGAGATTCAATGATCCTTTATCAGGAAAACCCCAGATCCCAAGCATTCAGAATAGCTGATGCTGTACCTGTGCTAACATATTCTGCAGTGCATTAAAGATACTATTCATAATTCTAATTTTGTTAGGAGCACCAGCTGTATAGAAATGGGATGTCCAGGCCCACTGGTTCTGCATATTTTGCATCTCTTTTATATTAGTGCTAGAATATGGAAGGTTTTATACATTTTATTCATATTTTTATTTATTTTTGACAATTGGGGGACTACAGTTTATACTGAATATTACAAAAGTTTAAAGTATTTTATTATACTGCTAGGATATATTGTATTTTTCTCTTGAAATTTTCTTTATATAGAGTGTTATGCTGTCTGGTCTTTTACACAAGATGTTTATGTGTGTAAATCTTCACGCATTATTACTGAATTGAAAAATAAGGCAAAGTAATGAGGCAACCTATTATTTACAATCTCCCATGCATTAATTAGGAACAATTTATGATAGTTTTTAATACTGGATATGCAGCATGGGACAATAAAGAAAGACTGAAATGATGATTCTAATAAATCCAAGGGAAAATATCAGAATAAAACAAATATATAAACTCAAAGATGCATAATGATAGTTTTAAAGAGTATCAGTGGCTAATGGGATTTAAATAAATCTAGTGTCTGGATAAAGTTTCCTGCCCAAGGTTTTGTAAAATCGAAAGAGAAAAAATTGTTTGTGTTCTATGCTCTGCATTCAACCACCTCTGGGAAATTAGCTCTGAATAATAAACAAAAGTTTATCGTCCACATCACTGACTGGAAACACATCTCTTCAATTTATAGTCTGTGGGACATTATGTCTTGTTGGAGCACTGTTTTGTTTTGTTGCTTAAATATTCAACAACCATTGATGAAATGTCAGAAACAGTGAAGGTAATAAAACACAACGGTTTCTTCTTAATACCGGATTGTTATGTGTAACCTACAATTAGCCTGGAAAGTCATAAAGTCCGACTTGCTTTACCTTTGTTATGTCTAGATTTTCCATTTTTTTTTGTGTGTGTTTTTTTTCACAGTCCTAAAAAAGCCTCTTAACCTTTATGTATGTCTCCAAGATGAAAACATACATATTAATGAGGGATTTGTAAATACATAAAAGTCTCATGCTTCCAAAAGGCTTGCAAAGTCATAAAGTCAGACTTACCTTAAGAAGTGGTTTACTTTTGCTACGTCCACATTTTCCATTTTTGTGTGTGTGTTTTTCTTCTCACACCTAAAGAAGCCTCCTAACCTTTCTGTATGTCTCCAAGATGAAAACATACATATTAATGAGGGATTTGTAAATACATAATAGTCTCATGCTTCCAAAAGGCTTGGATATCCATCCACACAAATAACTGGAAGATTTCCAGTAGCTGTTATGAAGTATGATAATTGTAATCATGCCAGATGCTAGAGTGGGAATGCATAAACTGGGATGAGTATTCTGTCATGTTAGACAGACTTGCCAAAATTAAACAGGCTGTAACAACTCTGAATTTCTTTTTATTTCTCTAAGGCATTATTGTAGAATCTCTTAATTAGCTCTCTTGCCATGCAATGATTTCATTTTTCAGGATTTAAATTAAATTTTCTTGGGATTTTCAAATGCAGATTTTGATATATATGATATACTGTATATTTATTAATCTCAATAAATACATCAATAGAAGAATACTCAAAAAAGACTAAGCAATTATGACAATACTCTTACAGTTTGTTTAAAATGTAGTAAAGTATATACAATATGAGAACCAAATTCTTCTAGACATTTTATGCATAATACTGAATTCATAATCCCTTTAAATATAGGTATGTTTTATTGATGTTTGTCTAAAATATATATCTTCAAAATATATATACTGCCTCTCATTTTTTGCAAATCACAGCTTTCTATAACACGTATCCTTATCTAAATTAGACATGCAAGCAACTATTCTTGCATGTCTAATTTTATTTTGGATACCTGCTATAGACAGCTGTGGTTTGCAAAAAATCAAGCAGAGTTTCTACACTGAAGATCTTCCTAGTAGCCCTATGTCTTACTTAAGGGTTTAATTACTATACCAATATGGATTTATGCTGCTCAGTTAACATCAAATACAAGTTACTATGTTATTATTACAGAGAGAAAAAACTAAATATTATTACTTGCTTAAAATACACTCTATGGGAGGTGGCCTTCCCACAGGTATCTCACTAGAGGCATAACTTTCTGGCTAATTTGAAAAAAGCTTGATTATGCAATGTTGCTTTAAGAACTGATCTATGATGCTATGGGGTGAAGAGTTTGGTAGTTTATTTCTCACACAATCACCACATCTGGACACATGGATAATGCTCAAACTCAGAAGACTTTATTTGCAAAGTGCACCAAACTACAGATTTAGCAATACAGCAAATCATACAGGCCTGGACAGAAAATCCCGCCCTTCACATTGTGTTATACAATTTAATACCCAGATCAAAAAATTATTTTCCATCTTGTTTTAACCCTTTTTAATATGCTGGAAAATGCTGTCCTTAAAACATTTTACCAGAAAAATGCTTTACTGCTATTTGAAAGAAAATTAATACCGTTAGCTATAGAGTGGATTTTATTGTCATGATAATGGACCCAACAAAATAATGAGCCTGTGTAAGTAATGGCAGTGTAAGAGAGATTATATTTACTGCCATTTTTATGTATGAAACTGTTAGTAAATCAAGCTCTCTTGTTTATGTCTTAATTTCATCTCTGCAGTCAGCTCAGTTGTCAATTTATATAGCTTTCCCTATACATTGTTGTAACAAATTGCCAAAGCTTTTACTATGTCCTAACTTCCATATTCCATATTCCACTTCCTACTTCCAACTCAGATCTTAGACAATATATCCAGTAAGGACAAGTCTGTAAAACCTTTTAATAATTAAAAAGTTAATCAATAAGTTATCCTTTAATAAAACTAGAAAAATAATAACTCTGGCTCACGCAATAAGCCATGTCCAAACAAAAGACTTCTACCTTTTCTGCAATAATTTCCTACAAAGTATAATAGAGTGCATTCTTCTCACATTATTAAAGGTGATGCAAGAAAATTGATTTTGTTTGATAAGTAAAAGGTAAACGTTGAAGAAAATCAGATTGCAGCTGGATGGCAGTTTTCATTTATCTTACTTATTAAAACATATATATATATATATATATATATATATGTTTTTATATATATATATATATATATATATAAATAGAGAGAGAGCATTATAGATATAGATTTTTATGTCTTTCTTTTACCACCCAGCTACTTGCTTTATAAATTAATTGATATTTAAAATATTAAAATATAAAAAATCCAATGCATTTTGCTTCAGATGAAGGTCTTCTTGTATATAAAAAAAATTATAGTAGCACTCCTTTTAAGAACCTTGTGCCTACGAGCCAATAAATATCATTAATAAAAAAATATGTCTAATATTTATATTGCTTAGTTTTTATATTGCTAAGTTTACACACAGTGATCCAAATTCCTTTGTTTCCTTCCTATCAAAAAGTTGCCAAACCAGGGTAGTAGCTATAGCAAACAAATGTAAACAACACACAGGAAGTGAACAACTGTTAGATGATCCATGGTGCATGCAAAATTATAGATCACTGCCACTGGTATTGCTAGCAATCTTTTACTTACATGGAATTGTATAGGTATTTACATTTGCATGTACTATTCTTGGTCATTTCTATCAGTTGCTTGTTCTCAGGAACTTAAATCAGATTGAGTCACCTTCTTTTAGTATTAGTTTGGCATCGATACCAGGTGTACTGCTAGCCATGGGCCCCAAATATTCTCAAACTTATCCGGACACATATGGGCTATGTATATGAGTTTAAGGGATGGTAGGGTTTTATTTATTAAGCTGACCCAGGCTTCAATTGTTGGGGTACTTTGCCCCATCCACCCATCACTACCAATTTCTTGGCATAATATAAAGTTACCTTCATTAGTATTCTCGACCTTATTAGTGATGGGCGAATTTATTCGCCAGGGCCGAATTCGCGGCGAATTCCCGCAATTCCAGCTGGCGAATCACCAGCGAAATTTCGGCAAAAAAACGAGTCGCGTGTCGTTTTTGATGCGACGCGCGCCGAAAATAACGCGACGCGCGTCGGAAACGACGCGACGCACCGAAAACGACATGACGCGCGTCGGAAACGACGCGATGCACCGAAAACGACGCGACGCGAGTCAAAGTTGATGCGACGTGCGTCAAAAGCGTCCCGCGACTCGTTTCGTGAATTTTTCGCCGATTTATCTTTAGGCGAAGCGAATCGCGGGAGATTCGCCCATCACTAGTCCTAATCAGTGGGAGTAAATCATCCACTAGTCCCAGCAGGCACACCTCTGGGGAACATAGATGTGGCAGGTTGAGATGTTCTGCCAAGTATCCTGATACCTTTCCGCACTGGGGGGGGGATTGCCACGCCAGGTGCAGAAATTATACCCTGGGCTCTTGACACCTTGGGCATTGAGTCCCATCCTGCCTGTCTATCTTTTCCCAATTTCTCTGGTGTAATGTAGAGCTGGTGACTGAATTTGTATTGTATTAGTCTATCTATTAGTCTATCTCTTAGAGAGATTAACCCAACATATAGGGAGTCATGGCCTCATCCCATTGTTCCCATTGTGTTGGGAGTTACTGTTGCCAGCACCTGAAGAAAGGTGGGGGGGAATCTTGTCTATATACAGTCTCGAGGTTAGTTTTTTATGTTCAGGATTGTGAACCATTACCTCTAGTGAAGGATTAACATGGGTTATATGCATATCAGTGAACTGTGCCCTAAAGGCATGCCAAATTGAATGTACCTATATAGCTGGAGATGGGGCACCCCTAAATTTCAGGCCTAGTAGGGTCCAGTAATGAAAGTCCGGTAGGTTTTTAAGGTGAGGGAGGTTGGAATTGTACCAGAGAGGCAAGTATGGAGAAAGTAATGGTGATTTATGACCCTGCCATTTTCCCAGTCTCTGTAGGGGGTAGATATTGTAGTAGGGTAATCCCTGTAATTCCCAATTGCCAATATGGCAGCTTCTAGTGAGCCAATTCTGTTGGTTAGTAGTAGGAGGGCTGAGTCATCCACGTCTCTATGGAACCAGCTATGTATATGGTGCATCTGGCTGGCCAAGTAGTAGTATCGCAAGTGGGATAGACCAAGACCTCCTTTTGTGACTGGGGTTCTGAGAGAGCGACATGCGATGGAGGGGATTTGTTGGCCCAGAGAAATGATACAAGAATTTAATTTGTTCTAAGGCATGCACTTTCAGAGATCTAGATAGGGGAATTATGCAACTTATACAAGAATTTCGGTAAATAAATCATTTTGAACACATTGACTCTTCCCCAGAGTGTGATGGGCAGCCTTGACCACACCATTGACACAGTTTTGAATTGTTCAATGGTGGGCTCTAGATTATCTTTAGTGAATTCGGAGATGTTTGAAGAGATATTTATCCCATCATACTTAGATTTAAAGACCCGCTGTAGTAGTGGGGGATGCGGCCAGGATAGGGTCTATCGGTAATATCACTGATTTAGATTTATTAATTGTCAGCCCAGAGTACACCCCAAACCTCTCCATATCATTAAAGGCCACCTGTAAGGCCTCGTAGGGGTTCTGCAGAAAGACTAGTAGGTCATCTATGTATAGGGCCAATTTCTCCTCTATTCATCCATACTTGAATCTGACAACTCCTGGATTCTGGCTAATAGAGCCTGTATTCTGGTTGGGGGGTATTAGTACTTTTTATTTAAAAAAATGCCCCCTGCCAGCACCAGCAAGCTCGTACCAGGAGGGAGCTCCCAGTGTGAGTCACCATGACAGTAGGAGCGCATGTGCGTTTGGTTGCAGGTTCTTTTATTGCAGACTGAGTTCTTAGGTCTTTGTTTTCAACTTGGCTTAACAGGGTTCTGCTAAACCTTCGAATCCCCCCTCCCCCACTTCCTTCCCTTTATAAATCCAATTCTGTGGACAGAAACTTACTAAAATGTAACAGCAGCGGACAGAGCAGTCTACTTTTGGTGTTAAAGTAAATATATATATGTATTGAAGATAATACTGGCTAGTATTACCTATGGATCTTCTGTAAAGCATAAAATGTTTATGCAATCTATTTGACTCTGCAGTGATACCATAATGCTTAAGAACTGGAACGTTATCAAACCAATAAGAATAAAAATTAGAAAAAAGAATTGTGAGATAGTCCTCTGTGTACCCATCACTGCTTGCTTATCTCTCCCTGATAATAAAGAGGGTCTATGCATTGCCACAGCTTTTTATTCCGAGTTGTCTCCATGTCGGCTTTCACCAATCTGTCCCTTAGATTCCGTGGACGCTTATAGGACAGGAGAG
>CM044432.1:62783279-62795007 GCA_024363595.1 Xenopus borealis | reverse complement strand
CACTTCACGTGATTGTCTTGGTCTGCTGATATACTGTGGACATACATGGAACAACAATATTAAAACAAGGGTAAGGTTTCCTTAGAATATACTAAATCTTTCAGGTCTGTACCATCTATTTTTATTGCTTTAAAATGTATTGTTAATTAATAATTTATTACAACATATATTGTTTTTATTAATATTGAATATGAATCTTTTTAACTTTTCCCCCTGTATTAATTCATGTTAAAATTTTCCATTTTATTTCAGCTCAAAGTGGTCCTGGTTTCCTATTATAAAGTAAAAAGCAATGCAAATTTTTTTCTACATGCTTTGTTTCATACATAGTTAACAGCCAGAAGCTTGAATAAATAAATTTGATGCATTATTAGTATTAATTAGTAATTCATCTACTTCTTATGTCTTCTTATACATACAGTACAAGGGTATTTTTTCTTTCTTGTTTAAACTCTCCCTCTTGTTCAGTATAGTAAAGTCTATCAATGTAAAAAATGTATAAAGAATGAAAAAAGCGGCATAGAATTCTTAAGGCATAATCTTGCATTTATCAGTTATACTTGGCAACATGAAAGTCCAACCTTTTGGACACGTTTTGCTGATTAAATTGCTCAGAAGTTTTGTTATCTGGAAAAAGAAATATTACTTTTAATTACCACTTTTATGTAGTTTCATTACTTAATATGCTCCAAATACAAAACCATGTAGAATACCACTAGAATCTATCCACTCGTGGAATTTTGTACCTGATGTTTACCTAGTTAACTTTACTTTGCAATGGTCTTGTGGAGTCAGTATTAGGTCTGAAAAGAAAGGACCACAACCCTTCGGGGCAGATTTATCATTGGTCGAATTTCGAATTATAAAAAATTTGAAATTCTACCATATGAATAAAAGGGAAGTAAAATCCTTCTAATTCGACCATCGAATATGAAGGATTTTGCCACAATAAAAAAAACTCGATCGATCTAATTTTTTTAATTTGATCAAAACTAATGATCCCCAATTCGGTAGCTTGATTCTGGCGAAGTAGGTGTTCGAAAAATTTTTTAAAGGGGAAATTATTCGACCATCAACTAGTCGAATATTCAAATAAAATTTTATTTGAATTATACGAATTCGACTATTCGAGGGTCGAATTTGCCTAATTTGCATATTCGAAGATTCAAATTTATATTAAATTCGATCGAACTTTGAATTATTCACGTGAATTTTGTAAATCTGCCCCTTAAACTTCTATCAATTCATTCAGATTCAAATTTCTGCTAATTCCTGCCTACCATTGCTAAACTACCCTAAAAAACAACTTTGCCACAAAGGCAATATATAGAGAATTGTTGTAATTTTTATGGGTATGGCATAATAGAATGTTTTATATTTCTTTTAGAAAAAAAGTAGTTAAAGGTCATTATTTCTTTTTATATAGAACCCCCTAAAATACCTTCAAACTTATTTTTTTCAGTGTATTTTTATGTGCTTTCTACTTTACACCATTTACTGTGATATACTTGCTGGAAATAATAATAAAACCAAAAAACTAAAAGAGCCAAAAAGCCAGTCATGCATAAATTGTGGCAGATTTACTAAGGTGCTGATGCTAGCGCCAATTCGCTACTAACAGGCACTGCTGCCAATTCACTAGCAAATTAGACTGGCACTAGCGGTGATTCGCACTCTATCGCTAGTCGGCTTTTTTTTTAATGGTTGTTAATACGCAAATCCACTAAAATGTGGATTTTACTGAACATTACCTCTTTTGCCACAGTTACCTTTGCTACCTCAGACTAGGCAAAGTGCAATAAAGTAGCTAGATCTTCCTCAATCTTCTGTCACTGCCATTATATCCTGTGAGCCGAAAATGCATCAAAGTAAAAAAAACGCTGCCGACTTTTCCTTTTTTCAGCGTGATTGCCTGCAAAACTCCTAACAAACTTTTTTTGGTTAAACAGTTTTCCGTATACACTTTCAAACATATGAACATTAATTTTACAGTGGTCTCATGTGTAGGGCATTATAACAACTATATTATCTTTATTTAGGTTCCCTGGAGATGTTTTTTTAAAAAGTGGAATTTGTAAGTATTTGCACCAACATTTAACATAAAGACGTCCATACAACTTTAAATTTCTTGCCCTATGCGAATTGACCTGCTTGAAAGATCACTAGAGTATTTTCAGTATGGAAAAATGAACGCTAGCACATCTTCATTATCAAATGCTCCCATTGCAGAAGTACTGCTAGCGAAAAGTAGCCACCGTTTGCTGCCTAGGATGAAGCTCCACATATTATTGAATCGGCATAGTCTGAGTGCATTTATGCCTGGCGAAGTGTTCCGATGGGTGCGAAGCAGACGCTGCCCCAATCTGCCCCATTTAGTTTGATATTATTTGAATGTTATAGACAGTGTTTCATATTCTATTTGTATCTCTAGCAGTGAAAGTACTGTATTAACCTCCCCAATGAGCTAATCAGCAGTGTAAAATTGGTGTAAATTCAAGAAGAGTGTGTAGTATGCATTAAAATGCTCTTTGTGTCTTCCTTAATAAGAGGGATTTTCAATATGGTTGATCTGTCACTGGGGTACACAACAGTGCAGAACCCTGATAAGTGACAATACATCGTCAATCATTTTTACAGGATATCGCACACATTAATTTTTAATGTTACTGAAACTATCAATTTTTTTTTGGAAAAGACATTACTGTGTTATAGACAACTCCCATTGAAGATGTTCTACAGCTTTTACTTGCAAGTTTTTTTTGTGACTTTTAGGGGCTGCTTTACTAAAAATTTCCATATTTTTATGAATCCTTTTTCAGAAAAAAATGTTTTCTTTAATTTCTCTATCAATTTGAGATTTATTAAGCATAAACACCATGACAACCTTGAATAAAATACTTCTACAAGGTCCATAGAAGTCAATGAGGCAAATTCACTAAAGGGTGAATTTTTGCTTGCAAAGGCTTCGCCACATTCTTGAGCTGCTTTGTCAGGAGCTAATTCGCTACCACTACTTTTGTTGTGCAAAAAACTTGAATTAGTACAGGTTTTAGAGATACTCTATATGGTAATCCATATAAACATGCTCTCTGGTGTCCCCTTGGTATGGGTTCCATCTACTTAGTTTTCAATTAAAGATTATGTATCTAACCTAACTACTGTTATAACAATGTGAAGTACTGGAAAACCTCTTGAGTGATTTTTTTACATCCTCACAATAATTTCATTAAACCATTTGTGGTAATTATCTGGGGCAAATTTATCAAAAAGCGAAGTTAGATATTGCCGCAGTCCTCTAGAGTAAAATTCCGCCACTCTCCACTCATTTCTATGGGATTTTTAAAAGAGTATTAACCAATGTGTGAAAGTGAAAGTTCACCATTTGATATATATACCTTTTTCTTTGGTTAGGGGGATTTTGGGTGTTGAGAATATAGAAATATCTAAATATTGCTTATTAAAATACAGTAAATAGTATTCATGTATAACCCTTCTTTGGTACTCTCTCTGAAAGATACTGGGAGAACTTGGCTTTACAGAGCAGTGCCTATATCTAGTGGTCACTGAGGAGCACACCTCAGGGGATTTCCACTAGGAAAATAAAACACATAATTTGCAGTAAACCAATTTAACTTTATATAAAATAACTGCAAATGCAATATTACTCCTGCACTGGGAAACATGGGTCTGTCTAGCACCAAGGACAGTCTCTACCTCCACTCTGGGTGGACACAAATTCAATCTCTAGTTCCCTTTCCCCAGAGCTCTTATTTCCCAGGTAGCTTTACCTCTCCTTTAGGATATAGGATGTAGCTCTCACGTGGCAAGCTCATGAAAAACACCTGGCACCCGACCGCTGAACTGGACACAGGGCAACCTCTCCCTGTAATCTGAAGCTCAAATGTTTTCCAAGATGAGCACAAACACAGTTTCACTCTTTACTTTAGCTCACACGCTACACTTCCGCAGCACAGATTTGACTTTGGCTGGCTGCTGCAGTAGGGGCTCCCGTTTAAGCTGCTTCTGTAATCCTGTGCATTTGACTCCAAAGCAAAGCACTCCCTTGGAGCCTCCTCCTCTCCCAAAAGATGCACTGGGGCTCCCAGCCAATTGAATTTATCTCCAGCATGTAACCAGGTTGGTGTAACAGACAGTAAAACAGGGGAAAGACATTCCTGATCCCCTACACATGTATATCTGACCCATTTCGCTTCACCAAAAATTCAAGAAATGCTGAAAATTCACCCAAATGCATTGAAGTTCATTGGCGACAACTTTCTTTCTTGACAAGCAGCAATTTTTTTCACTCATTAGAGTCTATGGGCATCATTTTTGCCAAGAAACTTGTCGAAAAATGTAATCGTCACTGGTTATTTAATAATGTCTGATTTTTTTTCTGGTAGTAGTGTTAAAGGGGAAAGCACAATTTTTTCACTAAAAAAACTCTTTTTAAAAAATTATTAAACCCCGAGGCTGTTAAAAGTCAGAATAAAAAAGTACTCCAACTCAAACCTGCAAGGTAATGTAGAAGTAAATGGCAGATCTCCCACTTACAATTGGAAGGTATAATGATTGTTTTGTACAATAATCCAAAAAAAATTGTGGTTTTCGGGAGATAATAATAATGTTCGAGCATCAAATCTGAAAAAAATGGTACAATTCTGATTTTCTGAATTGTATTGAGTCTTTTCCCTCAGTAGATTTTTTTGAATACATTTCTTGATAATTACAGTAAAAATGTGCACAGGAGTTTGATCACAGTGGTTTTAAGAAAATAGTGAAACGTTTTCAGATTTTAGTAAATAATCCCCTTTATGTTGTTGATTCATGGTCATCATGGTTACCTTAAATAGGATCCATTCACCACCATATCACAGTATACCACTTTACATTTGTGTTTGAACAATCATCTGCTGTTGAAAGGATTTATTATTCTTATTGAATCCTGTTCAAATAGAAAATGTTCTACAAGGTAGCATGCACTTTCTTTGTGCAGTAATGAATACAACAAGTACTGGAAAATGTTCTACAATAATATTAATTTTATTATATTATAATTGTGTTAAAGTAAAAGATTAAGCTAGATGACTACATTTATGTTTTGGCAGCTGGAGGTTTTTAATCCCCTCAGGAAGCTTTTTCTTATGTTGTTTGTCCTTCTTTGCATATCAAAGGAATATAAGTTTTTTGCCCCTCCAATAACCTAATCACATAGTAATAGATTTAATAGTTTTGATTTCCATTTAATATGGGTAATATAGTTTACAAGATAATATATGCTAGAAGTTTGGCGTGCTGTTTTCATTAGGCCTTTTATAGAAAGTGACAGAATCTTCAAAATGACTGGCTGCTGAAGGTCATTCAGATGATTCATCAGAGTTTCTTAAATGATGAGCTTACCAAAGGCATACAGAGAACAGGCTAGGAAAAAAGCTGATTAAACTGATAAGCAAGAAAGAGATAGATAAGACACAATTAGACACATGAGGAAAATCACAAGTGACACACACAAAGGAAACATTACAAACCAAAATATACTGTAAAAGCAGATATTCTTTAGGAATACATTCTTTAGGAACTCATAGAAAGATGTGTGGATTGTTGCAAGTAAGAGACATACTTATGCCAAGTTAACATGATTGATTAATTCTAGCTTTTTGAATTTATAAAGTCAGACAAAAAAAATTCTAAATGTAATTTTTCCCAGTACTTGTTGAGGCCTGTTATCCAGAAACCTTGGACTTGTGGTTTTCCAGATAAATAAATTTGGATCTTCATACCATAAGTCTACATCTAGACATTATTTAAGTCCAATAAGATTGTTTTGCCTCCCATAAGGATTAATTTGGTAGGATGTAGTACACGGTTCTATTCTTTTATTATTGGGTAACAGAAAATATATTTTAGAATTAAATAATTGAATTGAATATAATTGAATTATATGATTAAAATGGAGTCTACGGGGGCATGGTGAGTCTATGGGAAGGACACACTTCTCTTCTGCTCCTGAACTGAGCCAGCTGTGGAGAATAAAACCAGGCTTCACAAGTTCCGGAAAGATACAGAAATACCTCTCCAACTCCCAAAGGGAACAAAGCACTGTCTGCCTTTTTGGGTGAGAAATCCAGAGCTCCCATAGAAGTGTGCAAATTCAAGCCGCCATCCCAGCAGTTCTGGCCATACAAATGGGGTTTTGCCATTGCCCTAAACACTTAAAAAAAACAGCAAACAAGTTTCAGGCAACCAGATGAGACAGAGGCCTTCTGTCAATTATTAGGCTTGCCACCAGTAGACCTGAAAGATTGGAGAGACCTACAGTAGTTTACGATGGAGACTTTTTGGACATAGTGGATACATTACAGTGGCAACAAGTGGGCAAAAAGCACAAACTAATGCCTCTAGATGACCTATAGAATAGATTGAGCTTCCCTACCAACCTTTACAAGGACAGCTACCCAAAGTATCAGAGTAACATTTTCTTTGACAATTATCATACTGATAATATTTATTAATGTTCATCAGTGTTGGATTAAATCCCATGTACATCCACACAGGGCATATGCCTCCTGTAGCCTGTTCCCCTATGCTACCTCACTAGAGAATAGCTACCAGATGGATCTTCACCAGGCTACTGAACTTGTTCTCAAGAGGGTCCACTAGACTTAGCCACATAGCCTGTTCACTTCACCTCGCATGGATACCATGCTCCATACAGTACCTCCCATTGCATGACCCCCCTCCTCATTTCCCATTCACTTTTTTACACATTCCAAGACTCTTATTTTTTCACCAAATTCCTATAAGATTAGAACTGACTCCATCAAGCCATACTGTTTGAAACTACAGATCAGAGAGTCTATACGGTTGCTACCAGAAATCCTTGAAAACTGTATCTCCTATTTAAGATATTTATTTTCCCTTTCCTTTCTCCCTTATGTTTCCCACCCCCTTTCTTCCCCACTTTTTTTCTTCCCCTCCTCTTGATATTTGGAATGGTGGGAGGGATGGGCTCACTTACATTGGCTGACTTCTAGGTGTTGCAGTACTTAATGGGGTGAATTTACTAAGCGGCAAAAATTTGCCATCGAGGCACTTCACTGAGCAAAATTTGCTCAAACAACCCTAATTTACCACACTGCAAAGTATTATCCTGGGCGGTGGTTGCTGGTGAATTTTTCACTAGCATTACTTCTGCAATGTGAGTAAATCCAAGCAAAGATGTGCTAGTGTTCAATTCTGCCTAGCGCAACTTTGTTGGAGGACTTTCCTCAGGCTAATTTATATACGGCAGGAAATTTGAACTTAAATAGAGGTGGTCTGTATGTTACATTTTGCAGCTAATACATTACATTTACACTGATAACTACACACGTGCAGGGAACCTTAAAGGACCAGTAACATCAAAATGATTTATTAAAAAATTTGTTACTACATAACAAAAAAAAAACACCAACACATATAATACTTTAAGATCAAAAAGTCTTTATTAAGAAATAACTTACATAATTTCTGATTCCTGTCCTCTACAGAAACGGCAAAAGGGCGACCATTGATGTAGCAGAGCTGAATTTCTCCTCCCTGGCTCTCTGCTGCTTCCGTTAGCAGGCACTTCCAGGATGAACTAATCTGGCCCCCCGAGGAGGTGTCCAGGAAGAGTGATCAATGTTCCAGCTGCCGACTCGACAAGCACATCGCAGAGAGCAGCCGGCTTCATTCATCCTGGAAGCACCTGCTAATGGAAGCAGCAGAGAGCCAGGGAGGAGAAATCGAGCTCTGCTACATCAATGGTCGCCCTTTCGCCATTTCTGTATAGGACAGGAAGCAGAAATTATGTAAGTTATTTCTTAATAAAGACTTTTTGATTTTAAAGTATTATATGTTTTGGTGTTTTTTTTCGTTATGTATAAACAAATGTTTTAATAAAATTTTTTGATGTTACTGGTCCTTTAATAAAAGAGTTGTTTTAATGCCCTACACACAAGCCCACTGTAAAATAATGTGCCATATGGTAGCAAATGTATGGGGGAATTTTTATGCCTTTTACAGCCTGTCACCCTAAAAATCTGAAAAGTCGCCAGCATTTTTTGAATTTAGAATTATAATGTAAGTAACTGAAGATTGAGGATTTCTATGTAGTCCAATGCATTTCACCTGGTCTGAGCTGATGAAGGCAGGTCTGGCAAAAGAGGTAACGTTCAGTAAAATCTGAATCTTAGTATATTTGCAGAGTAAGTCCATTCACCAGAGCAAAAATTAATCTGGTGTTAGAGTGCAAATCAACAATAGCATCTTTCTCTTTCTCTAGTGAAGTGACCCCTGCGCCCCTTAGTAAATTGGCAAAGTGACTGAAAACGGTAATGCTGGCAAATCATTGCCAGCATTAGTCAATTTGCCCTTTAGTAAATCTGCCCCTTTGGCTGTTGGGGACATTAACACCTTGATCACTATAGGGTATATCATGTCTGTTTGTTCAAAACTAAATGTTCTACTTTCTACTTCTATTTCTACTTCTAGTTCTCATGGTACTGCTGTTCATTGCACCTCTTTGTTTTTTCTTAGTTCCTATTTCTGCCGAAGCTTGGGGGCACGACACTTTTGATTATTAGATGATAATTTAACTACTCATTGGATCCATCAATGCCAATGGACAGAACTCATTGCTCAAATGCCATAGCCTACCAAAGGAGATAAAATGGCTCGAGTACAGATTATGTTACCATAGGAAACATAAGATTTCATCTCTCAGATTTAGGGGCTTATCGACACTCTATACAACCATTCCATACACTTCTAAAGCTACTGTATGTGCACAATTTAGAGGCAAAACCATACACAACAGGCAGATATAACATACAGTACTTAAAGGCATGATTGACAATGTAAAGTATACCTTTGCTTCAGTTTATTTACCACATACAGAACAACACAAAGCCATAGCTGACGCCTTACAGGCCCTCTCAGAATATGAAGAAGACATGTACTTGGAGGGAATCTAAACATGACACTGGAACATCTGATGGATACTTAAACAGGCTGTTCCAGGATACCTCGTAAAAAATAGAAGCCTTTTGGAAATCACTCAGGGCCTACACTCTGATAGACACCTAACCCTTCACTTCAAGGCTACATGTTTTATTCCCAGGTTGATAATATATATTCTAGATTGAATTATATATTTGTTAGCCACTCAGATGTCACTTTACTTATGGATGCAAACATTGAAATAATCTTTTGGTCAGATCATGCCTGTAACCTTTACCTTACTTCTCACACAGAACTTACATAAACCTTCCATTTGTTGATGAAATCAATCTCTTTTATGAGACTAACAGACTAAAAAGAGCTAATTCTGAAACTGGAGTTATACTTTTCGAAAATAATACTGTGATGAACCCATGGACTCTCTGGCTGGTACAGAACAGACACAAGAAAAAAAGCAGCACAAAATGCTAGACTCAAAGTGGGAAATTCACTAAAATCCGAAGATACGCGAGCGTTCGCCGCACTTCGCCGCACTTCGCCAGGCGAATTTTCACCTGCGCTACGCAAATTCACTAAAGGGAAAAGTTACGCTCAGGTCAGCGAACGGTAGCGTATTTGCGATAGTGTTGCTTCGCTAGGCAATGCACAGTTACGCTAGCGAAGGCTAATTTGCATACGGCGCGAATTACAGCCACTACACAAGCCCAGGAAACCTTTAATCAAAAAAAATAAAGTTGCCCTATTGCCCTACATGTGCCCACTGTTGTCATATGTCAGGAAATGTAGGGGGGAAGGAGGGTAACCCCCCCAAAAAAATCGATCTTTTTCAGACTATCACCCACAATGGTAAAACACGCCACAGCGTTTTTTGGGACTTAGAGAAAATTTGACTTTTTTTTTTCAACCTCCTATCTATTGTATTGCACTTCGCCTGGTCTGAGCTGGCGAAGTTACGTCTAGCGTAAGTGCTAACGAACAGCAAAAAGTTGATCTTAGTGAATTTGCGTAATAACGATCCTTCGCCAGTGCGCAACTTTGCCTGGCGTAAGTGTGCGAAGTTGCGCGAAGTTGCGCAAGTCTATCTACTTCGCTAGCGTAAATTTGCCAGAGACGGTGTTAGTGAATTTGCAAAGTTCCGATTTGACGTCACGCTGGCGAATTAGCGCTAACGTTTGACGCTTTGCGCTTTAGTGAATCTGCCCCAAAGACTTGGGGGCCAATTTACTAAATTCACGTGAATAGATCGAAGTTCAATCGAATTAGATCGAATAACGATCGTAGGATTAATTCGATTGGTTGAATATGCAAATTTGGCTTATTCGATCATCGCATCGTGAACGATCAGATGATCGAATAGATTTAAATGATCGAATATTCGATTTTTCGATCAGCGAAGGATTTAAAATTTTTTATTTATTCGACTGCCTACTTTGCCAGATTGAACCTACCGAATTGTAACCCTCCCATAGGCTTCTGAGGCTAAGTCCTGATCGAATAGGATTCGTACGATCGAAGTCTTCAATCGTTCGAATAGTATGAATCATTCAAATGATCGAACGATCGTTATTCGTTTATCGAATGCTAATCGAATATCGAGGAAAAATGAATATTTTTTGGGGAACAATAGTAAATTTGCCCCTTAATCTCCAAAATCTGCCCAATATAAACAATTAAATCTTGGTCTTATTTTTTACACCTTCGCCCTAGCACATAAAGAACTGTGAGATCCATATTTGACTAGGGCCATAAATATTAACAAAAATCTTGGCAACAAATACAGACGCTTACTAGCAGACATGCTCAGGAAAAAACAACTATATACTGGCATCACACAGATTAAAATGCCAAAGGGAGATCTAGCCACTATCACAAAAGAAATCACAGAAGTATTTTGGCAGTTTCTATACCTAATACCCCAAACCCACTCTCAGGGCCTCACAATTCAGGAAATATTAGGTGCTTTTAAAAACTACATTTGCTGCTCATAAATATCCAGAATCACTCCTGAAGCACAAGCTGCACTAGACTCTCTTATTTCTAAGGAAGAAATATTGTTGGCAGTCAAATCTACCAAATCAGGGAAAGCCCCAGGCCCAGATGTCTTCTCCATCTCTAATTATATTATTATAAAAAAAATTCAGGAACACTTTTAATTAGTCTCTGTATTTAACTCTGTGTCAGCAGAAAATAATCTCCCACAGGAGGATTTAAAGCTCATGTTATGTCTCTTTAGACCCATATATTTACTCTGTACTGACACAGTTGTACCCCAAGGTTTTGGCTACAAGACTAAACCAAGTACTACCTCATCTGTTTTCTCCCAAATGGGTTGACTTTGTCCCAAGTCATGAGGCCAGAGATAACACCAGTAGACTATTTTATAATCCACTTTTATTGTTGTCCATAGATGCTGATAAAGACAGTCTTGCTAAAATTTATAGCTTTCTGGAAAATGGGTTTCTGTATAACTGATCCCATACCCGTTGTAATGTTCCTGACGCAAACACACCAGTTTCCCAAAGGCAGGGCAACAGTAAATTATATTTTTATTACTTTAAAACACTTACATTTTCTGGTGTTCCTTTTGTGGTGTTATTTTGATTTTGATTTTCTAAGTTTCAACTCATGAAACTTAAGAAATGCAATTCAATAAATGTAAAATCCTGCCCTGTTCTGAAATGATCAAATCAATAGCCAAATCTCTCTTCATTATGGAGTTGCAGTCAGAGTTTGATTGACAGTTACA
>CM044432.1:62741468-62780768 GCA_024363595.1 Xenopus borealis | reverse complement strand
TATCAAAGCAGTGACAACTGCAGTTGAGTCCCAGCAAATTATCTTGACATCAGGTGTCTCGAGGAGGAGAAGGGCTCAATGCAAGCCTGGGTGACGTCGACTGTGAAGGGCCTCTCACAGTGTTCCATTGTGGTTGTATCGCCGGATAATTTTTTCCCATTTGGGCCGGATGTTGAGATGTTATATTTGGTCCGGGATCGATGCCCAAGGCTTGTAGAAATTTTGAGCTATTAGCAAGATGTTGCAAAATATATGTATGTCCGAGCCGACTTACCACCAATTTAAATGGGTATCCCCATCTGTATGGGATATTGTGTTCTCGAAGTTTCTGTGTGATTGGCTGGAGGTCTCTTCTCTTTGCCAGCGTAATTGGTGAAAGAACTGCAAATATCTGAATCTTATGTTTGCGGTATTCTAGTACCTTCAGTGCTCGTGTTTTGGTGAGAAGTGCTTCTTTGCTTTGATAATAATGGAAGCAAATAACAATGTCTCTTGGTGGTTTGGTGTCAGGTGGTTTTGGGCCTAGCGAGCGATGGGCCCTATTTAAGATCCAATGTTCTTTTGGTATGTCCGGGCATAAAGTTATAAATAGTTCCTGTAGGTATTGTGGGATATCAGCTGCATTTACATCCTCGGGGCAATGTTTTGCAAATTTTTCGCCAATTTGCTAATTTCTCTGGAAATTCGCGAATTTTCCGGCGAAGCGAAAAACGGGAGTTTCGCCCATCACTACTTCTGAGTTTTCTAAAGGAACTATTTCTGGATTCTGGCATAATTTGGAAATTGCTTTCTAAAAACATTAAGCAATTATATCCAATATACATTCACAAAAATACAAATAATAATAGAGTGTATACCTCTTATTACCTCAACCCCCTTTCTACTTCTCATTTGACAAATAAATATCAAACAGAAAGAAGGTTCTGGAACTCTAATGCAAGCATAAAATTGGTATTCTGTGATTAGATATGTAACAACCTGACTGAATAAGGGTGCTATGTAGAGAGCATGCATAAACTGAGCCAATGATGAATGTCCATGAAGTAAATCAAGTCGTAAGTATGAATGCCTGTTTTTCCTGATTTTTTACAGATTTAAAAGCCACCTGTGGGATCAGTGATTAGACATTGCTCACTATATGCTATTATTCTTTGTGTCTTCTTCATTAAAGTAGCACATTCCCTTTATTCTTTGTATATACGGAGAAGGGTATTACCAAATATCGGATGCTATTTGGAACACAATTGATTTAAACAGGGTAAAAGATATGTTTTATATTGTTTCAGTGATCATTCATATAAATTGTAGTAAATATACAAAAAATGTATTCATGTTAATTGAATATTATATTCAATTATATTATAGTATTATATTATATTTTTTATATAAAAAAAAAATTATGGAAAATCTTATTTATTTCCTATTTGTTCTGTACCTTGCCTTTTTCCTTGGCTAAGGTTCAGACATTTCTGTAAGGATGATAATGAACAAATGTAATCCAGAAATATAGCTTGAGAATACATTAACATTTGTACAAGCATGTCTGAAACAATATTCTTTCAATTTTCTCTTTTGTTGTCATGTCAAATTCGAATATGAGAAAATAACTTCATTTCTGTATTGTAATGTCTTGCAACGGAAACTAAGTGGTTCAACTTTAACAATAGCCACGCTACTTCCATTTAACTTTGATTTTCGGCCAGCATGCCTGTGAATCATCGGATCCATAAATGGAAATACTTATATTGCATGTTTCCTAAAGTAATTGTTTTAGACAGACATAATTGTTGGAGCTGCATAGAACATTATTAAAATGTGCAGACTTTGGGAATATTTATCATAGTTACTGCTATATCAGGTCAGCATTCATGGTTATGGCAATAAAGATAAAAGCCAGTTAAAATGACAACAGTGCATTTCTTAAGATGGAATTTTCCTAACAAAGGTTAAAATAATGGGGAATATTAATCAAAGTTTCACTGAGTGCAAGGAGCAGTTTTGCACAAACTCCCATCCCTTTTAAATCTTTTTGTGAATTGCATTGTATATTAGCTCTAAAATGTATGTCCATTAATAGCACATTGTGCATATGGCTAGTACTGGAGGTTTTGATATGTATCATTCTCAAACGGTGTTGCAGCCCTATTATAAAAGTATTAGTGATGAGCAAATCTGTCCCATTTCGCTTTGCTGAAAAATTTGAAAAACTGTATTTATTTATTTTATAAATGGTTTCATGCCCAGTTAATGGCAGCACCAACAGTCTACAGTGTTTTGCAGCAGAAAAGACTACCAAAGACTCCAATGGGAGAAACTGCACTTCAAAAAAATGTTGAAACCTACAGACTTTAATGCAAATGGGTCAAATTCGCTTATCACTAGTCTACTAGAAACTTCACTAATAATTAGCATGTGGTACAGCTATATGGACTTTTACAACGTGGGTAGAACTGCATGATGCTGCACCAAAGAGATAGACCATATATATTCATCCCATAGGTGATACAGCTTAGAGCTTAAAGCAAAGTCAATAAAGACAGATCCACCCACAGATCCATAGCATATAACAGATAAGCTCTGTAGAATGGAATTCTTCAGAAAGTATCTGTTATCTACAGTATATCCTGTGCTCGAATGGCTGCTTTCATGGCTACACAGCAGCTTGCTTATAAACTACAGTTGTGTTGCTGAAGAAAACGTTCTAGTTTTACCAGAGCAGGACAACAGTACATTATATTGTTATTCCTTTAAAACACTTTAATTATTTGGCATTACTGATCCTTTAATTAGTCCAGTTCTGACTAGCTAACAAAGCATTGTTCTGACTAGCTAACAAAGCATATTTGTGTAGAGTATGAAATAATTTTTTTTTTTGTAGAATGTATGCACTTACTATAATTAGGGGCACATGTACTTAAGGTAGAAGTAAATAAAATCTGAATTCCAAAGTAATTTTGGGCTACTTTGACTACCGAATAGCCCAAAATTCAATTCAAATTTAAAACATTTGAAAATTCGAATTTCGAAGTACTGGCCCTTGAAAAAAATTTGAATTAGACTATTCGCCACCTTAAAGCTGTTGAATTTCCATTGTAGCCTATGGTGGACCTCCTGGAAGCTTCCCTGTAGAATCAAATTTTTCTTTTAAAAATCGTTCCTATCCTTCGATTCAAATGATGTGATTGTTTGATTCGAACAATTCAATTGTTTGATTTGAACGATTTTAATTCAATCAAAAACATTCATTTTCAATAGAAAATTTCAATAGAAAATTACCCCCCCAAAAAAATTTGATGGTCAAATTTCTTTTTATTCGAAATTCGACCAATAGTAAATCTGTCCCTAAATGTTTCACCACCTATTTAGGGGCAGATTTACTAAGGGGCTGGTTTACTAAGGGTTGGATTTAAGTAGAAAATACTTAAAAATTCGATTGAAATACTTTGAATTTGAATAGCGAAGTTGAAGTATTTTTTATCAATTTTGCAATCCTGCAATCAAAGTAAAATCGTTTGATCTAAAAAATTGTTCGAATCCAAACTATTTTAGCATACGATCAAATGTTTTTGCTTCATTAAAAAAGAACTTGGAAAAATGGTCTAGAAGGTCCCCATAGGCTAACATAGCACTTCGCCAGCTTTTATTTGGCAAATTAAAAAATTCTAACTTTTTTAAAGAGACAGTACTTTGATTTTCGAAGTCGAAGGATTTTACTATTTGCCCATTCAAATTGAATAGTTGAAGAGTTGAATGGTCAAAGTAGACTATTCAACGGTCAACTTTTTTTAGTTCAAATCTTCATTTTGACCCCTAGTAAATCAGCCCCTAAGGGTCAAATTTTTAAGTTAAAAAAATTTGGACCAAATAGGTCAGTTTTCGATTATTGATGGGCGAACCCAGTTTCGCTTCGCCGAAAAATTTGTTCATATTTTCGTTTTTCAAATGTTGGGAGGTTTGATACTCCATTTACCATATTTTTTTTTACAAAATAATGAAATGTTAAAATTAATTTTGATGAACTGAAAACTGAGAACCTGACCCTTTACAAAAACAAAGGAATTAAAAAAAGCATTCTGTGCAATAACTTGGCCTGATCTACACAAAGCTATTCTAGGCTGTTTTACTTTGGACTTTTCACAGTACAGAAATTAAATATAGCCAAAAAATATACAAAGAGGTTCTATTTCCAGCATTCCATCATTTCAAATGATTGATAATGTAGTTGCTGAAGTCCCCAAGCTGTTTTTCCCCCTCATATCTCTGCTATTATGTTGCTGTAAAAACATGTCACTGATATGATCATTTTACTGAATACAAAAACTGTAAATTTCAGGGCTATGTTTTGTGATTGAAAATTGGTCTAATTACATCAGTAAGTCAAGGACACAAAGGACAAGTCAGCCCAAAGATGAAGAAAAAATCATGTTTCACCTAATTTTACATCATTAAGATACTGTACATATATTTTCATTGTTAGTAATTGATATGCTATGAAATAATTACATTTTTATTATATCTTTTAGCAAAATACAGTCTTACCTTGTAGAGTTCACCCTTCAATGCTGAGCCAATCACTTGGTGAGCAGTTGTTTTGTCTCCCCAATGTACAGATCTGTGCACTCCTCACTACACTGGACTCCGTATACCACATTGCTTTGTTTTTCTTTTGGTGTTGGATCTTTTGTGTGTACCAGTTTTTGTCTCAGTCTGTTACTAGCTTTGAAAAACACAGGGACATGGTGTTTGTTGAAAATCCTCCTGAGTTTCTCTGATACTCCAGCTACATATGGGATGACTATGTTTCTCTGGGCAGTTATTTCTTTTGGTGCTCCTGTTGGTCTTGGTTGCTGCTGTTTTGACAAAAGCCCAGTCTGGGTAGCCACAAGCTTTCAAAGCTCATCTGAGATGTTTTTGCTCTTTGTCTTTGGACTCTGTATCAGTTGCCACACATTCCGCCCTGTGGTGTAGAGTTTTAATGACACCCAGTTTGTGTTCCAGTGGACGGTGGGAATCAAACAACAGATATTGTATGAGTGGGTTTTCTGTATACTTCCATTTTCAAGTTACCCCCCTCTTGGATTCATATCAAACAGTCCAAAAAGGCAAGTTTGTTCTCATGGACATTTTTCCTTGTGAATTTGATGTTATAGTCCACTGAGTTAATGTGTTCTGTAAAGGCTGCCACTTCATTAGATCTGATTTTTACCCAAGTGTCATCCACATACAGATGCAGTCACTTGGATTTGTAAGTTAAATGCGTCGTGACTCAGGGCTAATTGAAGAAACTGTGTTATCCAAAGTTATCTTAACCCATTTAATGCATTTAACCTTTTCATTAGCATACCAAAGCACCATTGTTTTCAATGGTGAACTCTTTAATTTGATGGGATGCTGTGATACAATATTCTGTGCTAAGTAGGATAAATGGGATAGATGAGTTAAGTCACTACGCATTTAACACACAAATCCAAGTGACTGCATCTGTACCTGAACCAGTGACTCAGTTTTGTTCCCTGGAATGTAAGTAAGGCCCTCGTTTCCACTTTCTCCATGAACAAGTTAGCTACAATGGGAGGGACTGGAGAACCCATTGCACAACAATATTTCTGTCTATAATAAAGGTCCTTGTACTTGAAGTATGTGGTGTTAAGGCACAAATCTAGCAACATACACAAATAGGACCTGCACACTCAAAAAAAATATAGTCATGCTGCGGAAATTTTTAACATGATCTTTATATGTAAAATTCATTCATTATACAAAACATGCCTGTTGCAAAAACTTTGAGCAGACATAGATAAAAAAAGTTTTTTACATACCACAATGCCGTAGAATCAAGTTTTAACAAGTGAGCAGGCACCCTTGCCAAAATGAGAATTACCCTGACGTTTCAGCGTAAAGCCTTTATCAAAAGGAATTCTACAAATCTAGCAACAAACATACTTAGTCAGGACTGAGCTTTGTTCTGCTGCTGAGGGTGTTATCTTGCTGCAGTTGATTTCTTACAGTCTCAATTGCCTCTGCCGTAGGTATATATGTGAACAATGAAGTGACATCATAAGATACCGTTGTTTCTTCTGCCTCTAGTGTAACACCATGAATCTTGGTTACAAACTCTCTGGCATTCTGGATATGATGCTCTCTATTGCCTACCAACGGGGCTAAGATGTTAGCCAAGAATTTTGCAATGCTGTATGTCACTGAATTTACAGTATGCTGCTGATAGTGGGGCTCCTTCTTTGTGTATCTTGGAGAGTCCAAATAAGCATGGTGTGGCTTCTCTGGGGTACATGCTGTGGTATAAAACTCGATCGATGGCTTTCTCCTTTTCAAATTGTTGTAGGCAAGCTATCAGCTTTTTCTTCTAACCACTTGTTGGGTCTTTCCTTAAGGGTTCACATGTATTGCTGTCACTGAGTCGTGTGGTTATTTTGTAGTGATAATCAGCTGTGTTGAGCACCACTGTGCATCGCCTTTATCTGCTGGAAGTATAGTGATGTCTGGGTCCTTACTCAGAGAACTGAGAGCTCTGCTCTCTTGTAAAGTAAGATTAAAGGGAGGTGTTCTGGAACTTGACAAGGCAGCTGACACTTTTCGCCGGAGTTGTTCCGCTTCCTTTTTATGTGATTATTATTGATAGCTAATTCTATGGCTGTGATGAGTTCAACTACTGGGATGTGCTGTGGTGTCACTGCATAGTTTAACCCCTTGGCTAGCACGTCTAGCACGTTGTCACATGTCTGTGTTCTGTGGTGTCTCATCTTTCTGCCTCCAGGTTAGTTCTTTTGTCCTTTTCCAACTGCTACTTTGTGACAGTAAGGTGGTGAATTTGCTTATTTGTCTCTCCTTACTCTTAATGTGTTGGGCCATCTGTGCATGTTTAACAAAAACAACCACCCTTTCCAAAATGAATGGCAATATGACTACACAGAATCAAATTCAGATGTCACCTCTTTGAAGTGTTACAATGTGCCATTGTGATTGGATTAGTGGAAGAGTTTATATGACAAGAACTCCCATACCAGTCAGTTGAACTGAAGAAGCTGCTCGGATGAGTAGTGAAATGTCTTCAATAATTACTCAGCAAGTCCAGTTGTTTTAGAATTACTTATATTAGATATACCATGACCTGGATGAATGAAAATCTTCATAATCATACAATATATATAATACTGTATATATAACACAGAGGACTTAATTTTAGTCCTGCTTTAATTGAGAGTCGAAGAACAGTGTGCTGATGTTGTTTTATTAAAACAATCACTTTCTTTTTAACTATGATTATTGTTGGAATATGGTGTCAGACTTACCAATAGATCAATGGGCAGATTTACTGCTGATTTGATATTTAAAGTACATTTTTGAAAACTTCGACCATCGAATAGGCTACTTCAACCATTCGACCATTTGTTCATTTGATTCGAATGGTCGAATAGTGAAATCCTTCAGTAATATATTGAGCGAAAAATGGATGAAGCTCAGCGCTGCAGGAGGGTCTTCTTTACGAAGTATTGTATGCAGCACCACAAAGGTTTGTGGACCCACTTGTCCACGGTATAGGTTAATAGAATAACTTGGGTTGTGCGCTTGCCAGTAATTATTTATAGGTTTATCCCGTCTCCTAAATAAAAAAGAACACTATATAGTGTAATAAGCCCAATTATTGTTATGTAAATGTGAACGTGTTGGTCTTACTCAAGATCTGTAAATGTGAGTAAGATCAACACGTTCACATTTACATAACAATAATTGGGCTTATTACACTATATAGTGTTCTTTTTTATTTAGGAGAAGGGATAAACCTATAAATAATTACTGGCAAGCGCACCACCCAAGTTATTCTAGTGAAATCCTTCAACTTCGAAATTCGAAGTACTGTCTCTTCAAAAATAGTTTGATTTTTTTCTTCGCCAAATAAAAGCTGCCAAAGTGCTATGTTAGCCTATGGGGACATTCTAGAGCATTTTTCTAGTTTTTTTTTATTGAAGAACAATCCTTTGTTCGTACACTAAAATCCTTTGAATAGTTTGATTTGAAGGATTGTTCTTCGAAAGCAGGAATGCCAAATTCGGTGAAAAATCCTTCGACTTTGATATTCAAAGTCAAAAGATTTTAATTTGATGGTTGAATTTCGAAGTATTTTCTACTTTAAAATTTGACCCTTAATAAATCTGCCCCCAAGTGTAGCTGAGGACAATTGCATCACACCAAGACTTTCCTGAGAATGGGAATGGGAAGAGGTGCAGTGGAGAGTAGTCAATCAGGCTAGGCCAAGTTTTTGCACAAAAAGAAAAAACAATTGCATAGTTGGATTAATCTAAGTTGGAGTAGGATGCACAGGCTCAAAATTGCATTCAGGAAGAGGTCAAGACAGGCAACAAGTAGTGGAGGTTAGGAGCAGGCCAGGTTACTGCAGAAGGTATTCAGTAATTGTTAGTATAGTTTGCTATGTAACAGTAGAATACCAGGATTACCTAGCAATAAGTAAAAGTTTGCCATCTTAGGCCTAAGGGGACAACTACGCAGACACAAATGACCCTTGTAGAATTTTTTGGAATACATGGAATACTAATTCTACTAATATTTTTTAAAGTAAAGTCTTTTTTGTGTGTTTATGAAAAATGTAAAATGAGTAAATTAGGGTTAATCTGTATTTTGGTTATTTAAAAAATTATATTATTTGTATTGTAATTGACATGAATAACTCAAATCCACAGTTATAACCAGTAGATATGGTACAAATGCAATTTTTTGTCATAATTGCAGGTCATCAGCGAGTTGGAAAACATACTCAATTAGAAGTCATATCTGCAGAAATGGTACCTGCTTTATCAACGTTAACCTGTATGCTATACTTTTTAATTTTAGCATACATCACATGAGATATATTGTATCAATTTCAGTTAGGCAACAGACAGGATCAAATAAGTAAGCTTCAGCTATAAAAATCAACTGCCACACAATGTAAACCATGTCAAAACAGTTTTGCTTAGGGCATAACAGAGGGTTAAATGTAAGTGTACGTAAGCTTATTTTTACCTATTCATTTTTATCAGTGTGATGTGTTGGACTTAAGTAGCCTTGCTTAACTGTATCAGCACACTTCCACCATTACACACATTATTTCTATGAAGGTGACAGTACTTTTGATCTTCTACATTTGTAAAATTTAGATGGTTTGTTCATTTGTGTTTGAAAAGTATGGTTAACTTTTTTAATGCCATTATCACTAGAAGGAAGCTCCCTTCTCCATTATTTTGACATCTATCTGCATCTTTCAGCTGCTTGTTCAATGTAGCAATGATTAGCAGGAACCCCACTGCTTACAGATGGAACGAGGCTGTGCGATAAGGCATTATGCTTTTCTCTTATGCTTAAGATCAGTATTAGAGCTGAGGGACAGTTCTTCTTAACAGGGAACCCAAGTGGGAACCATTTTAAACAAGTGTGAAGGAAACTCTTGGGTAATTACAAAACACATGGAGGGGGTCTGGATATCAGCTGCTTTAGGAATAAATTTTAAATTTCATTTAACAGATTAGCCGATTCTCTATCTGCAGAATGTCTTCTAAAACTGTGGCAATACAAATGTTATGCAAAAAAGAAAAATGATCTATAATATAAATAAAAATATAGATTATGCGAATGATCCAGAATGCATTTAATACATCAGATATATCATGAATCAGATCAAAAAGAATTTATTTTATATGTAAAATATCTTTATCATATCAATGATAATAGTATATATCTATACACATAATTATTCCCCAAATAAGAGGGGGTGAATAAGATAATTCCCAATTCAAGACAAGACTGTACAACACGGAGCACCTAAGGAGGATACGATTGATTCATTAAAACATCAAGGGCCCTTACACATGAGCGTTTGTTACCTGCACTCCCCTGCGTTCCGTTTGGCTGCGTTCAGCCATTGGAGAATGTGTTAGCGCAGAACGCAGGTTCAGATGCAACATGCTGTGTTCGGCGCTTACGTCTTGTGGGTACAACTTCATGAAAAGAATGGAGTGCGTCTAGACCTGCGCTCCCCTGCGGCTGAATGCAGCTAAACGCAACACAGGGGAGCACAAGTAACAAACGGCTGCGTGTAAGGGCCCTAAATATTAATTTATTCTTCTTTAAAAATCCATAATTAGTATGCCCAGACATCACAGGGGCTGACCACTCTACACGTTTCGTGGCCTCCCGCCACTTCATGAGTCCTAACTCAGCCCCCTTAAATTAACCCTTAACCTCCCCCACACCAAAATAATAAGAATTTACTCCAACCTGTCCAGTAAAGTGACAACGCATATATCCCGACTTGAAGTGCCTCATATCAAGGCACATCATGTTCTTTTTCCACTAAACATATGGATATTTATACATATTGTTAAAATACAAACAAAAGCAGTAAGAATACAATAACAATTACATACTAAAACCAAGTGCAAAATACAACTGATGATTAGGAATTAAATTATAATGAGCCATTCGATAGAAAACCTAAGGGGCGAGTCAAAAAAAGCAGGAAACCTCCCATTCTTTATTCATTCCCACATAAGTTTCTATAGTTTTTAAAAGATAAATCCAATAAGCCTCTCATCAATAATTTACTACCACAATCACCCTTCCATAATTCTTATCTTTTACATTTTATTAAGATTTCTTAAAATTATAAACACCTACCTGAAAGCCAATTGTAAACAAAAACAGTAAGAATACAATAACAATTACCTACTAAAACCAAAAGTGCAAAATACAACTGATGAATAGGAATTAAATTATAATGAGCCATTCGATAGAAAACATAAGGGGCGAGTCAAGAAAAAGCAGGAAACCTCCCACTCTTTAATCATTCCCCCATAAGTTTCTATAGTTTTTAAAAGATAAATCCAATAAGCCTCTCATCAATAATTTACTACCAATATCACCCTTCCGTATGTCTTATGTTTTAAATTTTATTAAGATTTCTTAAAATTATAAACACCTACCTGCAAGCCAATTTAAACATTGAAATTTAAAAAAAAGGGATTCTGTCTGCCATTTAAAATTTTATTCCTGAACCAAGTGTATTTTTTAGCTGTAATATTGGTGTGTAAACAGCTATCGAATGTCATTGTGCCTGATCCTGTGCTTTCAGAAAGAGCCAGAACTTCACAATAGAACTGCTTTCAGATATGTTATTGTTTCTCTTACTCAATGTAACTTGAGAAGTTGCAATTGGACTTGGATTGTTACTATTGTGTGCTTTTGGGAGAAGTTATTTTGTGTCAGGAACCTGTTCTCTGGTTACCTTCCCATTGTATTGTTGTTAGACTTCTGGGGAAAAAGAGAAGAATGTGATATCATTCAAGCTTGCAGTGCATCAGTAAAGAGTGACTGAAGTTTATCAGAGCATAAGTCACATAACTGAGGGAACCTGTGAAACTAAAATTTCAAAATTCTAAATATGTATTCTTTTGAAAAACAGAATCCCTTTACTAATATATAAATGAGTAATGTACATCCTCTCTCATTAAATAGGTAATAGGTAATTGGTACTGTATATCCTGAAACTTTGAGTGGTAGTAAAAAGGATTGGTGATGGGGTATGGGCTTACTGAGGGTTGTGTGTCTTGGGCACAGTAGGCATTTGGACTGGCAGAAAAAAGACAAGTTCAGTCTATTTTTTTCTTTTTCTTCTTACATTTATTTCCTTCTTTCTTTAAATGCTACCATCACATCATTATGTACATATACAATTTATGGTATATAAACATACAATATAAATGCTTTCTTCTGCGGACAGCATCAAATATTGCACAAATCAAAAACTGATTTTTATAATATGTTAACAAGACAGGAATCAATAAAAATATCTTCCTTGCATATTATTTTGAGATGTCTGAAAAACATGCATACAGTTACATACAGTGGTTTATCTGTAATACAAGGGAGGTACAATGCTCACTAGGCGGCAGATTTACTAAATCCGTTTGAATGATTGGAAATTCGATCGAATTGAAAATTTTCGATTTCCCGAATTTTCAATATGCAAATTAGCCCATTTCAACCATCAAATTTGCAAAATTCGATCGTATCCAATAAATCAAATAAAAGTCTATTTGATCGTTCGATCATTTGATGGTCGAAGAACTTGCCCTTATATTTTTATTTGCCTACTTCACCAGATTAAACCTACCGAATTGCAATATTTGATGCTGGCTTCATGGTCTATATTTATATATAGATGCATAAATACATACAGATGCAGTCACTTAGATTTGTAAGTTAAATGCATCGTGACTCAGGGCTAATTGAAGAAACTGTGTTATCCAAAGTTATCTTAACTCATTTAATGCATTTAACCTTTTCATTAGCCTATCAAAGCACCATTGTTTTCAATGGTGAACTCTTTAATTGGATGGGATGCTGTGACACAATATTCTGTGCTAAGTGGGATAAATGGGATAGATGAGTTAAGTCACGACACATTTAACACACAAATCCAAGTGACTGCATCTGTATATATATATACACATACATGCATACGTGTATTAAAACTCCAGGTGAAACCTGGGGCAGATTTAACAAAGTCCGAATTTTCGAGGACAATTATCGATTTCTCGATAAAATCATACTATCAAATGATTTTACGAAAAAAAAACCATAAAAATTTAGTTCAACTTCACGGAAAGATCATACGAATCAAACGAATCAAGCATTCGATCGTACAAATGGTATTCTAACAACATTTATTTTTAAAAGTCTATGCTTTTAAGTTAAGTTAGAATACCATTTGCACGATTGAATGTGGTATTGATTCGTTCGATCGTTCGACCAATCGAATTGCGGTATAATCCTTCGAATTCGATATTCAGATTCGAAGGATTTTACTTCCCCAACAATTCCCATGGTCGAATTTGAGGGTGTTTTACCCTTGAATTCAACCCTTACTAAATCTGCCCCTAATACTTAAGTACCCGATAGTTTGCATCATATTAAGTGGCATATTAAATAATCTTACCAAGCTAAAATATATAAAGTAAATATTGTCCTTTTTAAATCTTTTACATTGAGCCACATTATCATGATTTTCTCTGAACTCCCTCCAGTATCACCTGACCAGAAATGATGCAGCTCTAAATTTAACAGGAAGAACTATGGAAGCAAAGACAGAACTTTCTCCATAAATAGGCTAATGTTCTTGGTTTATTTGTGTGCACCTTTTAACATTGTTTTAAAATTGCAATTTTTAATTTAGGATTACCCAATGGCACATAATACTAAAAATTATATTATTATGAACATGGTTTATTTAGATCAGGGGTGTCCAATCTTTTGGCTTCTCTGGGCCACATTGGAAAATGATAAGTGAAATACACAAACCCTTCTGATTTGTAAAAGTAAATAAAATGCACAGAAAAGAACTCCTGTACAATGCTTACATTGTTCAGTGGTAGAGTTTTCCTTTAAGCTGAATTAGTATTATTTAGAAGATGAATTAGTATTATGTTAAAAACAGACTATTACAATTAATGCATTTGTATGAAAGGCAAACATTATGAAAATAACATGATAAAATGTCATATTGAAATCATCTATTAGCTATAAAACGCTCTTAACCTTCCCGCAGCATTACCTTGTTACATGAAATCAGTTGAAGCAAGATATTTTGTTAGCATTGACAAGCTGTATTGTATAATTATGAGAAAACATTTGTGTTTGAACAAAATAACAACTGAAATGATAGAATCCAGAAAGTAATTTTTATGAAGTGATTAAATAAGAAGTTTAGGCGACTTTCAAAGTTCAATCTTGAACCCATTTATTTTTACTGTTTAATTAACCTTGAGGCTAGTATTTATTGAAATGTACCTACAGTATCTAAAGTCTGTGTGTTTTTTATATAGGATGTGTAGTAAATGGAAAATGGCAAAATAACACTATAGTTTTGATATTCAATATGAATGTTACTTAATAATAATAATAATAATAATAATAATACCAGCAATAAATATAATAAAACAATAAATAAATATAAACTCATTATAGGTGTATTTTTTTAATTATACTGTATAAAGACTATAATAGGATTTTATCTAGATATTCATTTTGATGAAACCAGAGGGACTTTTTAACTTTTTTTTTCCCAAGAAGTACTACAGTACTAGTTACAGTATGAAAACAGTGATTAAATGTGACAGCATACATTTCAACTATACAGGTATGGGACCTGTTATCCAGAAAGCTCGGGACCTGGGGTTTTCTGGATAATAGATTAAGTCTACAAGTAAATCATGTAAATGTTAAATAAACACAATAGGCTGGTTTTGCCTCCAATAAGGAATATTTATATCTTAGTTTGGATGAAATACAATGTACTGTTTTTTACTACAGAGAAAAAGGAAATTGTTTAAAAAATTTTTTTGATTATTTTATTATGGTGGAGTCTATGGGAAGCAGCCTTTCCATAATTCAGAACTTTCTGGATAATGGGTTTCCAGATAATGAATCCCTTACCTGTACCTACTTTTTAACATTCTCTCCAGGAAAAATGTTTGTCCAGAACAAGTGTAATACAATAATTTATTTAGAACTATATTTTGCATTCATGATTCTAATGTATGGGATATATGTGGCATTTAAATATCTACAATCTATTGCATTTTATCAAATTACAATTGGGTTGCAGTCAACAAATCACAGCAATGGATTTGTAAAGCGTATATTGAGAACTTTGGGGCAGATTTTCGCCGGAGTTACCGCCCGCAGGGACTTCACCAATTTACTAATGGGCACAGGTGTCACTTCGCTCGGGAAAGAGATACATGCTAGCGGTCATTCACACACATTCACAAGTGACTTTTCGCTCTGACAAATGAACGTTACTTTGCAAACTCACTGAAATGACTTTACTGAATGTTACCTCCTGACAGCTCAGACCAGGCAAAGTGAAATGAGGTGCATAGATCTTCCTCAGTCTTCTGTTACTTACATCATATTCTGAGTGGGAAAAGCATCTACGTTCAAAAAATGCTGCCGAAGTTTCCTTTTTTCAGGGTGATAGGCTGCAAAAGTCCTAAAAAAATATTTTGTGTAACCGGTTTTCCCCTTACATTTTCTAACAAATGGAGCATTTACTATACAGTGGACTCATGTGTAGGGCATTATAACGACTCTGTTGTCTTTATTAAGGTTCCTGGAGATGTATAATTCACTGGGGAAATGGAATGTTTTTGCTGCAATAGATGTCCATAGACGTCCATTCAACTTTAAATTTCCCACCTATGCAAATTAAACTGAGCACAAGACTCTAGCAAATTTGTGCTAGGCAGATTTACTCACATTGCCAAACTAACGCTAGTGAAAATTTGCCAGCATCTGTGGGCCAGGACAAAACTTTGCATTTTAGTAAATTAACATAGTCTCAGCCATTTTTTTGCCTTGTGAGGTTTGCGATGGGTGTGAGGTGGACGCTGGCGAATTTTCGCTGGTTAGTAAATCTGCCCTGATTTTTTATTACAGATACAGAACATTAATGGGAAGCAGATATTAGTTGGGATGAGTCTCACTGAAGGATTCTCTTACTTTTGTAAGGTTGAGAACACAGTAATGGAAAGTTTAAGTTCTTTTCAGAAACTGGCACATTAATAAACTTAGGGGAGGGTATTTATGCAGTCCAATTAATGCCATCCAGGATCCGTAATCCTTGTAGCAGGGTCTTCACAAACTGGCAATCTGAATGGCAGATAAAACTCAATTTCAATAAATGGAAAGTCATGCACCTGGGATGTAAAAATATTAAGCCACTTATACCCTTCTGCACTAGACATATCCATAATGGAAAAAGATCTTGGAGTCCTTGTAGATAATAAACTTTGCTGTAGCAAGCTATGCCAGTCAACAACTGCAAAGGCAATCAAGGTCTTGAGCTGTATAAAAAGGGGCATAGATTTATGGGAGAAGGGGGTCATTCTTCCACTGCACAGAGCGTTGGTAAGCACCATCTAGATTAGGGAGTTATATGAGAACTTTGTATAAATATATATAAGGGGATAAAATAACAATCTCTCTGATGCTTTTTTTACCCATAGGTCCTTCCAGCTGACACATAATTTCCAAATAGAAGAAAGAGAGTTCCAGCTAAATATTCAGAAGGGTTTTTTTACAGAGCTGTAAGGATGTGGAATTCTCTCCCTGAATCAGTTGAGCTGACTGATACATTCGATTTGATGAGGGGTTGGATGGCTTTTTGGTAAGGGTGGGAGTAAAGCTCTATCGAAGCTAGCTCATAGTACCAGTTGATCCAGGGACTGGTCAGATTGACATATTGGAGTCAGGAAGGAATCCCCCCCCCAGAGGCAAATTGGAGAAGCTTCTGATGGGGGTTCCTGTGCCTTCCTCTGGGTCAACTAGTCAGGTTATATATATACTTAAAAGGTTAGAACTTGATGAATGTGTTAGAACTTGATGGATGTGTGACCTAACCTGCCATGTTCAAGGCTTTCTTAAACAGTTTCTATTTTGCCAAATCATCCCACCCCAACTTGATCATCCCACCCTAACTTTGTTCAAATACTATTGTAATTTTTTGTTTCTTATGTATCTTTTCTTTCACCCACTGAACTTACCACTCTGCTTGCCAATGCTCCTGTGTAGTACCCTATATTGACTCTGTTATTCTAACTGAACTAAACCAATTAAAATGAGTTGCTTATTAGTTAACAGGTTACAACACTGTTAATATTAATGCCATTCTGTGATGGTAAGCACGCTTCCCAGAAAATTTTGCAAAAAACAAGTAAATAAATAACAAAACTGCAACATAAAACACAACAATTTTTATAAATTGAATCAATGGGAAGGCAAAAATTCGTTTTAGTTCTGCAGTAGCATATACATTGACCTACATTGTAAGAATCTCCTTTTCCAATATACAACAAAAAACGTTGTAACATGTTTGGAACATGTAGTTTGGCTATTTGAGAAGCTGCCCATACAGCAACAAACAGACAATCCATTATTTTAAAAATATCTTTACAAAAAAACTTTTAAGCTGAATTGAACACATTCTTTGAGTTTGTTTTAAAGCATAATGTATAATTGGAACATCTATTCCAGATAAAATTAAATTAGGATTTTTATTGTGAAGGTTGCTTTCTAAAAAATATTAAATATTTCAGAGGGTCCATCCGAATCTACAGATCGCTGTTCAATAGATGTAAACATTTTTCATTTGATTGCACCTTATTTTATTTTCATTATTTTCATATCTGTGTCTAATCACTGTTTAATAATGAAGTAGAAAAAAAGTGATTTTTTTTTTTACTTCTTCAGATTTTTGTTCCATAATTCATCATACAGTTTGTTAAAACGTTCTTTTCCTTTTACTATATGGGTTTGTATAGACCTTGCAAAAATTGATAATGGAATATCTTTGATTAAACTCTTTATTTCTGAAAACTGCTGTGGACCATATTACTGTACATGTACTTTCAATAACTCTTATTTTGCAGGTTTTGGTGATTATAGTTTGTATTAAGCATTGAGAACAAATTCTCACTCTGGGCTGCTAATCACAAGTTAAAAACTATTTTCAGTCATTTGAAGTAACACTGACAGCTGGGACCATTCTGCACAATTGTGTTTCACTTTGAAAGTTGCCTGCATGTTATGCTCTTACTTCCAGGTTTCTGTTGATAGATATGGCAGGGATTCAAGAAACGGAACCTTGGGGACTGTTTGGTCTTGTTTCAAATGAGAGCTCAGGATATTTAGTTATTTTGCTGCTTTGGATATGAGCAAAAAAGTAAAGTGGTACAGGTTCCTGAGCTCTGATTTTTACAGTTTAAACTAATTCCCCAGCGTTCATTTTCGAGCAGAAAAGGCAATGTTAAACTGAAACAAAAACTTATTAAAATGTTGTTTGATTGATAGACAAGTTTTTTGCACAAAATACAGACATCTGTTTGCTTTTCAGATTTTTAAAATTTCAAAATTCAATTTCAGATTTCAAGCTTTCAAAATTCAGATTTTCTAATAAAAAAAACTCGAATTTTTAGCATTTGGATGTGGTTGGATTCTGCAGGAGCAGAATATGCCGAGGATTGTGAGAATGGTTACAGACAACTCAAAGATCACCTTCAAAGACCTACAAGAACATCTTGCTGCAGATTATATATCTGTGCAATTCAGGGCAATTTGCACAAAGAACATCTGTATGACAGGGTGATGAGAAAGAAGCTCTATCTGCACTCACGCCACAAACTGAGTATCTTGTTTTATGCAAAAGCTCATTTAGACAAGCCACAGTGCTTTGCAAATTTAGTTATTTGGTCATAACAAAAAGTACTTTGCATGGTGGAAGAAGAACAATACATTCCACCTGCTATTTATTGCCAAATTTTGTAGAGGTGCTGAAATGCTACTGTTTCCATAAGGCATGTTATTTATTAAAAGGAAATTACAGCTCAGCCAATGATAAACAAAACTCCAAAAAATTAAGAGGGGTTCCCAAACTTTTTCATATGACTGTAACCTAAATCTAATCTAATAATCTAATATATATATATAGTCCATCAGGCTGCTGCACACACTTTAAAGGGGAAATGCCCTGGTGCCAACGGTTGAAAACAAATAAAAAAAAAAAAAATATATATATATATATATATACTAATATACTAATTATAGAATTTATTCTAAAAGCAGCATTTGATATTATGCTTTTCCAAAAATATTAGTCAAACAACTCTTAACTAGTGATGGGCGAATCTCACCCGTTTCGCTTCGCCGAAAAATTTGCGAATTTCCAGTGAAATTCACGAAACAAGTCGCGCGTTGTTTTCGACGCACGTCGCGTCAATCGCGACGCGTCACGTCGTTTCCGTCGCGTTGCGTCAAAAACGACGCGCGACTCGTTTTTTTTGGCCGAATTTTTGCTGGCGAATTTTTGCTGGCATTTCGCGAATTTATTCGCCAGCGGCGAGTCGCGGGAAATCGCAGCGAATTCGCCCCTGGTGAATAAATTTGCCCATCACTACTCTTAACAGCAGTAATAGAAACTGCAATCACAACCTCACTGCCCTTACAGTGAACCTACACTGTTTCAAATAAAATCTATTCCTTTAGTATAAAGGGATGAATCACTGATCCATTGCTATCTGTCTATAATACTCTCTAATGTATTTGTAACAACTAATTTACTGTATGTCCTCTGGCAAGTGTCTTTTTTTTTAGCTTCTACCTGTATACCAGCCCTTTAGCAGGAAGATCTGGGTCCCTCCAAAGGTGCCCCAGTGTTTTCCCATCTTCTTTTCTGCTGACTAACATTTATATGCTCTGTGCTGCTGTCAGTTACTGAGGGACTGACTCAAGATATACAGTACACATAGAACTTAAATGTCACAATATAAGGCACTAAATGGCAGTACAGAAACCAGTGTAATTAGTATCAGAATTTAATAATCAGTTTAGTAGTATCAGCTTATATTACAGACAAACCTAATTTTCTGCTTAATAATTTGTGACAGCCCCTAAGGTTAGCTTTTCAACAGTTGCTCAGACTCCAAGATGGTGACTCCCTACTTCCAGAATGGTGACATATGGGCCAAGGCAGAAAAACATGGAGCACTTTGCTAAAAAAAACAATCAGCCCAGCAGTACTCCGCGGCCTGCCAATGATGATGGCGACACAGACCCGCCGGAGTTAGAACAACCAAATTTGGGGCTCCAAATACTCCTGGCAACAATTGCCGAATCCCATGCCGCACTGTCAACACAGATTGAGCAGCTGAAGGTAGACTTCTTGTTACTGCATGCAGATGTCCAGAAGATCCTTAAAAGGTAACGGGAAATGGAGGGCAGGATCACCAGCCAAGAGGACTACAGTCTGAACAGCAGATAAAACAGCAAGCAGAACTACCTGAGAACAGGCAGTGCCAGAATAATATCCGAATCATTGGGATGCCTGAACGCAGGACAACCCGGTAATCCTTATTGAAACATGGCTCCGAGACCAGTTTGGTCAAACATCCTCTTGCAGCACTTTGCTGTGGAGCGAGCGCACAGAGTGCCTGGGAGAGCCCCTTGGCCTGCGCTCCACGAGGCCCTTTTTATTGCATCTATTAAATTACCGGGACAGGGATACCATACTGAACGCGGCAAGAAATAAAGCTGAGCTACAACATGGCAGTGCTAAAATAATGCTATTCCCAGATTACTCCATGGCTCTACAAATGATAAGAAGCACCTTTGTCACGGTAAAAAGACAGCTGAGAGATCGAGAGTATACATATGCTGTCCTATATCCAGCCAAACTCAAGATTGTGGAAGGCACTCAGTCGCACTTTTTAAATGCCCCAGAGGAAGTTACATCTTGGCTCAATGGGACCAGCCAGATCCACGAAATAGCCCCAGACGCTAACCACTGAGAATTTATCCCTAGGTATTTGGATCCATTATGGCGCTGTCTGACTTCATTCAAAATGCAGCTGTGATGTAACTGGTCTCCTTGTACTGCTCAAACCATGGAGACTTGACTTTTGACTCAAAGAAACACCACTTCATCTTCAGGGCCTGGACAACTCTCCACAGTTGGTATTTAAGGGTAATAGGTCTACCTAGTTCTAAGGATAGACAGGGAGGGAGGGCTACTGTGATTTTGTACTGTATTAGAAATGGATGGTTAACCTTTATTTCCCCACCCGCACCCTCACCCAACTCATTGGGCCACCTTGGCTTATAGCCACTACGCCTTGAATAGCTATGCCTATTTACTTTACAAAATCTAAACTATGGAGTCTATGGATATAATTTCTTGGAATACCAGAGGCCTCAAGTCCAAGATTAAAAGGGGCCTGGTATTCCAATATCTCAAAAAATACAAAATACACCCTAGCATGGGTTGCTTGGGTGTACGACTCCAAGCTTTCAAATTACTCTAGAGGGGTAGCGATAATAGTAAGCAAAAAAGGAAATGTCAGTGTATTAGAGTTACATACAGACCGGCTCAGTAGATATATTTTTATGCAGTGTTCAGTGAGGCAACAATTACCTAACCTGATGTGTGTGTGTGTGCTTGCCACCACTGGCTGATATTACTGTACTGGATGAGGTCATGGGGAAATATTAAAGATGGACTCAGCTCCTACGCTGATTATGGGAGATCTCAATATGGTTTTAAAACAGAGCTAGACCGTTGCCCCCCCAGGAAATCTGGGCCCAACCCCCTTGCTTAACTGGTGCCACACATCTAACTTTGTCGATATTTGGAGACAGGCTCATGCATCAGGTGTATTGCTTTTACTTGGCCACGCATAGAATGGCATCACATATAGATCTAGCGCTGGCAATGCCACTATTGCAACCTAAAATCACTAATGCCCGATACCTTCTGTAAGGTATATCAGACCATGCCCCGGTTTTCTTAACCATCAGAACAAATCAAGACTGTACTATACCCATGTGGCGTCTTAACCCTAAGTGGCTTACTGTAACTGAAGTGAGTGAGAGGGTGACACAGGAACAGGGGAGCTATTGGTTAGAGAATGCTGAATCAGCCCTTAATTGTTTGGGATGCCTCTAAGGCTTGCCTTATTACTATTTTTTTATGCAAGGAAAGCTATTGAACTTAAGTGGCCCTCCTACGGTAGCACTATGGAACAATTTGATCAATGAGGCACTCCCCATGTATAGATTGACCTACATGAGTAGAGGATGTCCAGAAAAATTTGCTAAAATTTGGGATACATGGACTTCATGTCAAGAAACCACCAGAGATATGGACTAACTTACCTGGTATTGCGTTAAACACCGGATTGGCCGAACCACCGAACCCAACTCCCCACACACCCATCAACCAACCACTACACACTACCTTTTTTATTTTATTTTCAGTATTATTGTTTTTTGTTAAATGCAAAAATAAAGGCTTTAAAAAAACTGTTAGTAAATCTGCCCCAAGGGTTATATTTATCAAATGATCGAATTTCAAAGTGAAAAACTTCCAAGGAAAAGGACAAACCCCTGTAGTACTCCACTAACAACACTGGTCCAATTTGAAAATGTTGTTTCATAACCATTCTTTAAAATGTATCCATCAGCTAGTTCTCTATTGAAGTATAAATATGATGTTTGAGACCAATATTCATTAACTTAACCAGTAACCTTTTGTTTGGTACTTAATCAAATGCTTAGTAAAGTCTAAAGAGATCTCATAGACTGCCATCCCAGAGTCGAGGATCTTTATCAACTCCTCATGAAAGGCAATTCAATTAGTCTGAAAAGCTTTCCTGCTACTGTTAGACAAAACTGCCTATAACTTTTAGGCTGAGAAAGGAATCCCTTTAGTGAATAGTGGTATCTGACTCGCAACTCACCAGCCCCTTATCATCATGCCAGACCTCAAAGAATCCCACCCAAAAAAATAAAAAGGTTTGGCGGTCAGAGAGCTAAGCTCATTATGTACCCTGGGATCAAGACCATCAAGTTCCAGACCTTTGCTTTGCCTTTATATGTTCAAGTCTCTTTTGAACTAACTCCTGTGTGACCCATACATCAGTAGTAGTACTATAATTGGAAAGGAAACCTTTATTAGCTGATGCATCAGTTGTGTAGACAGACATAAAATAACAGTTCAGAATCCCTGTTCTCATTGACCCATTGTTTTCCCTCTGATAATAAGGGGTATTACATAATACATAACATAATAACCAATTCTCTCCTTATAAATTTATTGTTTGAAAAAAGCACAGAGCTGACTGCTCATTTGTGAATAAAAGCACATAGGGCTCTTTCAAACTCTGCAAGTATTGCATTTTAAAATAGGCCAAAATGCTATGTTATATTGCCCAAAATGTTTCCCTCCATAAACTAACAATTTAATTGCCTTACAAAGGCTCTTACCAACAACTACAATAGATACCAGCAATAGATAAAAGTTAAAAAATTTGAAAAAAAGAGTTTTAATAAATACCACCCATGAGTGTTTTAATGCCTCATAACAGAAATTTGCACCTGATTTGCAAAAACACACTTGCAATGGTGCTCACTTTGCACTCATACCAAAGGCTCTAAAATTCTGGGGGGAAATTATATACTGTAGGTAAAAACACATTGAGATTTTTGTTCAAAAATTGCACCTTGCACACTGTGTCTGTTAAATAAATGCCTTTTTGATATGTATGGCTTTTCAACAGTATTTTGTGCAACCTTTATTGTCAGTTCTGACGTGTGTGCAAACGTGTGGATAGGTACAAGCGTGCATATGCAAGATAGGTCACACGTGCATACATGCGAAAGTGCCTGTTGCCCCTCCCCACAGCTTTGCACCTTAGGCATGTGCCTACTCTGCCTACCCTTAGTTCCGGCCCTGTTTATTGACATTTATTTTTTAAATCATAGTGTAACTGGAAAGTACTTCCAGTTTTGAATTTTGTGGTATGACTGGGATAAAGTGTTTTCTTTAGTTAAAAGTTATGTCTCCAAATTATAGGAATTGAAGATGAAAAAAAAAATAATTTAATTCCCTGTTTTCCATTCAACTGCTTTATTTCAATAAAATTATGAGATGTGCATGTAACATAAATAATTGTGTCATCTTCCAAGTGTTTTCTGCACAAGATTGATAATGCATAACTGCACAAATTAAGTTAATCTTCTTGTCTCATCTATATTCTCCATTACAACTGATTTACATTGCAATGATAAACATAGCTGTCACTAATTTTAGCATCAGTACTTTCTCATCATAATTATTCACTATACTTTATAATTGACTTTGATCAATCATGTTTGACTATTGTGTGATATACTAATATGTTTTGACATAGGTGATACCTTAGTAGTTCTCTGAATGAAAGAGTAGCAATTACTTTTAATACTTTGATATGAAATATATCAGTTTCTTCATGCTAGCCTCCAAGTATTTGCCTTTTGTTAACTGTTTCACCTACTTTGCAAAGCTAATAAAGTTTTTTGCTCTTATTATACATTGTTTAGATAATTGCTATAGAATGCTAAGTGTTTTGGGTGCTGGCAATGGTGCATCAGAATTCCTTTCTTTGCATTCCCCAAAGTAATAGTCAATATATTCATGGCCTGTGAGCCATACGCTTTAGAGATTTTGTGAAGAAATTAAATCAAAATAGGTCCCTTTTCGATCGAAAAAGCCCTTTAAAAATACTTTGATGGTCGAATTTCGAAGTTTTTTTACTTCAAAAATTCACCCCTTAGTAAATCTGCCCCAGAGTGTTTATTCTGTAAATAAACAATAAACGGGCAAATTTATTTGCCAAGAGCAAATTGGCTGTGAATTCCCGCGTTTTGCTGCTGACAAAAAATTCGATACATTCGAATATTCGATATGAGATAAACGTTAACAAAATAAATTTGAGATGCAAATTTGAGATTTTTACCCAAATATAAATAGAACAACAGGACTAGTTGCATAGTCGCAATGAGAAACAATATTTATATCAGAATAAATGTTATGGCTAGGGTCAAGTATTCCTTTAAATAAAAAAAATTTGGTTGTAGATTTGGCCAAAATAAAAAAGGATTTTAAAACAACACGCCAACACACAAGTTTTTTTTTAACTCTATCAAATTTGAATACACTCAAAATCTCCAAATTCCATTATTGAATTTGACTAAGCTCAATTTGAGTTTGACTCTGAAAATAAAACTTGAACTTGAATGTCAGGAAGGCCAGTAACATGTCCAAATAGATGCCTGGACCTCTTCCATTAACTTATACATGAACTTGGCAGGTTTCAGGTGGCAAATAGTCAAATTAAATCTTTAAGTCAGAGTGTTTGATAAATCTCAAAATTTTAATTTGAATTAAAACTCAAATTGAGTTTGGTAATTCACAATTAAAATTTGAGAGTTTTGACCATAAAAAAAAAAAAATATTTAATTAAAATTTTCAAATCAACCATTAATAAATCTGCCTTCAGGTGTTTGATGAGTGGATGTGTTTTCTTTATCCACGCCACCAGGTACCCAAGATATTTTCTCATGGGACAACATTTCCCACCAGATTTTTTAGCCTGAAGTGCTTCTTCTGACATTTTAGTTTGACCGTTCTTGTGAAGTCAATTGCTAAGTTGTTAAATTAATTCAAAATGCTGTGATTTCATTTCAGAAGGCTGAATATGATGCACAGAACTTGTCAGTTCCAAACAGATCATCATATCTTTAAATTTTTAGTGCTAAAATTTCTTCCAGCTAAACCTGTTGCTAAAGCCTCGTTGCTTATCCTCATTATCCACTGGATTGACATTCTTGTCGTCTGAATGGATGTCATCTTCTGACCTTGGTGGATTGACTTGGCTTGACAAACTCCTTGTTCTTCTAACAAAACTATGTGTTCCATGACTAGAGGTGGTAGGTTACCTGATTTCACTGTCATAAGTATGTGGGTTTGGCTCATCAGGGCCATAATGCAGTGTTAGGGTCCATTATACTTAAACATTTTCAAGACAATTTCTCATGTACAGAGAAAGAAATCATGTTTAGGACTTTGAGGCACACTTATTGACAAAATGACATTAACATCGAATAATGACATTGGCTACACAGAGAACATTCAATTTAATTTTATTTAAGCTTTCAAGACAAACCTACAGTAGTCTGGTGATAATTCTTAGCTTAATTTTTTGTTGCATCCTAGCTACTGCTATTTTTCCTTACAACAGCATATCTGTCATACTGTATGTGACCTTAGCAAGAAGCCCGGATTTGTAATTTGCAGACTACAATAATATTAGAAATTAGTGAAAAAATTAGACATGGTCAGTAAATTGTTCTAAATAAGTAAGAATATGTTTGTTTGGATTGTTGTAGATGATGGATGTTACAAACATATATTTTTAGATTATTTTAGGTTATTTTGACATTAAACCTAATTTTGAAATACAGAACACATTTTTGGGTAAGTTTTACCAAAAAACAAGAGAAGATGCTGAAAATGAAAGATAGATGATCTGTTTGGAAGGCTGGTGAAAGTACTTTTCAGCTGGTGTATGCTTCACTGTGGTTTAGAGTGCAAGTTGAAAAATTTAAAAGTCCATAAATAAAGATGTTAGGTGATTTTATTTTTGGACACTATTAAGTTAACTTAGTTTATTTTTTGCAAGGTGAAATGTAACTACAATAGCAGACTTGGTGCACACAATCACCTGCAGCATAGTAAAACCCAGACAAGCCAAAAAGTACATTGGCCAGCCTTCTAGGGAGATTATATAAAATCATATTAAGGATATGGTTAAGATTGTAAAAATGTAAAAGTACATAAAAAGAAGCGAGTGACAGCGATGTTGTTATTGAACAAAGTTTAAGTTAACACGGTTGTCTACACATGTGTGTATGGTTTGCAAGGCCAAACATACCTGGAATAGTGGAATTGGAGCATGCACCACCTGCAGCATGGAGGGCAAAGCAGCCCCAAGAATTTTCCAGAAAAGTAAGTCCTTTTTATAGTGTTGCTATGGTTGTAATAACCTTTGATACGGATGAGACAATAGAAGATGTTCATAGAAATCTTAGGCAGTGTTGACCTTTAGAGGGTAACCAGAACTTATTTTTCACATCAAAATGAAAAAGTCATGAACTTTTGAATGTCATAATTAAGCAAATGTAGACGGAGGCAGAATGCTGAGTGTTATGTTGTGGCATGATTTGCAATAAAAAGTGTGCTGGCAATAGTTTCCTGCAATAAAGCAGTGATATTGCAGTGAATTGAATTAGGTAAATTACTTTTTAAACAGATCTCTACTTTATCACATGTTTATAGCATTGAATTGAATCAAGCCCTCTGAGACCATTTTCAATTAGTTTTCATTTTTTATTATGAGTTTGTGTATATGTTCCAATAGTTTAGAGGACAATCCTTCACAATCAACCAATACTAATCAGGAGTCCACACAACAAACACAGTACCCCATTTTTTTAGGGTTAAACAGAAACACAACGGACACATCACAACCCCAAGGGGAAGAACAATCAAGGAGACCACATTCCACCAGAGAATGGACAAATTACAGGGACAGACCCAAAATAAACTATGCTCAGACAAGGTGGTAGCAAACAAAGAACACACGTTAAATATCATTAATCTATCCCAACTTGAATTATCACCAGTACACATTAGAGTCCTTAACAAGGGTCTCTCCTTTTCCCCGACCTACCGATCAGACATATTTGATCTGGTTAAGGATTTAAACTTATTTGGTAGGAAATTGTTATTAAAAAAATATTTTGGAGAGGGGGAATCTTAAGTTAATTTTATGACTACACAAGAAATAAGTGCCTTAAGAGATCTTGAAGGACTGATGGAAGAAAATACTGACAATGAAGAGACCAACCTAGAAATAACAGACAACCCTAATAAATGGCTTAAAGGGTTAAGAGTCTAAATTCACACCACCAGCCAACATCTGCCCAAATGTAGGCATATTTTTAAATCTATTGATAGAAGAATTTCAGATATCCAATACAATTTATGAAAAGAATCTAACCAGAGAAGAATTTAGAGTGATCAATGAAATGAAAAATTGGCAAGATGTACAGATTAAACAATCGGATAAAGGGGGTAACATTGCCATATGGCCAAATTAAATGTACTTAGAGGAGGCCAACTTACATCTACAAGTTATAAGAGCATTCTGGGGCACCCTACTGACAATTTTTATGGTATTATGATAAAATCATACATGATGCCTATAGAGATACCTTATCTCCTTAAAAGAAAAACAATTCTTGAAGATTGAAAATCCTAAGATCGCCACTTTTTATCTTCTACCCAAAATTCCCAAAAATATAGTAAAGCCTCCTGGCAGGCCAATAATGTCGGGAAATGGAAATCTAACTGAAAAAGCTAGTCAATATTTGGATGTAAGGATTAGACCCCTAGTAGAAGGACTACAATCTTACGCTAGAGACACAATGGATGTACTAGCACAATTAGATAGCTTAACATTTACGGAAGATATAATTTTAATTACGTTAGATGTGGAATCCTTATACACGTCGATTAGGCACAGCCATGGGAACGTCATGTGCCCCTGCTTATGTCAATCTGTTCCTAGGTCACTGGGAGGAGACAGTAGTAAAAAGTGATATTTTAGCACCATAGTACAATAAGGTAATTAAATGGATACGCTACATCGATGATATCCTGATTATTTGGAAAGGCACTAATTAGGAGGCAGTTGAATTTGTAAATAAGCTAAATATAAATACTTTAAATATAAAATTGACGATGGATATGTCCAAAGAATCAATTTCTTTTTTGGACTTATGTATAATTAATCAGGATCATAAAAACTTGATTACACAAAATTTCAGAAAAGAAACAGCCACAAATTCATCTTACACAAGTTTCCATCCACAGGCTGTTAAACGGTCTCTACCTACAGGTGAATTTTTAAGACTCAGACGGAACTGTTCTACCATTGAATCATTTAAGACTCAATCCTTAGAATTGAAGGATAGATTGAAAATTAGAGGTTATTCTGGAAAATGCGTTAAAAAAGCATACAGCAGAGCACTGCATATTATGAATAAACATTGGTCAGTTCTATTAGAGGATAACACCTTGAAGATGGTCCTGAAAGATAGCATCTCGATATGCTACAGAAGAAGTCCAAATCTAAAAAGATATCCTGTCCAAAAGCCATTTTCAAGCCCAAAAACAAAAGGGAAGAACTCAGGGATGTTTCCAGTGTGGTGATTGTAACATCTGTGGAAAAATATTAAACATCAGTACTTTCACAGATAGATTTGGGATGGAACATAAAGTTAAAGGCACTTTTGATTTTAAAAACCAGGAAGTGTAATTGTTCTCCTTTTTAAATAATTCTGATAGGTTTCACGAGGAACTCAAGCAATTGAGACTTTAGCTCAACTCTTTCATACGCATCTTTACAATTCCTTTTATCTGAAATCTATACTTCTTTTATATGCGCTCGGTGGTTTGTGGTTTTTTAGGATAGTTAGTACTTCCTACAGTTAGCGGTAGTTAAAATCCGAGACCACAGCCACTGAGTGGCAGACTTCTCCAACTTTGTGGAGTCCCGAAGGCAGCAAAGATCAGACAGTTTCTACGGGACTTCTCCACCCTCTTTATTTTTCCTTTTCTACATATCTGGAATTCACAAAACATATATGGAAATGATACTTGGATGAAGTTATTTGTGTGTTTTTTAAAACACATAATTAATTGAGGTGGACCTCTTTTTAATCAATTTATATTTAAATGATTCATTAATTTAGCGGTTACATAGTGACACATTGGGTTGTAATTCATAATTTGTTGTATGATATGGGGTGTGATTAATACAAATAATTAATTGTACTACCAAATGCAACAGTACTGAATTGATAATTAAGAGATTAAGATTCTAAGATAATCCACTAGGACATTTTACTTAAGAGTCACTGCAACTTACTCACACAAGTAATGTAACTCTTATAAGCACAAGCACCTTAAAATTTTCTTAACTTATTGTATGAATTTATCCTGATCAAGAGGGGATTTCTTTCTAATCGATTAAACTAGTTGTTCACTGACATAAGTCAGTTTTCTCTCTTTGACCAGTAAAGATACCGATTGATAGACCAACTCACCAATTTACGAGTTTGTGTATATTGTCACCTCTACAAGACTTTATTGCACATCTATCAACTTTGTCTACTTTGGGGCAGATTTACCAAATTCACATAAAGGATATGAAATTCGATCAAATTTTCAAAAAGATTCGAATTTCGAACAACTTTTTTTAATTACTTTGACCATCGAATTTAAAAAATTTGATTGATTCAAATGATTCGAATGATTTGAATAAAAATCTATTTGATCATTTGACCACTCGATGGTTGAAGCACTTCCCCTTTAAAAAAAAAATTGATTGGCTAGTTCGCCAGATTGAACCTACGAATTGCTCTATAACCCTAAGGGAATCTCCCATAGGGTTATTTCAGCATTTTAAGATCGATTAATATCATTGGATTAATTAATGATAATTGCATTACTACCATAGACAACCTTGTATATACCATCTTCCTTGATTAGCTGAAATCATTTCTATATCTATATTGGTGGTATCAAGATGAACCAGGCTTACTGCAGCATGCTCTGTTTTTCATTTTAGCTAGAGGATAGCATAAATGGCAAGGTACAGTCTCCAAACACTGATTCCAATATCTATATTTTTAATTCCAGATCCATCTTGTGATTTTAATGCACATATAAATCACCACATGCTTTCAATTATTTCGTTTATTGTTCACTATGATGTACATACTCTTTACACTTGAGAGACTGGCCTGAACAAATGTACGACCCATTTCAATCAAAGGGCTATGTATCCGCCTTTAGTCTGAAAGGCTCCCTTGCAAACAGAACTCCACAATTTGCATGACCCACTCAAAACAAAAGAAAAGTTGTATAAATAACTTTGTAATGCTTCCTGGCATAGCAGAAATACGCTTTAACCTTGTACACTATTCACATACTATGATAAACAATGTTCAGAGAATGAGACAGTTTACAGGTTTTACTGAACCTCACACTTCAAGAGATACTTGATATTTACCCATTATTTAAGCCACTGAATACTTGGGAAATCTATGTGTTCCAATAACCTTGTATCATATCAATGCCTTCCGATTCAAATGAGAGTTTTTATGAAGTGAAAATTACTTTCTGTCCATTATATTTTATTACATTACAAAGAAAACAGTGACATGCAAATGTGACTAGTACAGTGATCACACACAAAAGGAATGCAATATTTGTGCATTCAACTTATTACAGTTTTGCTACCATATGTCTCAAAACATTGACTAACCAGTCTTATTGATTTTTGTCTGTCTATTTATTGACTGAATTTATAACATCATCTACCAGAGCTTTACATTCTCAAAAATCACATTTCTGTTTTATAGAATTACAATTTTTTTCTGCTCTTAGGTAAAAATTATTTAGTGGCAGGAATTGTAAGGCTCTTTTCTTTGGAAGTCCTACACACACTGACTGATCTTATAGTTAAACCTGGTAACCTATTTATCATTCTGAAAGGAGTAGAAATGGTTCTGTCATAAGTGACAGTATAACTACCAGTGGGCACAATACTTTGTCCCTTCTGTATTTCAAGTGCTGATCTATTTTGTCATGTAATATTTATTTTCATTTCAAGTTGTATGCTCATTTTTCATCTGCAGTGCCCTTGGTGATGATGGAAATTAGTTTTATTATGGCTTTCTTTAAAGGACTGTCAAGCTTGGAAGAAGCCACTCCTGATGACACTTGGGAAAGTTAGCCTTAAATGGAGTCATGTGAAACAAATTGAAATGTCAGTAGAGAAGATCCATGAATTTCCATTTAAATAATTGCGATCCATAATTGTGTTATGCACTTATAAATTACCTTTTCCTATTGAATGTCAGTCAAAGAAACTGGAGTACATGTCAGAAGTAATGTTACAATGTAAGATGAAATAATCTTGCCACTGAGGTCAGAAGAAAAGATCCAAATCAATAACTATTTTGAGATTAAAAGGTTGGTCTCACAAAATTGCTACTACAGTAAAAATTTAGCTGCCAAACCAAACCCACTTATTAATACAAAACGTGTGGTATAAACGGGACGTAGTCCATTTTCAAAGGATGAGGCAATTTGCACCAGGAATGGAAATAATACCTTGAGCTGGGAGCATTTGTACATTCATTGTTTAAGTTAAAGTACGAGACAGACTTATTAGGCTGAGGCAAAGAGAGAGCTTTTGAATTTTTGAGATGAATAGCTTACAGCCTAGTGGTTTAAACATAGACTTTGCAGCTTTTTAACTTTTTTCAATTTTAACTTTTGTGTTTTTGGGACTTAGGGCATGGCCAGTTTTCACGTGGGCCCCATTGCCTTGTTGTAAAATGGTTTCAATATATGTAAGTCCAGAATTTAAGGTAACATTAGGGAGAGCAGTTCCCTTGCCCTATTTACATATTTGCTTATGATTGGCCATGTAATTGAATATGCAAATGCTGCCAAAAATAGTTCACCATAAGTAAGTTAAATCTGAATTTTTTCTATGGTTGGAGTGAGGGTGGGGTTAATAATTTTCTTTCTGAAGAAGCGTGTCGCTCCACATGAAACGCGTTAAGGATCAGGAACAGTTTTAATTGTACAACATTTTCAATTTCATGTTATCTTGTGAGTATACCCAGTTGCTGGGGCACATTCATTTTAAATACATATGTCTGCACTATAATATATTTCTTCTTTGTATGAACAAACTCAAGGACACCTTGGAGTCAATACCAGTTTACTTGATGTGTACATACGTTGAAAATTTGGTTAGTAGGCAGTTAGTCTAACTTACCTGAAGGGTCTACAACACATGGCACTTTTTTAAAATATGTTTTAAATAATTAACACAGCACAGTGTGTTGCATTTGACACTTAAATATACAAATTTAAGGGTACTGCAATCCATTTTTTGCACTTCCCTGCAGATATTTGTTTTCAGGCCCGGATTTGTGGAGAGGCCACCTAGGCTGGGGCCTAGGGTGGCAGGATCTTAGGGGGTGGCATACTGCCCAACCACACCCACATTGGTTCAGAAATTAAAATTTCCTTTGTGCCATTTCCAATTGTTCCATCCCAATGATGAAAATTTGAGAAATAAAAGGGAGGGGACAGGGGCGACAAATGACATCTGGCCTAGGAGCGCCCACTATCTAAATCCGGCCCTGTTTTGTATTGGAGAGTCCAGCAGAGTGGACCAGTGAAGGACGCCTGCAATCAAGATTCTTTACACCAGTTGAAGATTTCATGATTTCAGATGTAAGTGCTGAATGAACTTTGTTTGTATTATTACACTTATTAATAAAAAATATAAGATACAAAATAAATAAATAAATATATATGAGCAACCTCTAACAAAATTAATTTATTAATAATTATTATACTGCATATGATTGCATTACAAAATAAAAGCTTATATCAAATATATGAACACATTATAATGTGTAGTAGATATACAGTTCCAAGTATATACTGTATATACATTGTATTAATGTAAAAATATAACTCAATTTTGGGATTAGCAACTTCCATTGACAAGTAAAGAAAAATTACCATGAAAATAAAGGGGTCTCAATAATATTTATAGAAAAAAAATCATTGCGCACACATGCCAAAAAACATTAGTATGCAGACTATTTAACATCACATCAAAATGTTCCAACCAAAATTCATTGTATTTAATAATTTTTGTACCATTTAAGAATAGTCAAATGGTTAAATATTCATTGTCATGAGAATGTTTTATAGACATAATAAATGCATTTTAAGAAAACAAAAAACAACCTTGAATATCAACTCTAAGTGCAGACGGGTGGTGGGAAGTGATGGATTCATAAAACACTTAAACTCTCTTTGGAATAAGTACAGGGATACATCCTTGATATTACTGGTGCAAGCTCTCTTTATATCAACACAAATACAGAACTCAGGTCTGCCCTCACAAAACAATTCCTTGTGTTGCAAGGATATCAGTAAGATAACAGAGGACATGAAATTCATTCAAACAGATCTGTTTATAGATATTAGCAATTGATTACTTGATTGAACTCTATGCAGCTTTGCAATATTTGTACCCACAAGAGACAATAAAATTCAGCTACTTAAAAGAATTGTTCAGTATAAAAATGGGTAAATAGATAGACAGTGCAAAATAAAAAATGCTTCTAATATAGTTAGTTGGCCAAAAATGTAATGTATAAAGGCTGGAGTGACTGGATGTCTAACATAATAGCCAGACCACTAGTTCCTGCTTTTCAGCTCTCTTGGTTTACACTGACTGGTTACCCTGGTGACCAGGAAGTAACTAATCAGTGACTTGAGGGGTGCCACACGGGCCATAACTGTTGCCTTTGAATCTGAACTGAATGCTGAGGATCAATTGCAAACTCACTAAACAATTATGTCCCATGTGGCCCCCCTTCAAGTTGCTGACTAAGGGCCCTTACACACGGGCGTTTTTACCTGCGCTCCCCTGCATTCCGTTTTGCTGCATTCAGCTGCAGGGGAGCGCAGGTATAGACGCACTCAATTATTTTCAATGGGGCTGTACTCACACAAACGCATGTAGGCGCCAAACGCAGGAAAAATGCAGCATGTTGCGTCTGAACCTGCGTTCATCACTTACACGCGTCTCGTGGGTACAACCTCATTGAAAAGAATGTGGTGCGTCTAGACCTGTGCTCCCCTGCGGCTGAATGCAGCCAAACGCAACGCAGGGGAGCGCAGGTCCAAAACGCCCGTGTGTAAGGGCCCTATCTCAAAGTTAAAGAGCTGAAAAGCAGGAAGTTGGATTCTTGCTATTATATTAGACATCCAGTCACCCCAGCCTTGATACGTTACATTTCTGGCTAACTAACTGTATTGTAAACATTTTTTATTTTGCACTGCCTATCTATTTACCCAGTTTTATTTTTACACTGAACTGTTCCTTTAAACCTGCCAACAAATTTCCAGCAGTCAAGATAGCCTTAAATGAGAATGCGCTGTATAAATACATGTTTTTAATAAAATAATGATAATCCAAGTCTTCCCTCACTGTGTTATATTGTGAAGTAATGAATATTGGAAACTTGAAATCCCTCTGTTTTCCAGAGAATTTGTGCACTACCCACTTTGAAAAGTTTAGGAAATTCAAGTCCCACAAACCATCACTTTACAATGGAATAAGGTGATGGAGAGGTTGTGTTGAACTGTCAGCATAAGGCATGATGGGAAATAACATTAGTTCCTTTAAATCTGCAGAATCAAGTGTGTATGTGCTAAAATATTTTATTTTAAAAGTAGTTATAAACCTCTTTAAAGTCCAGCTCATGTTAGAAATGAGCTATATTTTCTCAATAAAAAAAAACACATGAATTTCTGTGTGAAATCCATCAGCTAAGTCTGTTTTATCTGTAGGTTGAAAAAAGATTCATCTACAGTATGTAATATAAACATTCTTGATAAAAAATAGCCCAGTCTAGACATAATTAATTGATCACTAAATCAACCACCTCTCAGAGAATAAATTGCTAATCTTATTTCTTAAAAAAAAATGTTTCCTCTTTATTTTGAAAATCAAAATTCGACCTCACTCCCATCCGAGATTTTGGCTTAATTTACTAAAACATTCACACAAAAATTGTACATGCAGCAAAAGTATTAACAAAATTGTGCGACAATTCAAATCATACAACATTTTCAAATTGTCGAACAAAAAACTCTAATATTTTGAGTTTTTAAAACAAAAATCTCCACAGCGGCAATGATGTCATATGGGAATAGAAATAGCCCAGACCAAACAAGAAAATTATACTGAAATTTGGGATTATATTGTATATAAGGCTGCCTAATTTTCCCAAATACAGGCCTGGCACCTTAAGTGACAGCCAAGGTGGGTCAAATTTAAACAATCTCTCTGCCCAGACCAAGATCTGTCTGTAATGTTTTGGAAGCCTCTCTCCCTAGAATCTATGATCTGTGGCACTTCAGTCCCTTTAACCCTTAAAGGGTTGAAACCTGGTTGCATCCAAGTAGTGAAAGGATCCTACCAACTGGAAAGGCAGCAGTTATAAGTAGAAGCATGAGCCTGACATTTGTTCTGGGTATGGGATACAGAACTTGACAACACAGAGATTGGCTGCCTGTAATCAGCAGTATTAATTGTTGGTATGCAGATATATTTTGTATTCCAGATAACAGATCTTTCTGTAATTCAGATCTTTGTAACTTAAGTCTACTAGAAAATAATGTAAATATTAAATAAACCCAATAGGCTGGATTTTCTTTCAATAAGGACTAATTACTATTATATAGTAGTGATGGGCGAATTTATTCGCCAGGCGCGAATAAATACGCGAAACGCCATTGCAAAAAATTTGCATGCGGAAAATTCGCTTTTTTTTTTTTTAAAAAGTGACGCGACTCGAAATGACATGACGAAAATGACACGACGCGCCGAAAACGATGCAGCACGCATCAAAAACATGACGCAACTTGGTTTTTTTTGGCGAAGCGATACGGGATCGATTCGTCCATCACTATTATATAGTACAAGGTACTGTCTCTTTATTTCAGAGAAAAAAGAAATCATTTTTTAAAATTTGGATTATTTGGCTATAATAGAGTCTATGGGAGACAGCCTTTCCGTTATTTGGCGCTCTCTGGATAACGGGTTTCTGGATCATGGATCCTATACCTGTATTATATTGTGGATCACTGCATAGAGGTCAGGACAAGTAAGTGGCATGCTTTAGAATACTATAGGCTTGGGATTAATGCACCAGTGTGGATCAAGGAACAATTGCAGACAGGAAACACAATTTGAACAGTTTGCACTCTTTTTGGCTAGACCTATAACTCAAATCAATCAAAAGCTAACCCTTAAAACTTCAGTTTCTATTTATATCATGATTTACAAGCTATATTATCTCAGACTCATTAAATGAAAATAAAAGGAAAATTACAGAATTAATAACCGTAAGGGGGAGACAACAGCTTTTCTTCAAACTTGGCTTTTCAGTGCTTCACTTTGTATATAATCACTCTCTGAGGTGAGAGCATTAATGTACTGTAAGAGTATAAGATATTAAGCATATTGCAAACTTTAATGTTTTAGTGACTGTATGAGTATTTGCTTCTATATGCTATTGTGCACTAAAAAAATTAGAACATTGGACTCATGAGGCTATAATGGAGCATCTTGCTAATTGCTAATAAGATATCTTTACTGCACTTTTATTGCTTCTAGAATGAAGTGTTATGAAGAATTTGACTTGTCTTAAAAAGTATGCTTTCGTTGCTTTGAAAATTTGACATTTTTAATTTCACAGTGCTCAATCCCAATTTATAATCACAGTTTTCTATAAAGATGCAGTGTAGAAATGTTCTGTCGTTTACAAATGAATACAAATTTAGTGCTCTACCATCTCATGCTAATAAAAAAATTAGTGGAATGTTTAAATTCTGGAATTATGGGAAGAAAACTGCATTCAAAGAAAAGCACGTTAGCTTTTTTTACATTTGCACATATCCTCCATTATTGTGTGATACTGTATGCAACAAATTTACAATTACAGATACTCATAGCAGCTAATTAAACCTTTTCTTTTTCCAGAAACTCCTTTCAAAAGCCTTATAGTGACATCAAAGAAATAAATTAGTGTCATGGGGTCAGTGGTTTGCTGACTTGCTGAGCTATGGTCCTGACTGCTGAATATAATTTCCATCAGGGCACTAACTTCAAGAAGCTTTTATGTACTCACCATGCCTCCAAAGCTTTCATCCCACACTATATAGAAGGGGTTAAATGGCTCCTGAAGAAACTGAACAAAGTATGCGTGAATGTGATCAAGCCAGTGTAAATTCCATTGGGTCAGGGACTCGTAAGAATGATCTTGGTAAAGCTCTTAATAAAAATACTGTCACCATTATATAAAAGGAGAGAAACCAAAGGTTAATAGAAATAAATAAAGTTACTAATATGGTAAAGGTAACAGTGGTATGGCATCTGTTATCCAGAATTATTGGATAATTTCCGGATAAGGGGTCTTTCTGTAGTTTTGATCTCCATACCTTTAATCTACTAACTCAATAGGAGTGTTTTTCCTTAAAAAAAAAAAAATATTATATCTTAGTTGGGATCAAGTACAAGGTGCTGGTTTATTATTACAAAGAAAAGAAATAATTTTTACTGTAAAACTGAGCTTTTTGAATAATGGGTAGAATCTACCCAGTTTCGCTTCGCCGAAAAATTAGCGAATTTCCAGCGAAAAAATTAGCGAAATGAGTCGCGGCACATTTTTGATGCGCGTCAACTTAGACGTGTCACGTCATTTTCGTCACGTTGCATCATTTTAAACGCGTGTCGCTTTCGTCACGTCGCGTCAAAAACTACGCGCGACTGGTTTTTTTAGGCGAATTTTCGCTGGCGTTTCGTAAACTTATTCGCCAGCGGTGAATCGCGGGAGTTCGCCCATCACTAATAATGGGTTTTCAGATAACAGATGCCATACCTGTTCATAATTTTTAATTTATATGTGTGCTCTTTCAGTTTGGACTCCCATGTACAGTATATTATCATTACTATAAATACCTCATCACATATGAAACTTAAATTGCCAGGGTATAGTATTGAAGAACTACACTGATAAAATTGCTATTGTACATGCCTTTAAAAATAGCATCTAAATTTCAAGGTTGTTACACATGGAAACACTAAACAGTGTAATTCAAGGCTTTTAACAGATTATGATATTTTTGAGACAGAAAGTTATCTAACAAACTATTGGCTCCTTATGACTCATGGACTTTGTTGTGTTTTGGTAGCCGAGGATGAGCAGGGTATAACAGTGCTTTATTAGCAGTTTCATGCAGCCATTATGCCACAGCAGTAACTTAAACTCTATCACTCTCAAGCTGTACAGAAAGTACTGTGTATATCCATAGTACAAGTAATGTGCCCATTGACACCCACAGGCCATTTGTATAAACACCACAGACTATTAAAATACAGTTTATAATCTTCGAAAATAGGATAGAAAACATAAAAGAAAATTCTAAAGCTCATAGTTCAACTCCCCAAAATATTAAAACAGTTGTTAGCTGAGATGATTGCTTTGATCTCTCAGAAACATGCAAATCAAGCAGGATCATTTCTCATTTTTTATTAGCTAATGGTCATAAAAGCATAACTTAAATCCTCAGGTACAATAGAATATATAATTATCTTTCAAGCATTACAGAGGGATTATATCAGTGTGTTAGCCTGATGTATCATAAAAAAGAAAGACTAATCTTGCATCAGCTATAGCAGCATTCTATAGAAATATTTACACTAAAGTGTGAGAAAGCAAAAAAAAAGTTATTTTACTCCATTTCTTGTACGCCTTCGGCAAATGTAATGGAAAATGAAAGTAAAAAAATCACTTTATTAATCAGAATGTGGTACAACTTCAAAGCTTATTTTCAGTACCCATACAAAAAGTTGCAAAATTACAATAGCATACTATATTTTGGTAGCCCTCTAACAATAATAAGCCACACCTATAAATGTATTACAACAGCTCCATTCTGAAATCTGTTTAAGCCATTAATAGGCTGCTTTTGAAATCTTTAGAACAGAATTGAGGTTATCTCTGACAGAGAAGCTGAAGTCTGACATCTATGATGTAACATTTGTAGCCCTGTTCTTTGTGAATATTTAATTAACTTTATATCACCCTTAAAGGGATACTGTCATGGGAATTTTTTTT
>CM044432.1:62695217-62740199 GCA_024363595.1 Xenopus borealis | reverse complement strand
AAAAAAGAAAAAGTTGCTCAGGCAAGAAATTATCCAAATCAGGCTCCAGTTCCTTTGGTTGATGTGGAATGCATAGCATGAATAATAATAATGTTTGCACTTTTTTGTTCCAGGGTGTTTTTTTTTTATTGTGAATCATACTGCATGGTCAAACCTTCAAAAATCTTCACCACAATTTGAATTTAAACATGGAACTGTACTGTGGAAAAAAAAGTTTTCTCATACCTATTTTTAATGAATAATTTCATTGCACATTGGGAATCTAAATTAAGAAAGATCTGCATTCAAGATAACAGATCATATACCTGTATTTTGTAAAGGCTACACATTTCCCTTTATATGCCCATCTGGAAAATGGTAAATAGCTGGAGCCTGAGCTGGAGCCTGAGCATTGCTTGCTCAACATAAACCACCGTGAACAGTAACGGGCAGATTTATCAAGGCTTGAATTTCGAAGTGCAAAAACTTTGAATTTGAATTCAAAAATACCAAACAAAATTAATTCAAATTTATTTCGAACTTGAATTGACTCCAAATAGGTTCTAGGAGGTCCCCCATAGGCTAAAACAGCAATTAGGCAGGTTTTAGATGGCGAATGGTCAATTTTGAATTTTTAAAGAGACAGTTCATGATAAATTTCTAAATTCTAATTTTCTAATTTCCCTAGTCGAGAAACACAAAAATAGCTCGAAATTTGAATTTTTTTAATTTAAAAATTCACCTCGACATCTGATAAATCTGCCCCTAAGTTTAAGATTATTTTACTCCCATTACACTGCAGGCATCGCTGTGAAATAACGCATGATTTGGTAACTGGTGCAAAATTTAGGTCTTGAATTATCTGAAACAGTATTTGGGTGTAACTGCTAGAATTCTGTTACAATATTGCACTGTTGGGATAAAACAACCCTATCAATTGGACTTGCTTTTTGCACTTTACCCTCAAGAGAAAACGAGCCCCCCATTCCATATTGTAAGCATAATGATGATTAATAGACCCAGCACCACTGCATTCAACAATAAATATAATATTGTTGGTATTTGTAATGCAGTGTTACAAATCAGCAATCTACATACAGCTTCTATTATAGAATATATGCTTACAATCTAATCCATTGCACACCTGCTGTGCAAGTATTCTGTTTATTTCTTTTCATATTGTACCCAGAAGCAAAATGATAGCATGCAGACAGGACACAGGAAAATTTAAAACAATATAGGCAAAATAACATTTGAATGGATTCAGCTCCTATTGAAGAAAAGGGCTCTTTCAAATGGCAACCTGTCAGTAAATCTGTTTGCGACTTGTTCAGATATTAATATTACAATAATTGCACAGTCTAGAACTGCATGATTTTACTTTGTTACTTTCTAATGTTGCAATTATGTTATTTTAGAAGTGTAATTTATTATGCACATGCACGTTGATATAAACTGTTCTGCTGGCATTTTAATGACAGTCTAATGATATTTTTATGTAGTGCTGCAGCCTCTGTATTTGTTTCTCAAAAGTAAATCATCTTATTTCCATTAGCTTGGTCTGCATAAATGAGTGCATTTAATTATGGTTACCTGGGTAGGGTTTTATTTAGCTAAGCCCTCTGATGACAGTTACATGGTGTTAGTGACTCACAGCAAATAACATACATGTAAAAAGAAATACATGAGTAAAACTATACTTTTTTATGTACCGTATAACCTTGTTGTTAGGGTCTATGGGCATAGCTGCGAAACGTGGCAAAATATTTCACTCATCCTTGGTACTAAGGCAAAGTGTCACAAAATTACAATCATATGCAAAGTTGTGGCACTGGTTATTTGTAGACAGAAGTACAGATCAACTGAGGGCATTCCAGCTAGCAAAGCAACAAAGATACAAATGTTTTATGAGAGGAGTAAGCAACCCAAGGGTACCCCCACACTTAGTAACCCCAAACTCTATATTACATATGTTGGGTTTGCACAAACAAACAAAAGGCGTTATAAGAAGAATCTTATATTCTTATATTCGACAGAGGCGATTATGCCTTCCACACCATGCCTAAAAATCAGCATCGGAGCATGTCAAAGCGGGGCAGCATCTCTAGTGCATTGAGAGAAAGGATGCTCTCTACACTAGCAGAGGCAAATTTTTGGGTTGAAATCCAGAAATACGGCTCTTAAAGTTACAAGAGATAGCTTTTTGCTGGCCCTTGTAACTGGCCTCTCGCTACCGACTCATGGCAGGAGCGACCCTGATATTATGCCAATAAAATATACATCAATCAAAATAGTAACTCATCAAAACAATATATATAGAACAATATTGTCAATTATATATACATACTACTTAGTAATGTGTTTGAGGCAAAAAAGGAAGAACAACAGGGATCGGATACACTTGCCAGTAATGAGAATACCCCAACGTTTCAGCACAATAGTCTTTGCTCTCTCTTCAGATTTATCCTCAGTACTTACAATCCATCTAACCCGCAGCAGTTGGCTATAAGGCAATCCCCTGGTGGTGGCAGGGAGATGAAGACAGTGTGCATCTAAATGTCTGATCATGTCAGTCGATTTCATATAAATATCAGTAACCAGTCTACCTTCTTTCAGTTCAACAAGAACATCCAGGAAATGTACCTAGTGCCCCTCTTGTGAGAGGGTAAACTTAATAGCTGGAATTCTGGAATTGAGAAAGTGCCTGAAGATCCCTGCCAAATAAAGAACAAATCATCTATGTAGGAAAGGCAGGTTAGTACATGGCACCAAAATTCTAAATTTGCATGTGAAAAATCATCTTTGCTGGAGCTAAATTTGAACCCATCAACATACTATGGCTCTGTTCATAGAAGTAGTTCTTTTTCAGGACCCACCCCGAAAATTGTAATAACAGTAAAGCTACACCCTTCGGTATTTGCAATTCATGAGGGCAATTCACCAGGGTTATAGTCTCAATACCCTGGTCATGTGGGATTGAGATATATATAAAGAGGAGACATCCATTGTGCAGAGAAATACAGTCCAAGAGTGTGCCAATGTGTTGAAAAACAGGTGACATTCCTGCAACAATGGGTATTCCAGGCAGCCTCTGCAGGTCTTAGGGAGGAGATACAATGTAGGTATAATCGGGTTATTAACAGTGAATGCAGACCAAAGATTAGTTTTTTTCCACCCATGACTAACCATTAAGTTGAGGCATTTGTACAGGCTGTTGAAAGGGATGTGAACAAATTAAAGTGTCCAGCTAGCCAAAAGAGATGCTTGAACTTATTTTACAGCGCTACGAAACAAGTTGGCGCTATAGAAATACATGTTAATAATTAATAAAAAGCAGAAATTGATGCCCTACAGAGCCTCAAGAATGATGTGTCCAGTACTATAAAGCTGGCGGAGCAATAGTAGTAGTGCTTGCACATCTGTGTGTTTCTTCACATTATAGGTTGCTTGGGAGTGACTCCAGAGATAGTTTGAAATTGATGTTAGGTCATGTTCTTAAGGAAAAGGAGGAGGAAGGAGTCATTACTTGTTTGAGAAAATTCTTGCAAGTTTATAACCTGATACCTGCATTTCCTCTCCTCCCTAAGATTCAAAAAGACCTGCAGAGGCCACCTAGGAGACCTAGAATGATAAAAATGCAATGATAAGCACTGTCACATTATGTTGAGAGTGACATGAGCACATTTAGCTGTATTAATATATGTATTTTTTCACATTTAGATGCACTTGTGATTTTTTAGTGCTGTTACTTTATAATACAGAGCATCTCACCTGTGACATTATATCACTGTAATTTGGGTACTACCATGAATAGGATTTTGTTTAAGTGCCATTATGTTCATAAGGCATATGTACTAATTATGTTATTCTGTTATAAAAGAAAATGTTGTGCTTTCTAGGACATGATCTATCAATGATCATTTACATGTGCCCTCCTTGGTTGCCAGAATACTGTTTAATCTTGATCTCTGTGCATGCACATATATACACATGTCCTCCTTGGTTGCCAGGATACAGTTCAGATGAATGTCTTGATCTACATACTTGCATATACAGTGTATGCAATAGAGGAGTCAGAGTTACCAGGCTCACTTCATAGCTGCACTGATGGCTCAGCTCAATATAGTCAGTGGCAGCTAAGTGGCAAATGAGGTTCAATGTTGGACTTGGGATATAAAAATATACAAGCAACCTTAAAGGAGTTGTTCACCTTTGAGTTAACTTTTAGTATAATGTAGAGAGTGATATTCTGAGACAATTTGCAATTGGTTTTCATTTTGTGGTTTGTGTTTGTGGTTTTATAGTTATTTAGCTTTTTATTCAGCAGCTCTCTAGTACAATACATTTGTAGCCTTATAGAGCATTTGTTTGTTGTTTGTTTAGATGGTGTCAGTGACCCCCATTTGAAAGCTGCAAATAAACAGAAGAAAATTGCAAATCATGAAAAAACAATGAAAAATAAATAATGAAGACCAATTGAAAAGTTTCTTAGAATTGGCACTTCTACAATATACTAAAAGTTAACTTGAAGGTGAACCACCCCTTTAATGGGACTGCACTAGGCAAATCCATTTTGGAAAAGGATCTTGGAGTCCTTGTAGATGATAAACTTGGCTGTAGAAAGCAATGCCAGTCAGCAGCATCAAGGGCAAATAAGGTCTTGAGCTGTATTAAAAGGGGCATGCATTCATAGGAGGAGGGGATCATTCTTCCACTGTAGAGAGCACTGGTAAGGTCCCATCTAGAATATGCAGTACTATTATGGTCTCCAGTTCTTAAACAGGACATTATTGTATTAGAAAGGGTACAGAGAAGGGCAACTAAACTGGTAAAAGGTATGGAAAATCTTTGCTATGAGGAAAAACTGGACATATTGGGGATGTTCACACTGGAGAAAAGATGCTTAAGGGGTGATATGATAACTATGTATAAAAACATATGGAAAAGTTTGGAGTTTTGTTTATCATTGGCTGAGCTTTCAAAGTAGCAACTTCCTTTTAATATATAACATGCCTTATGGAAATAGTAGTATTTAAGCATTGACAAAGTTTATTGGATTAACAGAAAATATGCATTATGCATCATAACAAAATTAGACAGGTGCATACATTTGGGCACTCCAACAGAGATAGTACATCAATACTTAGTTGAGGTCCATTTGCAAATGTAATAGCCTCTAGACACCTCCTATCCTTTGATGAGTGTCTGGATTCTGGTTGGCAGTGTTTTTGACCATTCATCCATACAAAATCTTTCCATTTCAGTTAAATTTGATGGCTGCCTAGCATGGACTGCTGAATTCATCAGACTCTCAACTTTAAAAAGGGCCCCAGTCCCTGAACTAGCAACATAGCCCCACAGCTTTATGGAACCTCCACCAAATTTGACAGTAGGCAGAAGGTGCGTTCTTGGAATGCTGTGTGCTTCTTCCACCATGCAAAGCGGTTTTTGTTATGAACAAATAACTCAGTCCAAAGCACTGTGTTCCAAAATGACAGTGGCTTGTCTAAATAAGCAATTTTGTTTGTGGCATGAGTGAAGAAAGGGCTTCTTTCTCATCAAACTGCCATACAGATGTTCTTTGTGCAAATTGATCAGAATTGTAGAACAATGTACAGAGGTTGACCTCTTCTACACCACTGAGGAAAACAGTCACTGGGAGTTTTATACAGGCTGAGCCCTAGTGGAGGAGTAGCAGGAGTGCCAGGAATCTGAAGCATCAGGCAAAAAAAAGGATGGTCAAATAGGTAAAGTTGGTTTAGGCATCATGTGTCAAAGTCCAAGAAAACAAAGAGTCAAACATAGGAAAGCAAAAAAGTAGTTAAAATAGAGCCCAGTGTCTCACCAGTATCGACAATTACTTCACAATGAACCCAGGTCTTCGGTGGCCTTTTAAACTCTTTTGCATGCACTTAGCAATAGAAGTGTATGATGACATCAATATTGTGCATGCATTGTGGGAGAAAGAATATTATGATCGGATGTAGTGTTCAAGAGTTTGGTTTGTAAGTTTAGTCTGACAGTCTAATGATGGAATATAGAAGACAAGTCAAGTTGAATGTGATGCCCCTTACAAAACAATCTCCTGAAATGAGAAAGGAACAGAAAGCCTACTACTTCCTTGCAGGCCATGGAAGCAAAAAATTATTTTAATAAAAATTTCAGCTGTAGTAGTGACTGAAGGTAAACCAGTCAAAGGTATGCAATCAGCCAATTTCAGCGATAACACATTGGATGTTTAAATTGTGCACCAGTCTCACATGGCAGTACATATTGTTCACAGTCTTTAGGAATATCAGACCAATAAAAATGTCTTTCAGCAAGTTCTTCCTAATGCCAAAATGACCAGATGAAGGATTACTATGAACAAATGTAAGGACCACAGGAAAGCAAGAACACAGGAAAGCAAATTATTCTCTTTTCTCAATGATACTAGAGCTTTAGCTCCCCTTTAAATGCATTTTGAATATGTTTGTATAGCTGCCTGCCCTGATTTTTGACCTGCATACTAACTATGCATTCTGCATGAGAACCTTCATAGTCATTCTGCTTTATGATTTTTTCCTGTCTGACCCTCTATACCTGTTTTTTCAGTCATTCAATTTTTTACCTGTCTTGTTGTCTAAAGTGGGTTGACTCTCTGTAGGTGTTGATGCAAAAAGTCCATGTCCCAAAATAGTGGTGGTGAACACTGGCACTAGCTGAGCTCTCCCTCTTTTCATATATGTCAGAGTACAATGACCACTATCATGAGTTCAGCTATGGCAGTGTGCTACAGTTTTGCCATAAGGTATATTTCCTGTAATGAAATAATCCAAAGAGATGTGATGAATGCTTTCAGAAACTACCGGGAAAACAAATGCTTTCCAAAGACAATGCAAGAGAATAAAATAGAAAAATTTTGTCTCCTTTTTAATACAATCACCAAAAATATACAAAAGACATTTTGCATTATTCTTACTAATTTCTGAACATACGGATTATCCTATATAATAAAGTTCAAGTGTCTCTGTGTCCAGTCCCTGTGTCCTTGGAATTGCGCATGTGCCGCACTGACCGAATTTACCAGTTAATGCTATCAGTACCAGTACTTAGTATAGACCTGATGGATGCCTGTGGTGAAGTCTATAAGGTTTATGCCTCTGACCAGTGCTTTTAGTGTTCAAATCCCATTGAGTGATAATTTATGCTAGCAAAGTAGATAGATGCGCAACTTCGCACCCTTTACGCTGTGGTGTGTTTTACCATTGTGGGTGATAGTCTGAAAAACGTAAATACGTTACCGTTCGCTGACCAGAGTGTAAATTCGCACGTTAGTGAATTTGCGTAGCGCAGTCGAAAATTCGCCTACAGCAATTTGTTTTTATAAATGTTTGACTACATATGTTCTAGCACCCGTTAATTTAACGGGCTTAATGTAAAGTTCAAGTTTCTCTGCGTCTAGGCCCTGTGTGTGTGGAATTGCGCTACTGCACATGTGCCGCACGGACCATCTCTGGCGAATTTACGCTAGCGAAGTAGATAGATGCGTAACTTCGCACCCTTACACTGTGGCATGTTTTACCATTGTGGGTGATAGTCTGAAAAACGTAAATACATTACCGTACGCTGACGAGAGCGTAAATTCGCACGTTAGTGAATTTGTGCAGCGCAGGCGAAAATTCGCATAGAACAATTCTGTTTTTTATAAATGTTTGACTACATATGTTCTAGCGCCTGTTAATTTAACGGGCTTAATGTCTAGTTACTTATATATTATACAAGAAGTTTTCTTAAAACTTTCTGTTTCAACCTCTATCCAAACTGTTTCTAAATTAACCCCAAAACAGAAAAGAGTTGGTTTCATAACGGACGTTTGAAGGAATGATTTCACTGCTAGCTGAAGTTTACAACAAAAGTCGAAAATAAAAATTAAAGGAGGGTTGTACAGAATATTGCCTAGATTGCAGTTGCTTAAAAAGACATTTTTCAAACCAGATGCTGTCTGACATTGAGTTCTATTATTGCAAATCTTAGGGGACTTCAGGAAAATGTGCTGATGGTGGTCTGGGGAGATATCTATGACACCAAGATACATTTTTCCATGATATCCACTTCTCTGATAACACTTGAAGGTTATTTGTACCTTGTAGCTCAGTTTCATATAAATCATTTGGCAGATAGTGTGTGGAAACCATTAACATAGTAAAATACAATAAATACTTTTCAGCAAAGATTTTAAATGTTTATGTTTAACTAGTAATACTAGGGGGCAGATTTATTATTGGTCGAATTTCGAATATAAAAAATTAGAAATTCGACCATATGAATAAATGGAAAGAAAAATCCTTCAAATTTGATCGAATTTGAAGGATTTTACCGCAATTCGATCAATCCAATAAAAAAAATTTATCGATTCAAACAATTTAATCGATCGATTAAATTTTTTTTATTCGATCAACAGTAATGATTCCCAATTCGGTAGGAGGTTGAATAAAAATTTAAAGGGGAAGTAATATGACCATCGAATAGTCGAATATTCGAATAAAATTTTATTTGAATTATTCGAATAGTTGATGGTCGAATGTGCCTAATTTGCATATTCAAGGATTCAAATTCAATTATAATAAATATAATCAATTATAATCATTTATACAAGAGGTACAGAAAAAATTACCTAGATTTTACACTGAATGTTGATGAAGGTAAGTGGATAAAATACCATTATACTAAAAACTAGTACAGGTATGGGACCTGTTATGCAGAATACTCAGGATCTGGGGTTTCCAGATAATGGATCTTTCCATATTTTGGATATTCATGCCCTAAGTCTGCTAGAACATTAAGTAATCCTCGTGGATGGTTTTGCTTCCAACAAGGATTAATTATATCAGAAACAAAGTACTATTTTATTATTACAAAGAAAAAGGAAATCACTTTTAAAAATTTGGATTATTTGGATAAAATGTAGTCTATGGGAAAAAACCTTTCAATAATTCAGAGCATTCTGGATAACAGGTTTCCTTATAATGTATCCTATACCTGAATGATAAATGAAAAAGTCATACTTGCAAACATATTTTAGCTGTTAAGGGAACACATATATAGTTTGTTGATAATGTTCTATTATAAACCTACAACAAAATATTATCTGAGAAGTGATCATAGTGCTGGTGTCAGAGGCATTTGTTCACCAAAGGACAGAGCATATCACTGTAATGAAGCGTTGTGCAATTTGGCTTCCCCTTGGATATCATGACAGCTAAATTGGTATCCCAGTATGTCAAGAACAAGCAATTTTCCCAGAAAATGTCACTATGCCTTTACGTACAGTATGCCTGAGGGGAACTTTGAACTTTGACAGATCTGCTCCTGTGCAGTTTTATTTTTAAATTCCAAGCAATAGCAATTTGTTTTACATAAAGAAAAAAACTCAGACAGTTAAAATATTTAAGATAAAATATTTATGATTGTTATTTATTTTGCTGTTTTCAAAAATATTTTAGCAGACTAAAAAACTGGAGAAACGGATTCTTCTAAATTCTATTTGGTAGCTTGCACTTTAAAATACAGGGGGGCACATTTATCAAAGGTTGAATTTCAAGTTCACTTGAATTTTTTAAAACACCCATAAACTCCCATAAATTTGGAATTTGATCAATCAAAATGTATTATCAAAATCAAATTTTTCAATTCAACTCTGTTGAATTGAAATGACCCAAAATTCAAATCAAATTTGATCCTGGGAACTACTCAAATTCTATAGTACACCACCTGAAACCTGCCAAGTTCATGTAGAAGTCAATAGCAGAGGTCCAGTGACCCATCTGAAGATGTTAATAGCCTTCCTCACATTCATTTTTTTTTTCAGAGCAAAAACTCAATTCGAGTTTAGACGAATTTGAATTAAATTCGATTTGAGTTTTCGTGTCGGTAATATTCATTCAAGTTTTAGACATTTGAGTTTTTTCTTAAATAAGATACTATTCAGGTTTCAAGGTAGTCCAAGGTAAAAAAGAACTATATAACTTGAGCATTGATAAATATGCCCCTTATTCTTAACTGATGTTTATTTAATCAGTTTCAGAACTTTCAATGTAATGTGGCCCTCTAATAGATAACGGATGCAAATTAATCCTCAAACACAAGGGCAAGTGTTTTAAAATAAAATATATTTTTTGTTGGTAAAAAACTTCTTTCTGTTTCATAATCATTAGCTACTGCAGCCACATGATGGTAAAAATCACATTTTTACAACAAAGTAGAGCATACATTAACATTTTATGGTTTAAGCATGCTGGGAGTTTGTGTTTTGCAAGGGACTTAGTTACTAACATTCAAATTTCTTTTTTTTTTCATAGATCTCTGAAATTTGTGGTTTTTCTCCATTTCTTAAAAACTCAAATAATTTCAAATTAATTATGGAGCAGATTTACTAATGGTCGAATTTCGAAGTGAAAAAACTTCGAAATTCGACCATCTAATTTTTTTAAGGGGGGGGTAATTTTTGATTGAATATGGCAGTTTTCAATTGAAAATGGCCGTATTCAATCGAATAAGAACTGTTTGATCGCATCATTTGATTTGAATGATTTTGCGAAAAACATTTTTGGATTCCAGGGACTTACAAAAATTTTCAGGACAGGTTCTAGGAGGTCCTCCATATGCTAAAATGCCAATTTGGCAGCTTTTTATTTTTTACATTTTTGCCCTTAGGGGCACATTTACTAAGGGTTGAAGTGAATATTCGTATAACATTAAGTGGAAAAACTCTGAAATTCCACCTCAATTTTATTTACAAGGCTATATTCGATTGAAAATGGACCTATTTTGATCGAATATGTGCATTTTCAATCAAATAAAAAGAGTCTGAATCGTTCAAATGCATCATTCGATTCAAATCTGCCCCTTAGTGTAAAAACCATACAAAACTCAAATACAATAATTCACCAGGTACAAGTTGCCGAGGTCCTATAAAAGACAATTGGAGTTGTGCTGATCCTATTGGACTATTTTTAATCAATTTGTGTTTTTAGAGGGGTGGTTTTGCTAGGAATCATCTGAAAAACTTTTTTTGAAAGGTAATAGAGGTATTCATATTTTTTTGTTCAACACTTTTTTATTTTTTTGGATCTTTTAACACATTTCATGGCATTCATACTTTACATACATATATCATACATGCGTAAGTTTAGAGAAAGTGAGTTTATTCATGGTTTTAGATAAAATGAACTAATTCATGCTTTCAAAAACTTCTAAAACCACTAAAACGAGAGTGTTGATAAATAGTCCTCCCTGTGACTTATTTATTAATTTTCATATTTCCTGTTTTTCCACAAATCATATTTTTCCTCTAAAAATGTGTGCTTTCTTCTAATTTAGTAAAATTTTTATTAATTGTGAAAACCACAGAAATTTGTACTTGTAATTATTATTTTGATAGGCAGAAAAAGTGAGCCAAGACCTGGGTCCTTGGTGTTAGTTCTGGGTTTGGGATACCCTATGGTACAGTTAAACTCATTATAATCACATTAAAACATTAAGGGACTGATCTTATTTTAAAAAAAAATTCTGGAGGAAAAAAACAATTGAGAAAAACCAAGAAAATATGAGTAAGAGCATTTTGCTTTGGACTGCATGGCTAAGATATTCAGTTGCGGGTAAAACAATCCCCCTTATAAACAATAAAGCTCTGTGCTCCAGCTCAAAAAGTTCAGCTTTTATTTTTGAACTACAGTATTTGTAAACAATTACTGATTATCAAAGTTATCAACGTGTTGCTTTATTTACTTTATTTTTACCTTAATATGGAAAAAAGGGGATTTTTTTTAAACATATAGTAAAATCTTGTGTGTCATTTTATATATATATATATATATATATATATATATATATATATATATATATATATATATATATATATATATATATATATATATATATATATATATATACAGATGAAGCCAATTTGGATTGTGTGTTTGATAGAATAACTTAACTCAGATATCCCATTTAACTCAATTAACACAGAATATTGTATCACAGCATCACATCCAATTAAAGAGTTCACCATTGAAAACAATGGTGCTTTGGTATGCTAATGAAAAGGTTACATGCATTAAATGAGTTAAGATGACTTTAGATAACACAGTTTCTTCAATTAACCCTGAGTCACAACGCATTTAACACACAAATCCAAGTTTATTAAGGGAAGAGAGGAGGGAGAAATTTGAACAATATGTGCTTGTACTTTCTTACCATATATCTTATATACATGGATTTTACTTTTTTCTCTTCTATTGCACATTTCATTTTAGCTATTTTAAAATACTGTATTGCAGATATGCTTTGTATAAAAACAGCAAACCATAAGACAGTTTGAATATTCCACTCTGTACAGTAGGTGATTGACAAGAGAGAACATTTTTAGGAAACTGACAACACCAAAGCATGTACTGGTAGACTAAATGCCTCAGGCAGAAAGAAGTTGATACTGAAGAAACTTGAATATATCAAATGTTATCTGTAATATTAAACCAAATTAAATGATTTCCAGATATAAGTCTGCTAACAGGCAGAGACAATTTTTAATTTTGTGATATTTTTATATTTATGGTTCAGTTAATATGGCATGTGCTGCTAATGCTTTTTGCAAAATGTTTAAATTATTTCTAGCAATAAAGAGGGCAAAATTTTAAATTGTAAGAGAACACAATCTACTTCAGGTTCTTACAAACAGATCTGGAACAAATCAGCAGTCCACTGAATAGCCCTTTGTGTTTAAACCACCCCTACCCCCTACACTTTTCTCGATTCCTTTATTTTCTGATTGTGCTTTACATGTTTAATTGAAGTTTAAAAATGTTATGTCCCTGTCTCTGTTGGTTCAGTCTGGCTCAGCGATCCAGGCCAGATTGGATCATCAGTATCCAAGTGCTAATTCTTAACTGTTACAATTTGCTACATTAGTTGATACTTTTCTCAGCAGTATCTGTGGAATATCAGCAACTATTGTATCAATTCTAACAGCTGTCTTTAATAAAAATCAGGGACTCAGTTCAGCAGGACCAGAGATAAGAAATGTATCAACTTTTGTATTATTTAGAACAGTTACAGACGCAGACCCTTTCTCTGAGCTTTCGAGAAACATAAGCTATTGAGATGTCTAACACAAATGGAGCTATTTATCAAAGGCTGAATTTTGAATGTATTTGTATTTTTTTAACTCTAATAAATTTTTAATTTATGAAAAAAGTTTAACGTCTAACATTCGATTCAAATAGGAAAAACCCACACATTCTGCCCTAAATGCAGATTACAGTGAAAATGACAGTTTAATTTATCAGCTATAATAAAGAATCATATTATGGAATGTCTCTGTGATAATGGCAAATATTCAAATGTACTATTGGAACTATTAACTGAGTCTCTGGAAAATATTGTGATACTTGATATTTTCTTCCATAAACCATTCAAAAATCAACTTTGCAAAGTGAAATATAATCCAAGCTACAGAGAAACTTTGGCAGTTTGGAGATTAATCAATAAACTATATAAATCTGACAATATTACCCCTTACTTACCTTTGATAAAAAACAAAAAAGTATTCCATGTTTGGGATATTTGCAAATATCAACTTCATGGAAAAAATAAAGGCATCTGTTTATTGTTAACATGCATGTTTTTTAAAGTTCAAAAGGACTTATTTATCTCTGTGGACAGTGTGCAAAGGGCATAATATAGCACAGGTATAACCTTTACACTACCATGAGCAAGGTTGTTTCAACTTTTCTGTATGCAGAGCTGCTTGTATCTGCCAGAATTGCATGCTTACAAGAAGGGAAGCACAAATAACAGGTGTCCTTTTGCATTTCTCTTCTATATATTTAATTCATGAAGTACAAAGAAGGAAGCAGTGCCAGAAGATGCAAGGGGCTCCTTAACATTTATACATAATTTTTCCTTGCGGTAGAGAAAGGCACGTGATTGCTTCAATCTACACTTTTGCCTTGTGTGGGATGCACAACTTGCAGCTTCAGCTGCAACAGTTAAGGAGGTTTATTATCAATGATCATACTTTTTTTCCCTGCGATTACATTGTTGGCACTAAAAATCATGAATGCAAATAATGAATTCAAAATTAGTTAGTTAAATATTTGAAAAGTGAAAAAGCATGACATACTCAAATGTACAATGGCATCTAAAAGCATGCAAACTCATGTAGAAGGCAATTGGAGTTGTCAAAATGTAAATATTGATTCAATTGAAGTTTTAAAACACAGATTCCTGGTATTTAAGTTTTTTTTTATTTATTCAAGTATTTTATATTTTTAAGTTTACTAAAATAAAGTAACATTTGTGTTTTTTTTAATTGTGAGTTTATTTAAGTAAAAAAATCTCAGACATACATAAAACCCAGTGCAAAATTGCAGTATACAGAGTAGCTTTTTATGCAACCTTTTTACATCTTGTCTTTTGCAGGAATTTTTCCATTGACTTGAATGGTTTATGCCACACTTGATCTAAATAATGACAAAAATAATATTAGTGGTTCAGTGTAAAATAAAATAGCTGATTTATAAAATACTACAACTACTGATGAGCAAATTTGTCTCTGTTTCACTTTACCAAAAATTTTGAGGAGCCGTGGGAAAATGAAATGGCAAAAATAAAATCCATATTGAATTAGTCCATTTTTTGTGGCTTTTATGTGCAAAATAGATTGAAATCTATGGCTTTGCTTTATTAGCTGTGTTTTTAATGCAAAATACATTGAAGTCAACAGGCTTTTTTGTGACCTTTTTGCATAATTTTTCTTGTGCTCAAACCTATGTCTGTCAAAAATAAAACCACTAACTGCTAACTTTTTCTATTTATTTGTGAGCATATAGTTCCCAACTATTATCTATTGGAAAAATTTATAACTACTAATTTTTTTCTACACAATCATTTTACACAATTTTAAAATGAGGACCCTTACTGTATAAAGCCTTTGCTTTTAAGATAATTTTATGTAAAACAAGCATAGCAGTGCACCTTGTTTCTATGTAATTGTAATGTCTAAAAAAATTGTAAATATTCTGTTTTCATTTGAATGTCAGCTCCCTGTACTTTTGAAAACCAAATGTATTTATTGTAAGCACTAAAAATTGTGCTGTGTTTCAAATTATATTATATCACTAGTATTATCATAAGCTTAAAAAGATTCATTCAGAAGAAAAAGGAAACAGGTTATAGAGTTTATGGTAGTACATTGAGAAGTGAAAAATGATTTCCATAAATGAAGCACAATGTTTTTCCTACACCACAAAATGATAATGGTGTAAAAGTAGAAATAGAAAAAATAATTATACTTGTCCAGTTTTAATATGTTAATGATCCCTGTCTGAAGCTTTGATTTTAGATTTTTCCAAGTAGGGATAGCATATCTTCAGAATAAAAATATTGTCTGCTCTGATTATTTAGGCACAAGTACACTGTGTCTATTGTGAGAAATCTGGAGCTATTGCCATGTTCCAGGTATCAATAGCTCCAGGGTTTTGCAGCATCAATAGGCACACTTTCAAACTCTCTTTCATCTAATCTAGCACCATGGTAATAAATTAGGCTACTACATAATTTACATACTGTAGCATAAGTTTTTGTGCCACACAAAATAGTCAATATGGATGTTATTATATCAGTTTTTTTAGTTTGAGAATAAAATTGCAAAAGAATTTTTTTTAGATAAAACTTGATCTGCCACGTTTGTATGATTTTAATGAGTAATTGTAATTGTTGTCTCTCAGATTAAAATCAAATGTACATAATAATTAAATTGTACTGTTAATTTTCATTAAAGTGCACCAACCAGAATGTGGGCTCTATCAGCCTGCACATTTAGTTGGGGGTAGCTTTTTTGTACAATTGGTGCCCTTTAAGGCTATAAAATCTGTCCTACAGACTTTTGTGAAACTCTGTAGGTTTTAGTTGTCACGTTTTTCCATGCAGATTTGTTTGTATTTGTGTTTCTTTTAAAGTTTTAAAAAACCTATACCTGAGTGTATTTGCAGTCACATTTTTCAGTGCATTATTCCTCAGATCAAAATAATACTATTGCCCTGGGAATGTGGTACATAAACAATAAAGCCCATGGCAAGGTGGGTCCAAGAGCAAGTTGGGTACCATGCTTTACAAGTGATAGCTGTCAGTGGGGCCTATCAATAAAAGGTTCAGGCAATATTCAGAGTCAAAATCCAGGCAAAGGGTCAATAGGCAGGCAGCAAATGGCAAGGTCAGGTTCAGGCAAGGTCAGAGAAATCAATAAAGAAGTAATTTATGAGCAAACCCAGGGATAATTAGCTAAAGCTATACTTAGGCATTGAACTCGGTCTCCAGCATCTTTTTATATTTGAATTTGGTGCCAAAGCTGAGGAGCGCAGGTTGCGGTGCTGTGACTTAATTTCACTGATGCCGCTACCCACGTGGCAGCCATGGGTGCCGCCATTGTGCGAGTGACACCGGCAGCGCAGGACACTCCACCCGGAGCTCCTGGAAGAGCTCCAGGTGACAATCATAACAGTACCCCCTCCCCACAGGGGCCACAGGACCACCAAGTCTGGGTTTCTGGGGAAATTTAGCATGGAATTCCCTCACAAGGCGGGGAGCATCGACATCTGAGTGTTCTCCGAAAATCATTCTTCAGGACCATAGCCCTTTCACTGGATAAGATACTGGAGAGTCTGGAGTCAAGGATCCTTTCCACCTCATATTCCAGCTGGCCATCCACTGAGATAGTAGAAGGAGGAGATTGGGTTGAAGAGAAGCGGTTAGAAACAACAAAGAGACATGAATAACATTCAGAATCCGCATCTCAGGAGGAATTTGTAGACGAACAGCCACAGGGTTGATGAATTCAGAGATGGAATAAAGACCGACAAACGGAGAAGAGGGGATCTTCAGACAAATGTTTCTGGATCAAAGCCACACTCTATCGCCAACCTTATACAGAGAAGGAGACTTCCTTCTACGATCAGCAAAAGTCTTATGCACCAGAGTGCTCTTTTCTAAATTGGACTTGGTTGCAGTCCAGATAGCAGACATAGGAGCCACATGATCATCAGCAGCTGGGACATCAGATAGTAGAAAGTCCTGTGGAAACGCTAATGGATGCTGACCATACACTGACAAGAAAGGAGATCTTCCCGTGAAAGTGTGACTGGCATTATTATGAGCAAATTCTGCCCATGGAAGGAGATCAGACCAGTCGTCTTGACAGAGGGAGACATGATTCCTCAGGAATTGCTCCAGGGCTTGATTTACTCGCTCTGCTGCTCCATTAGTTTGGGGGTGATAAGCAGAGGAAAAATGAAGAAAGATACCCAGAGCTTTGCATAAAGAGTGCCAGAACCTGAAAACAAATTGGGAACCTCTGACAGAGACAATTTCCGCAGGAAAGCCATGTAATCGAAAAACATACTGAATAAAAAGTTTGGATAATTCAACAGCAGAAGGGAGTTCTCGCAGAGGGATGAAATGTGCAATTTTTCTAAAGCGATCAATCACTACCCAAATGACAGTATTCCCATTAGAGGGTGGTGTCAGGCTTACCTTCAGTATCCAGCGAGGAAGGTATATGATGAATGAACTCACAAGCGCCTCACACAACGCGAACCGCCCTGGGGATTGAACAGGGACGGAAGCGAGTGGAGAGTAGCCGGTGAGGCAATAACAGGCAAGGTACCATAGATCAAGCAGAGGCGTAGTCAAATAGTCCGAGTCGTGGGCAGGCAGCAGGTATCAAATCCGGGTAACAGGCAGAAGAGGTCAGGGCAGGCGGCAGTCAACAAAGAATCCAATAAGGGGTAGCAAGGTCAAACACAGGAAATCCAATATCGATAATGCTTAGCTTCAGGAAGTGAACCCAATAACCAGGCACAGAGCAGTTCCAGGAAGTTCCTTAAATAGGCCTATTTGGCACCAAAACGAGTTGCACCGCTCCGCAATGGTCGCGCGCCCGAACCGACGCAGTCAGAACGGACGCGCGTCAAGTGCCGAACCGGACACCGCAGAGAACAGGAGTGCGACTGTCTGGAGTGAGTGGTCTCACAGGTGGCAATTCAACAATGAAGTCCATACCTAAATGAGTCAATGGACGAGAAGGAATGGGTAGTGGTTGTAATAGACCACTAGGACGAGAATGTTTCTGCCTGCACAATTTGTGCCACCACTAAGTCTAGTCAAAGTCCTTGATGTCTTTACAGATAGTTGGCCAACAGACTAGACATCGTAAAAGTTCAAGAGTCTTTTCAGGGCCAGGATGGCCGGCTTGTTTCGAGCAATGAGTCTGTTGCATAATGTGGTGACGCATACTCAGGAGGTATAAATGTCATTCCAATAGGAGTGTCAGCAGGAGCGGTTGACTGAGTGGATAGAATTTCTTTAGCAAATTGAGGAAATAAAGAAGCAATGCTTCTTGAAGGAGGAATTATTGGAACTTGCTCCTCAAGATGACGATCCACAGGAATAAAGCTTCGAGATAAAGCGTCTGCCTTCCGATTCTTGGTCCCAGGTCAGTAGGTGAGAACGAAATTGAAACAGGAGAAGAAAAGAGCCCATCTAGCTTGCCAGGGATTTAATCTCTTAAGAGAATGAATAAACTCTAAGTTCTTATGGTCAGTATAGATCGTGACTGGATGAGGAGCACCCTCCAAGAGGTGATGCCACTCCTCAAGGGCAAGCTTGACAGCAAGGAGTTCAGATTTCCAAAGTCATAGTTCTGTTCTGCAGGGGAAAACTTCTTAGAGAAGTAGGCACAGGGATGTAATTTCCCATCCGTGGAGTGTTTTTGGGAAAGGATAGCACCAACTCCAACATCGGAGGTGTCAACTTCAATGTAAAAGGGTAGATGTGGTTCAGGATGACGGAATATCAAAGCAGATATAAAGGCATTCTTTAGTGAATGGAAGGCCTCGAGGGCTGCAGGAGGCCAAGAATTTGGTCTTCCTCCTTTGCAAATGAGGGAAAGGATAGGAGCAATGCAAGAGGAGAAACCTTTAATAAATTGGCGGTAGTAATTCGCAAAGTCAATGAATCTTTGGATCGCCTTGGTACTTAAAGGGAGTGGCCACTTCTGGATGGCAGAGACCTTGGCAGGATCCATCTCAAACCCCTCAGAGGAAATGATACAGCTGAGGAAAGGAATCTTAGACATCCCAAAGAGACATTTCTCCAACTTGTTGAAGAGGGAATTTTCCTTAGACGGGAGAGAACTTCCCGCACTTGAGAATGTTGACTTTCCAAGTCAAGGGAGAATATTAAGATGTCATCCAGATATACAACTACTGACTTCACCAGTAGGTCTTGGAAGATGTCATTCACAAATTCTTGAAAAACGGCAGGGTCATTGCAGAGACCAAAGGGCATCAGGAGGTATTCATAATGCCCTTCTCGAGTATTGAATGCCATCTTCCATTCATCACCTTCCCAGATTCTGATAAGGTTATATGCCCCATGGAGATCCAATTTGGTGAAGGCTTTAGCCCCTTTTAATTGGTCAAAGAGTTCAGAGATTAGGGGCAAGGGATATCTGTTTTTAACAGTTTCTCCCATAGAGGAGATGCCCACTCTAAGGCTTTTCCCGTCAGGTGAGAAAAGATGTAACCCACTCTGAAACGAACTGACTAGGAAGCAGCATAAACTGGATTTCGCACTGATTCAGGAACCCTCTGCAGGCCCGGGTATAACCGCCATAGAGAGGAGGCACTGGGATATGTGGCTCAGGGTTGTGGAGAGAAGATATCGGAGGTGGAGCCGTTGTGGGTGGAGAAAGGGCAGACAATTTATCCAGAATGGTTGTGAGGGCAAGACCAAAATTAGTCTGCTGTGCTTCATAAGATTCCATGCGGCAAGCCAATCCACAACGTCCGACATCCGGTGAAGTTTCCTCAGTGGGGTCCATGGCCCAAGTATAATGTCAGTGGGGCCTATCGGCTCCCAGAGGGAGTTTTGTCAGGACCAAAGAGGAAGCAATAGGGTTAAAGTCCAATGCAAGGTACAGTAAAGGTTCAGGCACTATTCAGAGTCAAAATCCAGGCAAAGGGTCAATAGGCAGGCAGCAAGTGGCAAGGTCAGAAGTCCAGACATCAATAAATAAGAAATTTAGGAGCAAACCCAGGACCCGGGACCCGGGTCTACAGTGTCTTTTTATATTTGAATGTGGCACCAAAGCCGAGGAGCGCTGGCCGTGGTGCTGTGACGTCATTGTGCCCGCACCGCTACCCACGTGGCGTCCATGGCAGCACAAAGAGCTCCGGCGGCAATCGTGACAATAGCAAAGATAACAATAAATCATGAAGAGAACTACTTTATAATTCTAAGTTGTCCATAGAAATTGTCAAAGGCAATTTATCAAATGTGTTACAAATTACTATAGTCAGTTTATTAAAGGCAAAGCAAAAAAATCACTGAATAGCTTTTTGTGCTGCTTAGAAGAGGCCCATTTTGGATTGCAGAGACTTTAATAGGATTAATTGTATACCCATCTCTGGCAGTGACCCCACGAAGAGGTAATTGCACTTTACAAGTTTGGTGTGCATCAAGATTTTACTAGAGATTACAGAACTTCATGAACCTAAAAGCGACAATTAAGTCAACGTTAAGCAAAGAACAAAATGTAATCCAGGTAGATGACCACTTACTGATGCATTAAGTTTCTGAATAGGGATGAGCAAAATATTTTGTCTTGTTTCAAGAAAAAAAAAACTCATAGACTATAACAGGATAGTAAAACGCATTGACTTTTTTTTTTTCACAAAATTTTGGTGAATTGCAACTAGTCAGATTCCTCCAACCTACAGTATAAACAAATTCCTTGAACACATTTGTTCCCATCCAATACTTTTGTTTTGATATTCTTGTGCATTTTGTTAAAGTTATGGACTTTTTAAAAAGATTGCCCCTAAATAAGTTTTAAATGATAGCGCTAGTGATAAGTTAAAGTTTAAAGAAATCACTAGTTATTGCAATATATCTGTAAAATACTGGTCTTCAAAATTTGTGCTTTAGGTAAACACGAAAATTATCTGAGAGCATTACTTTTAATTGCCTGACTTCTTAAGAAGACATATTTTAAAATGTTAAATTAGCCACAATCAATTTTTGCAAAATACCTTCCTTATATAGTGACTTCTTAACAGGTATTTCCTTCACAGAAAATAATGCTAATTTAGTGCTTAGCTAAAGAAAATAAAGTTATTCTGACAAGAAATAGCTTTTAAGCTGTCTTTGGCCATGGAAATCAGTGAATTATTATAAATGAATGTGCATGTTGGCAACACTCTTTCAGTCCATATTTGAGGACAGATTGTGGTATATTAATCTAAATATACTTTTATTTCATCACTGAATTATCTCATGGAATACATTACTTAAGACAACGTATTTGTATTCTTATTTCTAGATTGGATTTCTGTATACATTATGGACCCTAGTCATCATGCATTAAAAAATGGATGCAAAATACATGACGCATCAGAAGGCACCACTGATTTGCAGTGATTGTTTAACTTTGTGAAAAATCCAGTGTAAACATAAGCACCCACTTGAAAATGCTATGTGAAAATATCCATCAAGTGATTGCTTTGAGTTTTTTTTAATTCTTTTGCACACTGCAACTTAATTGCCACTTTAATTTTCCATTGACATTACTTGACTGAGGGCTACAAAAAAACATTACATTCAGCAGCTGGATGTCATAAAATAGTTGGGTGACATAAAATACGTTTATTTTATCATTTTATTTAATAATTTACACAACATGATATACTGTGTTGTCTCAACCATATTTTTGTTGAACTACAACATTCTGTAGTATTCTTTTCAAGTATTTTCTTTAAGAGTTAATGAATGTGGAGACATGCCTGTTGGACAGCACAATGTATCTGTATGGGGGGAATGTAATTAAATTCGCAAAGAGCAAAAGAATGCGCATCAATAAGATTAAAAATCCACATCTCGCAATGTAATATTGTTCCATAAACTGTTATTGCATTGCGAATTTTAATTGCGCATTGCGACTTTTAATTGCGCATCGCAAATTTTAATTGCGCACTCTTAAGAAGTGCTTGAAGGTGTCGTAATCTTTAGGAGCAAACATAACGACTTTTTCAGGAAGAAGTTTTATTACATTGACTGCGCATTGGCGCAAGCTGTAAAATTCACAAACTCTCTTCCACTGTCGGAAGTGGTCGCTAAAACAGTTTCCGGTTTCGCAAAAGCTATATTAAATTCACGCAAAGCAAAAATTGTTCGCACAGAGGCATAACTTTTCGCATTGCGAAAACTTTTTGCCTTACCGACTTATATTACATTCCCCTTTTATAGCTTTTACAAGAATACCCAATACAAGAACTGCAGAAGATTTAAAAAAAAAAAAAATCTCAATACAAAAGCTATTTTTGCTACCATTGTTTACACTGCTTTAGATTCTTGTAAAAAAAATATTTTTATGTCCTTCTGCTGATGTCTGGTGAATTATTCTGCACTTTTTATACCACATAATAAATCTGCCCCTTTGTGTACACAGAGAACATCAAACAGAAATAAAAATATTGATTTTACTGCACTACAGGCAAACTACAAACAAGTACAAAACATTTCTAACGAGCGTTATGAATCATCGGTGTTCAGTGGATACCTGCAGCTTAAAATGCACCAAAACCCCATGCTGTTAATCGCGTGTCATGGCTTACTTGTGTATAAGCTTTGTATGAAGGAGCATGATTGTGAAATGGGGTCAAGTTGAAAAAATATTCATGCATGCGCATTATGCAGAAACCTCAGGCAGAAGTCATGTCGGCGGATTAAAAATGGCCGCCGTGAACAAAGACATTCAGTCCGGACTTTGAAAGCCTGCACCTGGAATATGGCAGCGCATCTGAAAAAACTAATATAGGGATTGGGGAGGTACAGATGTGGGTTATCGAATAAAGGTTAGAGCATTTGAATCCTTTCCTTGTCCTTTAATCTTTCTGTGTAGTCCTGACAGTATACTTCAATACATGACCTGGAGTTAACAAACTGTGCTGCACTTTAAAGAATAACAGACTAACCCCTAAATAATTATAGACACACATAGAAAGCAAGTAGCTATTTTTTAAGATATACATTTTATGTGTCACATTTTTTAAAACATTTAAGGCCTTTATCCTTACACCCATAAAAATGTTTCTAACTGCTATAATACAGTTTTCAGCAATATCGTTGTATTACACAAAACAGCGGTTGGTTTAATTCTTAGTATCTTGCTATTTGTGACTTTATCCTTACACCCATAAAAATATTTTTTACTTCTAGAATACAGTTTTCAGACATATTGCAGTATTGAAAATAGAGATTGGTTTAAGTGTGTTTAGTATATTGCTGTTTGTGACTTTATTACTATAAACAAAATATAATATCCACTCTGACATAATTTTACAAAAGGTAGTTCAATATTGTGATCTATATGATGCATGGTTGTATATATTGAATATATCATGTTTCTAGTGTAATAATACATACAGTATAACTATATAACTCTTTTTTGCGCTGTTTTCTACATAAGGATATAATGTAAAAACACCAAAGTATTGGAATTATTAATTTGAGTTCAATAATATATAATTCCCCATTTCAGTTTGACTCCAAATGATTCTAATTGCTCCAGAAATAACACACAATGCATTGCTATTTTCTTGTTGTTAATATTAAGCCATTTTTTTAAGATAGCGGTAAAATATTCATTGTTTAGACTAGCTGTGCAACTGCATTTTCTACTGGTCAAGAGTAAAGTGAAATTAAAGAAATAGATTATAAACTATGGATTAAAATAAACACGTCACATCTGTAGAAAAGGGCCACTTTCAAAATTCCTTTGAGAACATTGTTTATTCATTTATTTTAATTATGGTGCTAGCACTAAAACAGTAGACTGCATAATTTTCTTTGTTTGGAGTCAGCTGATTATCAGCAGTTGTCTGTATATTGACTGAATGCTTCTTTTTTAAAAACATGGTCCAATGGACCTCCGAGAGAAGAAAAGTCTGGCAAATCAGAGTCATGAACAGCCCAAGGTCAGTGCAAGCAGCAAGAGTTAAAAACAGAAACAGGTAGAAGGTCAGCAGGATTTCAGCAGACAGAAGAGTCCATAGGCCAGCTTTGGTAACTGGTTCAGGATACAAAGGTAAAGGCTCAAAGTCATTGAATGATCACATCACAAGGAAGTGAATATGTTCACTTTTGCATTCCATATGCGTCCATCAGAGAGTTCATATGTGTGGTCCTCACTGGCATCTCACTTTAAGTGGTGTAGTAAATGTAGATTGTCCTTGTTTCAGTAGTCCTGGCTTCTTAGTTCTTGTAGAAGGCACAGACCACCACGTAGAGTTAAAAACACAATATTTATTCATCCATTAAAATGTCTCAAAAAACATCAGTACAAAAATTACCAATAGTGTGTAGAACCAGTATGCGAAGCACTTCTCTTGCACCATGTTTTCTGTCAGAATAAGACTTGCATTTGGCTTGTTGAGTTTGACAATGTCAGCAGTAGATGATTTTGTAAGAACAGTATTTGGTGGAAGTTTGATGTCTGCGACATGTAACTTAGTGTGCATCTGTCTGATGTGATAATTCAGCTGGGGATGCTTGGGCTGTTGAATGGCACGTTGCTCTGTAGCTATGTAGGAACTCTGTTGTAAATACTTTCCCAGTAAGGTTTGCTGTCAGAATTAGGTTGAATTGCTTGATTGCATAATATTCCTCTCTCTTTCAGAAAGATTCAGTTGAAATAAACTGTGGTCCATTGTCTGATCTTAACTCCTTTGAATGACCTTCTCTGCTGACCACTGTAGATAGAAATATTATTACTGTAGCTGATGTTGCAGTATATGAGAAACAAATGCAATTTCTGTCCATTTGCTGTAATCTATCAGAGTTTTAGCAAATCTGCAGTCTATAGGAGCATCTGCAAATGGACCCACAATATCAATAGCAAGTTTTTCCTATGCTTAATTAGGGACTGGTACTGGCTGAAGTGAGGGTGTACGTGTGTGTTAGCTGTTGGCTGGCACAGGTACAGATTGGGAGCAATATTTTGGGTGCTACTGGCTGGCACAGGTACAAATTGGGAGAAATATTTCGGGTGCTACTGGCTGGCACAGGTACAGATTAGGGGCTGGCTGGCACATGTACAGTTTGATTCATTAATGTGTTTCTTTATTTAAGAAAAAGTGAATATGTGGGAAATGGTCATACAGAACGGGGGTGGGGGGTGCTGATTGTACCCCTTGCCTAGGGTGCCAAACTACCTTGGCCCGGCCCTGTCCAAAAATGTCATAATGCGGGCAAATCACAAACCCTGGTTTTCCACAAAGCTTTGCAACCTAGAGAAGATCAGAGATCTTGCATTCAAGTCAAAAGACAGAGAGGCCTACACAGCAGCCAGAGCCAATCTATCGCGGGCCATTAAAGAGGCAAAGCATATGCAAAGAAGATAAACAATCACTTTCTACTAACTAAAGACACACGGCAAATGTGGCAAGGCATTCAAGCCATTACAGGATACAAGCCTTTACATCAAATAAGCAACAAAGAGGCAACCTTGCCGAATGAACTGAACAACTTCTTTGCACGTTTTGAAACCGAAAACAGGACACCTACAGTACAAGGAAAATGGCCTCCTTTCAGAATGACCAGGCTCTCTGTTTTACCAGTGAAGAAGTCAAGACTACCCTCCGCAAAATAAACCCACAGAAAGCAGCAGGACCTGACAACATCTCAGGTCGGGTGCTACGGGAATGTGCTGAATAGTTTGCAGACATTTTTACTGATATCTTCAATTCATCCCTGAGCTCAGCTGTTCCTACATGCCTAAAATCCACCAAAATCATGCCTGTGCCAAAAAAGTCCACCATGTCTTGCCTCAATGACTATCGGCTATAGCACTCACTTGTACTTAAAAATATGAGAACAAAAATCCCACAGAACCTAGACCCGCTGCAGTTTTCTACCACCCAAATTGCTCCACAGATGATGCAATTTAAACTGCCCTTCATCTCACCCTCTCTCACCTTGACGAAAAAAACACATACGTCAGAATGCTATTTATCAATTTCAGCACAGCATTCAACACTGTTATGCCGCAACAACTGGTAAAGAAGCTGGAACTGCTAGTGCTAAACACCCCCCTCTGTAACTGGATCCTAGACTTTCTGACTGATAGACCCCAATACGTCTCAATAGGGATCACACATCTGGGGTTCTAAAACTGAGCATAGGCTCACCCCAAGGATGTGTGCTTAGCCCTCTTCTGTTTACCCTGCTGACGCATGATCCTACTGCCCAGTACATTGCAAATCACATCATCAAGTTTGCAGATGATACAACAGTAGTAGGTTTTGTTAGGAAAAATTATGACTCTGCATACAGAGAAGAAGTCAGACATTTGGCAAACTGGTGCCAGAACAACTATCTGACTCTAAATGTCGAAAAAACTAAAGAAATGGTTGTTGACTTTAGGAAAAACTCTGCAACTCACCTTCCACTGTTCATCGATGGCTCCCCAGCTGAGATAGTCAACAGTGTTAAGTTCCTAGGAGTAAATATGGCAGATGACTCATAAATCAGCAGTTTAGAGGAGAGCACTCAAATAGCAATTGCTGCTATAAAATTTTTTTATTGACTACACATTACACAACATGTTTCAGGCATGTTTCTTGAGAAAGGGCTATGCCCGAAACATGTCGTATGATGTGTAGTCAACAAAAGACGCGCGTCAAAAGTGTGCCGTGACTCGTTTCACGAATTTTTCGCTGGAAATTCGCAAATTTTTCCGCGAAGTGAAACTCGGGAGATTCGCCCATCACTATATTTGAGTGCTCTCCTCTAAACTGCCGATTTATGAGTCTACATAGGATTGCGGTAATCCTTTTCTGAGGATGGAAGCACTGAGGAATTAACCCCTGCACGGCTGAGCATAAGAACAAACTGTTTTTTGTATATGGCAGATTACCTCTTCTGGACCCTTAAAACTAAATCTACAGTATCACAAAGAAAGCTCAACATTGCCTCCACTTTCTACAGAAGCTTAAGAAAGCCAGCCTTCCTCCATTGATTCTCACAGCATTCTATCGAGGCACCATCGAGAGTGTTCTCTGCAGCTACATCACACTATGGTTTGGAAACTGCAGAACAAAAATCTCTGCAGCAAATTATGAAAACTGCAGAAAGGATCATAGGAGAACCTCTCTCACCCATCTCCCAACTCTACCTGAAACACCTAGTACGGCAAGCAAATATCGTAGCAAAGGACATATCCCATCCATCTCATTCTCTGTTCTCTCTTATCATCTGGAAGAAGGTTCCGCAGCATTCAAAACTACTAGACACTGCTAAAGCTTCTTCCCACAAGCAATCAGAGCCCTTAACATAATATTGAAAAACTAACTGTTCCCTGCACCTGTCACCTTACATGTATCCTCAAATGCTCTTCCTTTATGTAAATGCACCAAGTGGAGGGAGGGGCTGAGTGAAACGTAATTTTGAAACACTATATAACTGTTTATATGGTCTGTATTGACAAATAAAGCAATCTAATCTAATGTAATTATGCAACAGTAACATAAACTTGAGCACCTTAAGCAGTATAGACAGTACTGTGTATGCACAGTGTAACTCACGTGCCCAGTGACATCTACAGGCCATTTGTATAAACACAACACTTTTGCTATTCATTATGCCTAAAAACTGCAAAAAAAACAACTGCATCTCAAAACTGCTGAGGTCATGTAGAAGTCAATTGGATTTGTCCTCAACAAACTATAAATTGTTTATTGTTTACGTTAAGGTAAATGTAAATGTACATTGCTGAGAAACAACTTCAAGTATTTGTATTCCTATACATATTTGTTCCACACTTATATTCATTTGTGGTTTTTATATCAATTTTTTAAATAAATATGGAAATAATCATGCTTTTTAAAATTGTGAATGTATATATGAAAAAAAAAACAAATACATAAATACAATTTTAATCAACAAGTCAGATAATGCGTGTAGTGACTTCATGGTGATAATCCAAGTTAAAAGTGAGTGGCATTTTACCAAGCTATTTCCTCTTTTTATAGGAACCATTTGCACCCCATGCGAAAGAATGTTTGGAGTTTGCAAGTGGGTTACTTTTATGGACTTGACAATGTGGGAAACAAATTTGTGGTTAGAGGAGACTAAGGGGCAGATTCACTAAAGCGCGAAGCGTCTAACGCTAGCGCTAATTCGTCAGCGTGACGTCATTTCACAACTTCGCAAATTCACTAACACCGCCTCTGGCGAATTTTCGCTAGCGAATTAGATAGACTTGCGCAACTTCGCACCCTTACGCCAGATGAACATTTTCTTCAACGTTAGCACTTACGCTAGACGTTACTTCGCCTGGTCAGACCAGGCGAAGTTCAATACAATAGATAGGAGGTTGAAAAAAAAATGAAAGTCCCAAAAAAACGCTGGCGTATTTTAGCATAGGAGGGTGATAGTCTGAAAAAGATCGATAATATTGATGATAATGATAATAATTGCTGGGTTACCCTTCTTCCACCCTACATTTCCTAACATATGGCAACTCAACTATACAGGGGGCACATGTAGGGCAATAGGACAACTTTATATAATTTATTAAAGGTTTCCTGGACTTGTGTAGCGTAATGTAGTGGCTGTAACATATAATTCTATTATAAGTTAAAGTTCCCGCCATATGCAAATTAGGTTCGCTAGTGTAACAGTGCTCTGCCTAGCGAAGTAAAACTAGCGCAACTACGCTACTATTCGCCCGACCTGAGCATAAATTCGCACTTTAGTGGATTTGCGTAGCGCTGATGAAAATTCACCTGGCGAAGTGCGGCGAATGCTAGCGAAGCCTATGCTGGCGAATTTTCAGATCTTAGTGAATCTGCCCCTAAGATAGAGCTTTGTAGCCAAAGTTAAAAGCAATAAATGCTGTGCAGATATACCACTTCACAAACAAATCACACAGTGCATACAGTGAAATGTTGGTGTTAGCAAGATAAGGTTGTGGAGTTGTTTTTAGTGATGGGCGAATCTACCCAGTTTTGCTTCGCCAAAAAATTTGCGAATTTCCAGCGAAATACGCGAATCGGCACAAAAATTCGCGAAACGAGTCGCGGCACGTTTTTTGACATGTTGGGCCATTTTCGACGCGCATCGTGTCGTTTTCGTCGTGTCACGTCATTTTTTTTTTGCCAAATTTTCGCTGGCATTTCGCAAATTTATTCGCCAGCGGCGAATCGTGGGAATTCGCCGCCCTGGCGAATAAATTCACCCATCACTAGTTGTTTTACTTTAGCTAGGAGTAAGATAGAATCAAGTGTGAAAGGTTTGGAGGTTTAATAAGAAATGCCTAGTAAATAAAAGAAAAGGTAAATACACCAATAATACCTAAAATTAGACTCAGGTGCACCACATCACATACAGTACAAATGATTAGAACATTGGTAGAAAGAATCTTGGAGGAACCTGTCTTATTTAAACCTTAGACATGGGAATTTGGTTTGCTGCTTGGTGTTGAAGTGTGTGATATCATCATGCCTTGATTGAAAACGCTCTCTGAGCTCTGTAGAAAGACCTCAGAGACTCACAACCATTCAAAGACTCACAACCACTTGTTAATTTATTGATAATATAAAGTCTTTATATTTATAAAAAGATCACTAAACGATCATTCAACTGTTTGAAAAATCACCTACAAATAGAGAATATTTCAAACTGCCAACTTGCCTAGGTCGACAGCAAGCTGCACCTAAGAACAGAATGTGGTGTGTATGAGACAAAAGTGTACAGCATAATGAACCAGCCACTGAAAACCTTGGTAGTTTTACATGTAAGTAAACAGAGACAAGCAACCTCAGCTGCTCAAAGGTGTGATAATCTGATCTTTAAATGGCTGTAACACTACAAATAGAGGAAATATGCTATTCCAAGGGCAAAGGGATGATCTAACATACAACTTGTTTTTATTGATGTGGGTTAGCAAATATCCTGGGAGTACACTGCTAAACATAATCCTCTAGGTAAGGCAGCCCTGTTCTTGAAGATACAGATGAAAGATAAAATAAACCAATGGGGAACCAGGAGGCACAGTTGTCTGTGAAAAATGAAATCTATGCTAATTACTGTATGTTCCATGAGTGATGCTTTATTGATGTGAACATAGGTTTCCTCCAAAAAGTAGAGGATATTTTTGCTTACATAATTAATTTGAAATGCTAGTGTTCCATGGAAGATGTGTCTCCTTAAAAAAGTTTTTTGGCCAACTCCAAGTGAAAATCTAATAACTTCTAACAGTCTGATTTGATTAAAAGTGGTCCAATAGGATCAGTACAACACCTTGACAACTTTAATTGGCAACTTACATAGTTACATAGTTAAATTGGGTTGAAAAAAGACAGAGTCCTTCAAGTTCAACCCCTCCAAATTAAAAACCCAGCATACACACACACACACAAACATCTCCACTCTTTCACACAAACCATATATGCCCATAGCTATACTAACTGTAGAGTTTAGTATCAAAATAGCCTTTGATATTATGTCTGTCCAAAAAATCATCCAAGCCCCTCTTAAAAGCATCAACCGAATCAGAAAACTTGACAACTTTTAAGTTTGGTATTAAAGGTTTTTGTGCTTTTTTTAATTTAAAGGAACAGTAACATCAAAATTTTTTACAAAAAAATTCGTTAGAATACAACGAAATAAAGACACCAAGACAAATTAATAGAAAAGTCTTTATTAAGAAATAACTTGCAGAAACTCTGCTTCCTGTCCTCTACAGAAAAGGCGACATGGCGATTTTGATCCATTGTGCAGCGTTCGATTTTTTTCTCCCCATCTTCTACTGACAGACTGTGTGTTCATGTACTGGAACTGCCACAACCTTCACCCTGGGGTCCGTTTCCACCGGAGACACTTTGGCACCAGACGTGGGGAGATGTAATGCTGCACCAGAAAGCTTGCGCCACTGATACAGAGTCACCCACAACTCATTGGCAGCAGCGCAGCCGGTTGAATTACCGCGCACACAGACCCACAGTTCATTTGTCCGCACATAGACCCGCCATCTCCCTTGGGCAGCGTGCCGGCCTTGCAGCATGGGTGCTCCCTCTCTCCCGGATCTGTTGACTCTGCAAGCTTTCTGGTACACTCCCTTCAGATCTCATCGCCGTGCCGCACTCGCAGCGTGACTGCTCAGCTCTCCCTGATCTGTTGACTCTGTGTCAGAAACAAAAGCTTTCTGGTGCAGCATTACATCTCCCCACGTCTGGTGCCAAAGTGTCTCCGGTGGAAACGGACCCCAGGGTGAAGGTTGTGGCAGTTCCAGTACATGAACACACAGTCTGTCAGTAGAAGATGGGGAGAAAAAAATCGAACGCTGCACAATGGATCAACATCGCCATGTCGCCTTTTCTGTAGAGGACAGGAAGCAGAGTTTCTGTAAGTTATTTCTTAATAAAGACTTTTCTATTTTAAAGTTTAATTTGTCTTGGTGTCTTTATTTCGTTGTATTCTAACGAATTTTTTTGTAAAAATTTTTGATGTTACTGTTCCTTTAACGGATTTCAAATATTTGAGTCTTTTCTAGAAATATGTTAAAGCCACTTGGATGTGTGTTAAATGCATCATGACTCAAGATAGACTGAAGAGACTGTGTTATCTAAAGTCATCTAACTTATTTAATGCATTTAACCTTTTCATTAGCATACGAAAGCACTATTGTTCACAAACGGTTAACTCTTTCATTGCAATTTTCTGTGTTAAATTGGATAAATCGGTTAAATGTGTTTAGATATTATGTGTTAAACAACTAATGTGACTTCATCCGTAGGAAAACCACAAATTTTTTCAGATGTGTGTAAAAAAAAAAAATCGCAATTTGTTAGTAAATAGAACCCTTCATCTAAAAAAAATCATGTAAACATTAACTAAACCCAATAGGATTGTTTTCCTTCAATAAGAATTAATTATATATTAGCAGGAATTGGGTGCAAGGTAATGACACATTTTTACAGAAAAAAGGAATAATTAAAGCAAATGTTAATTATTTTATTAAAATGGGTCTATGGGAAATGGCTTTTCTATAACTTGGAGTATTCTGGGTAATAGGTTTCTGGATAAGTGATCCCATATTTGTACAAAATTTAAAGGCTGAGGTAAAAAAAAACGAGACAAAATGCACACAACTTTTTTACATGATCACATTTTTTAACCTAAACCCCTAGTTTATTTAAGAAAAAAAACGAACAGAATATTTGTGTCAGTGTTTATTTACAAAAATATTTGAATACAGTTGCTTAAGACACTTATACAGAAGCTCACCTGCTTTCATATTTTTCTTTATTTCTGGTGAATTTTGCATTTTTAGTCTTTAATAATTTAGATTATTCAAGGTTTCAGAACATACTGTGTATTTTAAATAATATGCACTTTAGTTACAAAGTTAATAATTCGCACTTAAATATTCTACAGCTATAAATGATAAATTAAAAATCTCATGTTTCTAAAATAAACACAGAATATTTTTTTCAGCAATAGGAATGTGGTCTTTTTTCATCCTTTATTCTGTTTTACAAAAATATTGGAGATCTGTTGGTCATTTAAAAATGCATGTTTTTCTAGTATGTTTGGAACACCTTCATGCGTTTGCTTCTCTTTTCTTGTACTTATCCCTAAAGATATCTCAGCATTTTTATGTTAGTATTGTATTCATTCCAGTATTGTAATATTCTGCTGTGATCCCATCTGTGCTGGTTATATTTTCTTTTCAGTTCGCATTGCGTGATTTTGCATCCTCCTGTTTGCTGTCTTCTGTGATTCATTTTCCTTCCTTCTAATGACAGCAGGGTATTTTGTGCTTTTGTTTTGCTTAGGAGAATATGGTAGATTTTTTTTTAAAGCTTTTTTTTTTTTTTTTAAATATTCCATTCTCCAACAATCTTCAGTGGTATTAGATGCATTATGTTATATCACCAGATTATATCAATCAATTGCCTGAGAGATTATCATTTTACCAATATTCTCATTTTAATGATTATATTTATATTCAGGCCCTATACTCTATCTCTATATCTTTCATCCTGACTTTCCAACTGCTTCCTGGTTATTAAGGTAATTAAGACGCACATGTAGCAACCACATATCAGTCAAAATTCCAAGCCTGATAGATGCACAACTTAAATATAAGTTATTTGACAAGCAAAACACGAAACATTTCAAATTTGCTAAGAATATCATTGTCTATATTTTGCTGAAAATTTATTTTATATTTAATACTCCTTTAGGGCATTGTGTTTAACATTTAGGAAAGATTACTTTTTATGTAAATCATGGGGCCCTGTACTTATTGATTTTGGCACAAAGTTGTAGAGCACAGCCAGACACCAGATAGAAGTACCCTTTGAATGAGCATTAAGGTTAAAGAGATTATGCAGTGGGAAAACATGTTTTTTTCAAAATTCATTAGTTAATAATGCTGTTCAAGCTGAATTATGCACTGAAATGCATTTTCCAAAAGTGCAAATAGATTTTTTAAATTTGAGTTTGAAATCTAACATGGGGCTAGTGTTGTCAGTTTCAGCCGTCATGTGACTTGTGCTCTGATAAACTTCAGTCAGGCGTTACTGCTGCACTGCAAGTTGGAGTGATGCCACCCTTTACTTGTCCCCCCAAGAAACCTATCAACATAAAATGAAAACATTACAAAATAACAGCTCCCTGACACAAGATAACAGCCACCTTGTACATATGAGAACATCAGACAATAGTAAAAATCCATGTCCCATTATAATAGCTTATCTGAAAGCAGTTCTATTGTGACGTGCTGTCTATTTCTTAAGGCACAAGATCAGCCACAATGACCTGAGATGACTGCATACACATCAATATTATACCAAGAAAAACTTGGTTGAAGAATAATATTTTATGTAGCAAAATTAATTATTTGTAATTTAATAGTAATTTAGAAATAAATTAGAATCCCTTTACTGCTTTGACACTTCTGTCCAGGGTCTCAGTAAAATAATCCTATAGTCATTACCTCTTCACACTAAAATCCTGTGTTCTTGAATCCCTAACATTGCAGTAACATTGTACAAGAAAAATTAGCTCTAATTCCAGTAATTCAGATAAGCAATGGTAACTCACATACAACAGCCTGGAAGCCACATGTCACTGTGGCTTGATTCACATTTTCACTGTAATATCCACATATTACATTTATTGCAACTACATTTGGCAGTCTATTTAAAAAAAAAAAACAAATTTCCCTAATGCTAAAATATTACGTTGTCAAAGAAAGCTAATGAACTGTTTTGATCTCAGTAATTTATGGTCAAAGACATTTTTTAACTCAAGAAGCAAGGCCACAGTCTCAGAAGGTTTATTTGCATTCAATTTATTGAAAAACTTTTTTTACCAACATGCCATCGAAACTTTGATATTCAGTTCAATCATAGCCTCAGAGCTTACACATCAGTGGTAAATGACTTTAGCATTTTAAGCCATGTTTTTGAAATGGAAAATATAACTGAAATACTATATACTGTACTTCCAAACTGTTTAACCAACATAGCAATTTCTGATTTTATGCTATATATGTTAGACTTTTAGCATACATTTTTTATACATGGATGTTTTATACATGAACGTGGAATAATACTGCAAATATTTAAGAAAATGTATTACTTCTGAAGCTTAACATGGATCCACAACCTTCATTACAAATCATTGTGGGTGAGATTTAACTGTTTAAGGATCACCCAAACTTGTCCCCCTGTGCCCTAAATACTCACAGTCGGGAGACAATCAATTGTTTTTTCTTGGGGGCTGATTTATTAAGGTCGATGTGAATATTCAAATGCAAAATTTCGATATTCAAAGTAAATTTTTCAAAAGCTTTGGTTTGAATAGTATCAAATAGTGTCGCTTTGATCAAATAGTAAAATCCTTTGATTTTGATATACAAAGTACTGTCTCTTTAAAAATCCTTCGATTTTTTTACTTCTCCAAATAAAAACAGCTGAAGGGCTATGTTAGCCTATGGGGACCTTCTAGACCATTTTTCTAAGTTTTATTTTATCGAAGAAAAATATTTACGTTAAAATCCTTTGAATTGTTTTAATTTCAACTATCTTTTTTTGTTCAATCAAAGATTTTTCTTTGACCCCAGGAATGCCAAATTCAGTGAAAATTTTAATTTGATGGTCGAGTAAATCAGTCCCTTGATGTCTCTCCTTTTCTTACATGTCTGCTTTGTATGAGAGTGCTTTGAGGATCCTGCTGCTTTGAAAGCTGCAACCATTTCAATGATAGGTGTACTGTGTGATTAAGGTGTTTTGTTATTAAATATATCAGTAAATGGTCTGCTCCAGCAGACCTCTGCACTGAAATCCATTTTCCAAAAGAACAAATTGATTTTTTTTTTATCATTTTTTTAATATAATTTTGAAATGTGACATGAGGCTAAACATATTGTCAATTTCCCAGGTACCCCCAGTCCTGCAATGCTCACCCTTTTATTGAGAGGATTTGGGTTCAAACACCCCAAACCTATGGTTAAATCAGGATATTCAGATGTGAATTCCTAGTATATATCAGTCATCGCTCCTGGTCTCTGGTCCGGGTGCGACGCCCGAACCCACAGCTTTGGGAGGCTTTCACGACCAACATGATACCCTTGCGCATGCACTCAACAGATCAGCAGATGGTGGTAAAGTAAAACAGATTTATTGACCAAACATTTTCCCTAACGTATTTCGTGTGATCCCACACGTAATATTTAAAGATTGCTGTCTACACACCAATATTACAACAACAACAAATATACACTTGATGTGTTAGGAATTACATTTTACATGGTAGAGTGAAATATTTGCAGTGTAAACAGTGTAATTTGGAAACGAAAACTACACCATAACAATCATGGCAGAATCCCTTTAATAGTAATGCAATGTAAAGGTTAATCATTGTGACATTGCTGAATCCATTTTTCAGGTGTACTATTATTATTGTATTGATTGTAATATTAATATAATAATAATAGTATTATATTATTTTTGCACGTTAAATGAAATATACAATTTACAGTCACATATCTATCAATCTATATATATATATATTGTAAGCTTCCAATAGAGAAAATTATAGCCAAGGCACAGGTTTCAGCATAGAAATGACTGACACTGGCTTTCACATTTAAATGCAGCTTGGCTGGCTTTTATTTTCAACACAAGGAGCATGTTCATCACATTTGCTTCACATAAGCATTAATATTTCTGCTTTCACAACCTCAGTGGTGTTCAAACACACTCATGTTTCTGCATGTACTGTTTTCACCAGACACAAATCCCAGAATCTTCTCTGGGGCTCACTTGAGACACTTTTGTCTCTTGGGAGGGATTTCTCATTTCCACTCTCCAGTACTTTTGGAGTTCTCTCCAACTCAGGGGGAATCACACTGTTTCCCAGCTATTCACAAACGCCTTCCCTGCACTCAAGGAGGTTCTCACGTGGCCCCTCACCCTCTTCTACTCAAGGAGGTGTCTAAGGGGAAGCTCTGAGTTGTAGCCCCACACCTCTTTTAACTCAAGCTCACCAGTAAAACATTGTGTATTCTCAAAGCTCCTATTGCATATTTTTTGGAAATGAGTAACTTTTTATAGTTACACGTCATTGAGTAATTTAATTAACCAAATCAATGACTGTGCATGTTGACCAAGGATATATTTATGTAAATATTGTAGCATGTTGGGAAAATCATAGAGGGAAAGTATATTCCTCCCAGAATCCTCTATGAAGCAGCACAGAGGGCTGTGAATCTCTGAGCAGTGAGGAATGATTAGCCTCACCTGGAGAAAAAGGTGGGGGTTATTTCAATTAAGAGAGGTCTGCCCTGGAGCTGAGAGAGAAAGGAAGGAGAGCTACTGGGGCTGTGTTAAAAAAAAGTTTTCAGTGTAAAACTGCATGTGACCTGTGTGGTTGAACATAAGGACTGTATTGCTGGGCACAAGTTTCACAAGGAGACAAGGTCTCTGGTAGCAAGGATTGGCTACCCGCTACTTCCCTAAAGTGATTGGGAAGTGAGCTGCTTCCAGGAGGAAAACAGAGTGAATCTTCAAAGAACTGTGAGTTAACAGTATATTTTGTTTGCTGGATTATCTTGCCCAAGTGGGGCTGTGGGTTATTTGGCAAAAGGACATTTTTCTTTAACAGCACAGCTGGAACTATTTTGGTTTTCTGCCTCCACAAAGACTATGAACTTTTATGTTTATGTGTAAGCTGGTGTGTGGAATAAAACACATACAAAGATCAGCTACAAACTCAGTGTACTGTCTCTTGTTTGTGTGAATAGAGCTGCCGCTGCTACTACCTAAAGAGTGACCCCCCCACAATATGTATATTTATTCTCATATACTCATGTACATAAGTATTCCTGGTAATAAGGGTTCTTTAATGAAAGGGATAATTCAATCAAAATATACATTTATTTACAAAAGCTATTGACACGTATCTATATAAATAATACACATAAAACACTACATAGAATGTATAACAAATATTTACAAGGACAATTACAAATATGGATATGTTGGATCTAAATCCACTGCCTCCCTGATACTCATCCTTCCATTTGGTCTGGCATCTATATTCTCTCTCCAGGAACTCCCAGCACTCTCTGCCTAACTTAGCCTACTGTAATAACTAAAAGACTGATCATAGCTATGTGTCAGGTTCTGATTGGTTAGTGAAAAGGCAGTTTGTAGACAGGAAGCACTGGATTCTCCGCTGCTCTTGGTCAAAGGGGAGGTGACTTAGCAACTGTGTGATAAATATCTAACTGTCACGGTCGGCACCCAAATACCAGAACAAGTGCCAAGCACCCTGGTCTAGGCTCATGCTTCACCAGTAGTGTGACCACCTTTGGCTTCGGGAGGAGCCCTCAGCTACTCGGATGCCACCTGGACTAAAACGAGAGGTGCAGAGCAGGAGTTCTGGCCAGCAATGGGGCACAACTGTAGTAAAAGTCTTTAAAGGCCGATGGTCATGGTACAGATGGAATAAGCAGGTTCGTGGTCAGACAGGCCGGGTCGAGGCAGGCAGACAGCAAAGGAATGTCAGGCAGGCAAAGGTTCAAAACCAGGTAATCAATCGATAGGATAAGGCAAAATCGGTAGTCAAACAACAGGCTCGCTTCAGGATACAGATAATCAGAATAATCAAAAGGCCAGGCAGGGTGAAACACAGGAATCAGGAACAGACAGAAGCTAAATAGCACAAGTACAAGGCACCAGGATTAAACCTATCACGGGCAACTACTGAAACCCAAATGTCCCTTTAAATATGTTTAAACTTTGCGCCATTGCACGCTGGCGTCAACACGCCAGCGCGCATGTGCTTACAAAACACGGAAGTGCGCACCGGCGCGCACTTAGAAAGAAGGAGCGCGGCTCGGCAGGCGTCCCCGCCGATGGCGTGGCGGGCGTCCCCGCTGCACCACTGGACCACCAGGGCGAGTATTTGTTACACTAACACAAGTACTGTAACTCAAAACAACTGAACTTGCTGAGAAATTTTAATGAAGATGTTTCACTGCTCTTCCAAGCAGTGCTAAATAGTATGTGTCTGAAGGTTGTCACTACTGTGTCCTGATACTATCTAAGATGTAAATCACATAGCATTCTTAAATACAATACTAGTGATGGGCGAATTTATTCGCCAGGGGCGTATTCGCGGCGAATTCCCGTGATTCGCCGCTGGCGAATACATTCGCGAAACGTCAGAAAAAATTTGCCGCCAAAAACGAGTTGCGCGTTGTTTTTGACGCGACGCGCGCCGGAAACTACGCAACACGCGTCAAAAACGACGCGCGACTCGTTTCGCGAATTGGCAAAAAATTGCGAATTTTTTGGCGAAGCAAAACGCGCCCATTTCGCCCATCACTATACAATACACAATATATACATAAAATATACCCTTGTTGTATATAATTAAGATATGACACAAGCAAGTCTCCTTAAGGTAACAATGCAATGTCAGTCTGGCAGTCTGAAGCTTTAACCTCAAGGGAAAAAACACTGAATAGTTTGGAAATGCTGGCCAAAAACCACAATGGGCTACCCATTGAGAGGAGAGAGAAGGCACCAATAATAGCACCTTCCTGGGACCCCTGGTGCAAGAATACCATACACCATTGCACCATTACACACATGAAGCTATCCAAATCTTCCAAATCTTAATTTCTTCCAAACTGTGTCAAGTAAAGTATAGGTGGCCATACAAGGGCTGATCAAAGCTGCTGACAGACTGAGTCGGCAATTTCTTGGCCAGTGAGAGGGGCCCTCCGACGGGCTTCCCTGATCGATATCTGGGCGAAAGTCGGCTAGATGTTGATCGGGCAGGATTAAAAATACCATCGGATCGGGTATGTGGTCCTTAGGGCCCACAATTGGATCAGCCTGATATCGACCACCTCAAACGATGTCGCCAAACGAGCGGATCTCTCTGTGTATGGCCACCTTAAGTCAAAACAAATGGCCACTAGCTATCTTAACACTACAGTCAGACAGGATACTGTTCTCAGTGCTTCTGGAAGCAGGGATAGGTCCCTTCTCTACCTAAACTAATTGGTATGCCCTACAAGCCCTTGACGTCTGATCTTAATGTACAATGTTTACTAGTGATGAGTGAAGATGAAAAAACGGAAAAAAACATGCAAAATGGTTTGAATTCATTTGGGTTTTTTTAGTTGCATTTTATGCACAAAAACATTGAATAAAGGGGGTGTCTTTTGCTGCATCTTGTTCATGTAAAATGCACTAAATTTATTGGTTGGTTTGTATCTTATTGTCTTTTGTGCAAAATAAAAATTAAAGTCAAACACCACTTTTTCTTGCATGTTTTTTTTAGTGGCAAATTTTTGACTTTGTTTTGTGAAAATGCTTGCTAATGGCAAGACATAGAAATTCTGTGCAAATCCATGCCTGTTAACACATTTCCCTCATCTCTAATGCTCATCAATCACTTTTGCCACACTAGCTTTCATGTAATAAACCCTTTCCTTGCCTGTTTTCCACCATCAAACCATTTAATTTTAATAAGACATTATTTAATTTAGACTATAACTAAAATGTGTTTATTTTTGTACATCGGTAATATTTTTCTGCAATAAACAAATAATGAATTTTGAAGTATGATAATTAGTTACTAAATGCAATTTCCAACCTCTAGGAAGATTTGTATGGTAATAATGAAGTCTGTAAATGTCTTATTCATTTTTGGGATTCTATATTAAAGTACCAAATCTTGGTATGCAGCAAATTCATAAAACAGATGGAACTCATATTGACACCCATTTCCATAAAAATGCTCTCCAAACTGGACTTGAAGAATTTTAATTATAATTAATTGCGCATATCCATTAAGAAGTTCTGTCAAGATAATCCTTTGAATTAAAAACAGGTCTATCAAGAGGGAATTTTATTTTATTAGCTGTTAAATCTTGCTAATGGAACATACTCAATTCTTTAAAACAATTTACAGGACTGAATAACAGTTAGTTTGAAAAATAATTAATAGGCTGCTTTCTCGTTTTCATTTTAGATGTTTAGTTTCTGTAATGCTTTTGTAGATAAGAGGTTCATTGCACATTTTAACCTCGGTAAAGTCACTGTTAAATTGCAAGGCTAGTATGAGTAATATGTGTATCTTTTCCATTATTACACAAGTTAAATTTTTTTTTAAATATTATTACTGATATTATTCAAAATAGTGTTATATGTTGAAACAAATATAGGGAAATATTTATTCTTATTTTTGATAGACTAGAAAAATTCTGAGGGGGTTGTGACCTTACATAAAATGTTGTCCTGGTCAGGTAACCCATAGCTATCTGTCACAAATCTATGCTTTCATATTTCTGAATCAGTTATACCAGAAAAAACTAAATTATTGTTTCTCATAGGACTAAGGCAATATCTTTCTACAAACATGATCCTAGGGGCCTTAAACTAGTTAGCACTCAGTTAGTCTTATGTAGTGTCAAAGAAATATTTTAATTAATTGTGTGCCTTTGTAAATATTGTGGCTGCAGGGTATTGAATATAATTTATATATTTATATATTTTGCCCAGAGATCCAAAGGCCACTCCTTTCAGTATTTGTTTCGAGCAAATGACACCATTCTAAAATCTACAGCTCATGAACTGAGCTGAAGTCATTCATTAGGCTAATTTTAAGAAAGGATAGCAGCTTAACCATATTTATACATTTATTTGGCTAGAGCATTGATAAGACTTTTTTAGGCACTTTGGGGTTTATTTATTAAAGTCTGAATGCCAAAAACTCGAAAAATTAGCATTTTGTTATTATAAAATCAGAATTTTTAGTGGGAAAAAATTTTTTTTTAAGAGATTTATTATATCCTGAGTATGGAGAATCCAAAAATCTGGAATCTTAGATCTACCGAGGTTATATATAAGTCAATGGGAGAGCTCCCTATCCTATTTGGAAGTTTCTGTGGTCTTTACTGGAATTAACCTGAAAATCTTTTCTTGAAAAAATCTGAAAAAAATCAAGCAATTGGGGTAAAAACACTTTTATTTTATGATTTTCCCTGATCCGATGAAATCGTACTTTTTTTAATAATAAATACAGTCCAATCGAGGATTCTAGTTTGGTCAAATTTTTATTAAAATACTGTAATATTTATTCTTAAAATTCGATCGAATTTCGAATGTAGGATTTCTTCGTTTGGTCGAATGTGAATTTTGGCATATTCGATCATCGAATAGGGAATGGTCGAACGATCAAATACATTAGAATAGAGAGAGATCATTCGATCAGCGAAGGATTTAATTTTTTAAGTTTATTCAATTGCCTACTTCGGCAGATTGGACCTACCGAATTGCAATAGAAGCCTATGGGAGCACTCCTGATAGGATTCCTACGATCGAAGTCTTCAATCGTTCGAATCGTACGAATCATTCGAATGATCAAATGATTTATTCGTTCAGTCGAAATGATTTGTTCTACTGATCGAATAGATTTGTATTCGATAGTCGAATGATCGAATATCGAATAAAAGGTAGCCTAGAACTATTCGATTAACATTCAAAAATCGAATGCTAATCGAATATCGAATAGAAACAAATCATTTTTGGGGAATAATAGTAAATTTGCCCCATACAGATGCTGACTGTTGATATTTTTTGAGCAAGAAACCTGGATTTCTTTGTTCAGAATTTAGCTCCCCCAAATAATCCGTAGCATAATACTGCATACGTTCATTAGAACATATATTTCAACATTAAAAAGTTGCTCTGTGAGGAAATTGGTTTTCCATTAGATGCCCATTGCATAGACATTAGTTGGTTGCATATGCAATAAAGCAGAGAGGGAGACATAACAGAAAACTGGGAGCAAAGGAAAGATTGTACCATTGCACTCTGCATTCTTTTTTTGAAGATGAGCTAGACCAGACTGAGGTAAAAGATTAGTGACTTTCATCACTTAACACCCCCAAAAATGTTTGATTATTCAAGGATATCTTTTGTTTTTAAATTTGTTATCCTTTTATCACTTTGCTATTACAAACTTATTATGTTGATAAAGCAACTTCCAAATCCTTGAAGCTTGTGATCAATTTACTGAGTAAAGTAAAATGTCCTTCTCATAAATATTTATAGCAGAAGATTTCATATTATGAGCTCAGCAACGAATAGAGCATATTATTTATATTAATGTTTCATAAACATTTGTGCAAAAACAATATGGTTCACTTTGATTTTAAGTATTAAGTAGAATTATAGCAGCATCTGCTTGAAATGGCTGAGTGCTCAAGCTTTTCACGCCATGTCGTAAATTCTATGATGCATTAAGATGTCATTAAAAAAACCTTCTGTGGTTGTATCTTGATTTACAATCCTTGTAAATAATCAATTAAAAATAAAATGAACAACAGTGTAATGAGAACTTTTACCTTCTACTCTCCTAAATATTGTATTTTGCATTGAACCAAACTTGAGTTTCATTTATGCAAAAAGCAAAGAATTAAAAAAAATGCAAGATATTGTGGCCTCTACTTTGAGTAAGAGAGAGATAACCAATATCCACAAACCCAAAATTTGACAGATCACAAGTATAGATGCAGAACTATCGCGATCACTTGAATTTTGTTTTTTGAAAACGACGCGACGTGCCTTGATTGATGCGACACGCGACTCGTTTCGCGAATTTTTTCGCCAATTCGCGAATTTCTCTGGAAATTCGCGAATTTTTCGGCGAAGCGAAACGCGTGAGATTCGCCCATCTCTACTGAGAACCCCTAAAAAGTGGAGGATGTTGGGTTCGCTCTTTTTATTTGAACAGCCTAGGGGGGCAAATTTACTAATTTACTATTATTTCCAAAAAATCCTACAATTTTATTCAAAATAGTTTTAGGCTCAATATTCGATTTCTCGATGAATTCGTACGATCTGATACCGATCGTTCCATTTCATGAAGAAAATCGTGAAATTCCCTTCGAGCCTCTGAAAAATTTGTACGATTCGAACGATCGAATGCTTCGATCGTACGAATGGTATTCGAGCAGGACTTAGTCAAAGAAGCATATGGGAGGTTTCCCATAGGCTTCTATTGCAATTCGGTAGGTTCAATCTGGCGAAGTAGGCATTCGAAGAATTTTTTAATTTTTATTCCTTTGATCATCGAATGATCGAATATCTGATCAATTAATCTATTTGATAATTCAGTATTCGAGGCCAAAATAGAATATTTGAATATCCGATTAAGGGGATCCTGTCATGGGAAAAAAAATTTTTTCAAAATGTATCAGTTAATAGTGCTGTTCCAGAAGAATTCTGCATTGAAATCCATTTCTCAAAAGAGCAAACAGATTTTTTTATATTTCATTTTGAAATATGACATGGGGCTAGACATATTGTCAATTTCCCAGCTGCCCCAAGTCATGTGACTTGTGCTCTGATAAACTTCAATCAGTCTTTACTGCTGTACTGCAAGTTGGAGTGAAATTGCCCCCTAGCTTTCCCCCACCCAGCAGCCTAACAAAAGAACAATGGGAAGGTAAACAGATAACAGCTGCCTGGTACATCTAAGAACAGCACTCAATAGTAAAACCCATGTCCCACTGCGTACTATTCAGTTACATTGAGAAGGAAAAACAACAGCCTGCCAGAAAGCAGTTCCCTCCTGAAGTGCTGGCACAAGTGGATTTCAGTGCAGAAGTCTATTGGAGCAGCACTATTAACTGATGCATAAAAAAAAAAAACATGTTTTCCCATGACAGTTTCCCTTTAAATCGTACAATCGTAATTCGGTCATATTCAATCGAACTTCAATCTAATCTGCCCCCTAATGTAATATAAAAAGAAACAGAATACAAAAGGTCCACAAATGTGATTTGTATTTTACAATTAAGTTAATAAAAGAGAGGGGGCGTGGCTTGGCGCTCGCACAAGATGGCTGCGAAGTAAGGGAGCTCCGTCCTGACACGCATGAACTAGCCTGATTACAGATATCAGAATCACTTCTATACAGCCAGGCTATACTCTAAGGACAAGGGGCACCAGTAAGCATGGGCCGGAAGAAAAATAAAGACCCAAGCGGCACTATGTCGCCATTCCTACATCGCAAACCTCCCAGCCACGCTGATGAGGAGACGCAAGATGGCGACGATGATGGGCCTACCACACCTGAATCTCCTGGGCAGCCTCTGGTAAGAGACCCGACATGGGATCCTGGGGATATAAAGGAAATGCAATCCAGCCTAGTATAGCACACACGCAAGGAGATCCACAACAACAGATTACAGCAGCATACTTAACAGCACAACTCCACTTGCTACATGATCAGCTCACAACATCTATTTCTCATACAATAAAAGAGGCCATCTCGGAGCTGAAAACTGAGGTAACAGTTATCCGAGAA
>CM044432.1:62669771-62692542 GCA_024363595.1 Xenopus borealis | reverse complement strand
AGACAGGGCTGCCCCCTTTCCCCGCTACTCTTCGCTATATTTATCGAACCCCTAGCAGCAGCTATAAGACTTTCCCCTGATGTCCAAGGGGTAACAGTGGGAATAGACATATATAAGATTAGTCTGTATGCAGATGATGTCCACTTAACAATCACATCACCTCAAACATCCTTGCCAAATCTTCATCGAATACTTGGGGAATATGGAAACATTTCAGGATATAAGGTTAATGAAGATAAGTCTGAAGCACTTTCCTTACATATAACTGGATCTAATTTAAAACTATTGCAAATTAAATTCCCATATCGTTGGCCTCCAGACTGTATTAAATACTTAGGTATAAAACTCACATCGGAATATACCTCCCTATACAAACAGAACTATACCCCCCTTTTAAACATACTTAAACGTGATCTCCAAACCTGTAACCATACAATTTATCATGGCTAGGTAGAATATCAGCGGTGAAAATTAATCTCCTCCCTCAGATTCTATATTATTTTGATACTCTCCCTATACCGGTACCAAAACCAGCTATAGATAAATTGCAATCTGCTATTCTACACTTCATTTGGATGGGTAAGAGAACAGAGTAAACAAACAAACAATGTTCACCCATCAATCAAATGAGGGTTGGCAGTCCCCAATATGACTAACTATTATAAAGCGGCTCGACTTAGACAGGCCATGGATTGGATAAACTATTGTCCCATAGCCAAATGGGCACAAATAGAATTGTCATACAGAGGTACTCCACAAATAGCATACTATCTCTGGACTACACATAAACCCCCAGCTTATCCCACTTTACTCAGAACAACCCATCATACTATAACACTCTGGCAATACACATTAACGAAACATCAAATTTTACCTAAAATACCATTATTGCTACCACTTTGGGGTAACCCAGATTTTCCAATAGGGATGGACCATATAAATATCCCAACAGACCTAACGAATAATCTATTTCATTTAAATAAAATGTTTCACCCACTTACAAAAAAAATTAAAAGGTACCAGGAATGTGGTATAGAATTAGAACTACCTAATTTATCTAGACTCCGATACCTTCAATTGCGACATTATATCTTAACACTTCTCCCAAAAGGCGAACCCCCAATTACAGACTTGCTTTCGACATTTTGTCAGCAAGGGTATTTGCAAAGAGGAATAGTTACTAGATGGTATAATTTACTAAATACAGTGAACCTAGAACTACACCCTCATGCCTATATGGGGAAATGGGAGAAGGATCTCCACTGTACAATTGGCTTGCATAGGTGGCAGAGGATATGGGAAAATACAGCTAAAAGAGAAAAAAGAAAGTGTTGGGTTCACAATTTAAAATAGTAGCAGAGTTTTTAATTTTGGAACCTATACTGTTTCACTGCAGTATGTTTTAATGTCTGCGACACTAAGGGGCACATTTACTAATGGTCGAATTTTGAAGTGAAAAAACTGCTAAATTTAACCATCTAATTTTTGGGGTGGATCACTTTGATCCGAAACGGCCATTTTCGAACGATCACATCATTTGATTCAATTGATTTGAACGATATCCCTTTAGAAAACGTTGAATTTTCAAAACTTTGCCAAATTGCCTGTAAAGGCTATGGGATGTCCCCCATAGGCTATAATGGCAATTTGGCAGGTTTAAGGTGGCGATTGTCGAATTCTAGGTCTTTTAAAGGGACAGTTCTTCGAAATTTGAATTTTCATGTTTTTTCAATTCAAAACTAATTTTGAGATATTTGATAGTCGTAGTATCCCAAAATTACTTCAAAATTTGAATTTTATTCGAAAATTCACTTCGACTCTTAGTAAATGTGCCCCTTAGTAAATGTGCCCCATAGGGGTTGTCACAAATTACCAAGCATAAAATTAGTTTGGCTTGTACTATAAACTAATGCTACAGGGAGGATTACTAAATTCTGATGCTAGTTGCACTGGTTTCTATGTAGAAATATGTAGTAATTATCTGTATTAAGTACTAATCAGTATACAGTATATTTTGAGCCTGTCCCTAAGCTCAGTAAGTGACAGCAGCACAGAACATTGTTGTGCAGTGAGTTAGCAGAAAAGGACTAAAGGACTGTGTTAGGGGCTAAAGGTCTGTGTTGGGCTGGTACTGAAGCCAAAAACATTTTGTACAACATTGCTAGCCTACTTCTTTAATTAAGCTTTAGTTCTCCTTAAATTAATTAATTGAACAGCTCCATTGGTTGAAATTTCAGAGGTGTATTTGCTAATAACACATATTTATAAAACCATTTCAATTGAAGTCTTGGTATGTAGAACAGGAAACCAACATGTATCTGTTGGCAGGGACATTGTTTTAATGTGAACAATTTGAATATTATTACTATTTTATAAGACATGCCAACATCTAGGGGCAGATTTACTAAAGAGCGAAGTGACTAATGCTGGCGACTGGTGATTTGCACACTATCGGCAGGAGACTTTTCGCTCTGGAGAATGGACTTTACACTGTTAATTCCCTAAGATGCGGATTTAACTGAACTTTATCTCTTTCGCCAGACTTGCCTGGCCAGCTCAAATAAGGTGAAGTGCAATGGAGTGCATAGAACTTCCTCGGTTTTCAGTTACTTACATCATATTCTGAGTCAAAAAATGCTGGCTACTTTTCCTTTTTTCAGGGTGATAGGCTGAAAAAGTCATAAAAATTTTTTGTGTAACTGGTTTCCCTCATACATTTGGAACATATGGAACATTATTTTAAGGTGGACTCTGTGTAGGGCATTACAACAACTCTATTAACTTTATTAAGGTCCCCTTGGCATGTCTAGTTATCAGTGTAAATGTAATGTATTAGATTCATCATGTAGCATAAAGAGGTGCAATCAACTTTAAATTTCCAACCATATGCAAATTAGCCTCATTGCAAGACCGCTAACAAATTTGCACTTGGCAGAATTTAACTCTAGCACATTTTTGCTTTGATTTGGGGTAGATTTACTAAGGGTCAAATTTTGAATATAAAAAAAATTGTAATTGGACCGACAATTTTTTTGGGGGGGGTCATAATCGAAAACGGTCGTTTGAATCGAACACTCGCAGCCAAATTGCCTGTAAATGTTATGGGAGGTGCCCCATAGGCTATAATGGCAATTCGGCAGGCTTAAGGTGGCAAATGATCCAATTCGAATTATTTTTAAAGGGACAGTACTTTGAAATTCAAATTTTTCAAATTTGCTAATTTTTTCAATTTGAATTGAATTTTGGGCTATTCGATAGTCGAAGTAGCCCAAAATTACTTCAAAATTCGAATTCTGAAAATTCAAATTGTATTTGAAAATTCACTTCGACCTTCAGTAAATGTGCCCCTTAGTGTCTATAGCTTGTGTCAAATGTACCCCATTAGGAAAAAAATACTCTTAGGGGCATATTTACTAATGGTCAAATTTCTAGGTGAAAAAACTTAACCATCAAATTTTTTTAGAGGGCTTTTACGATCGGAAATTTTGCTATTTTGATTGAATAGGTCCATTTTCAATCAAATAAAAATCATTCGAATTGTTGGATCGCATTGTTCGAATCTAACGATTTGAAGGATTTTGCACAAAATCATTTGAATTACTAGGACTTCGAAGTAATGACAGTTGGTCCTTTTTAGAATGTATACTGTATATGGGACACAGTAAGATGTTAATTTCTTAATTATCTCAGGAACTTTATTTTTGTGGAATATGATTTGATTATAATTTGAATTCACCATGCACTTGTATTTCATTATTTTTGATAGTTGCTTTTAGAGGCAATGTGGGTAATAGCAGTAAATAACAAAAAGCATTAATAATATACATAAATATACACATAGATTAGGAAATTGTGTTTTTGGATTGAAGATATTTACTCTCCTGAATTTTAAAGCATTTATTTTAATGGCCTTATAAAATATTGTCATACATAAAAAAACAACATTCACAACTTTTAGATGTTCTAAAATTACATTTCACAAATATGAATTGCCACCGTTAATAATACAACCACATAAAATGTTTAATTATTAATGTATCATTTCAAGAGTTCCCATTCTTTTGGTAAATGAGAATTAAGCTGATATACTTGAGGATAATGGGAAGCAATGTAACACAGACAAAGAAGTCATTCTTTTTCTGGCTAAGAACCAAGAGACTTGAGTGCTTATGTTTCATCTTTTTAAAGGAATTCAATTAGGAGGCCATTATCCAGACAGCACATATATGGCCAAATGCGTTTAGGTTACAAAATGTCTATCATATTTAAAACACAATCTATATTTAACTGTCAATTCAATCTTTGTGTAGAGGTTCAAGCAAAAGAAAAAAATATTGCAATAAGCATGACACTCAGCAATCTCAACTCACAAGCAATGAACATGCAGTAGCTGAGAGTCATTGAGAAAGTCTTTGAAATCAAACATCTTCCAAAAAGTTGACCATAGGGTGTGGCTTCAAATATAACCATTAACCTGCCCAAGAGCTTCATATCACATATACCAATAAGTAAGAAATCCTACAACATTTTGGAAATTGATGAATATTGTAGTTTATTGTGATTTATTTAGCCCATAAGCATATAAAATAAATGCAATTACTGCGTGTGCTTATGGGGTAAAAGAATAACTGCATTCACCAGTTTCCAAAATGCTGCTAAATTTCTTGCTTGTAAGATATAAGCAAGAAGCAAATTCCAGATATAGGCACTGGGTATCTGCAAAGGTGATTGAGAAGTGGGCTGAGCTTTCCGTGTTGTGAAAAATCACACACAACACACATGAGGAATATTAGGTATTATCTAAAAATGTTGGACAACAGCTAAATATGGGATCACCACCACATTGTTACTTGCAATTTGTTTATTGTTTTTTATTTGCTTGAGTCACCATGGCCTTTGACAGTTTGCCTGTCAATGTGCCAGTTAGGGCTTTGTACCCAATTTCTTTTGGGCCCAGTATATGATGCAGCAGAATTCAATGCAATTAACGCATGGAATATGATCAATAACACATATGTGCATAGCATTGTTTAATGCTTCTTAAGCTTAGGCACAAATATCTTCTATATTCCTTTATGAATCTAATGCAAATTAATGAAAGAACGCATTCTAATTTAGTAGTCATTTCCCAAGCTGTCCAGCTGCTTGAATTGGCATGAGAGTACTGCTTATAAGAGATGGGTGATATGAGAGTAACAAGCAAGAAACCTGGGAAGAAGGGGGCAATGAAATAAGATATTCTAGTGATGAATGGAGCAATGCTCATCCATAACATGCACCAAAGGTCTTTGTAACCATGAACAAGTATCCACCTGAAGGATTAACTAGAGCAGAAGGGCAGCTGTTGAAAAATAACTAAATGGGCTATTAATTGCTGGAGCTGTCTTCAAGAGTCAGTAATAAAATTGTAGATATTTCCCAAAGAAACTGCCTGATTCGTAACACAGGTGAGCCATGAATATTGTTGTATTGCCCACAAATAAAAGGTAGGGTAACTACAAAAGCAACTATATTTACAAAGTGGTAAATTTATTAAAGGAACAGTAACACCAAAAAATTTAAGTGTTTTAGGCTAAGGCCAGACGGGGAGATTCGGGGGCATTTTGTCGCCTGGCAACTTCTCGCCGCGATTTGTAGCCCCCAAACCTCCCCGAATAGCCAAGTCCTGGGGCGCACCGGCGTTGCTTGAAAACGCTGGCGCCTATTCACACGGAGCGGCGCGCTTTTTGTAATCGCTCCAAATTGCCTCGCGAGTCAATTTGGAGCAATTTGTTTGCTTCAGAAACACTACTATAGTTCATATAAACAAGCTGCTGTGTAGCAATGGTGGAAATTGAAAAACGGCTATATGGCACAGGATAAGCAATGGATAACAGATAACATTATGTTCTACAGAGCTTATCTGCTGTGTAACTTGAGCCTTTTCTCCTTTGAATGGCTGCCCCTATGGCTACACAGCAGCTTATTTATATAAACAATAGTTGTGCTTCTGAAGCAAACACTGCAGTTTTACCAGTGCAGGGCACTGCATAACCCTGCATTGTATTTTTATTACTTATTAACAATTTAGTTTTTTGATGTTACTGGTCCTTAAAGCTGTGCTCAACATGTTTTGGGCCCTTGTATTCCATTTATCAAGTATACAGAAAAAGAACACCCCAGGGTATATATAGAAAAAGGTGGTAACACAAAATTGTTTTTTATCAATTAACATTCACCACCAGTCCAGAACCCCCATATTGTCTATCAATGCATAACTAAAAAACATTAGGGCAGATTCACTAACGGGCAAAATTTCACTAGCATCAGATTCGCACACCTCGCACCACTTCGCCAGGTGCAAATTTGCTACCACTATGCTAATTCACCAATATGTGAAGTTGCATCCTAGGCGCTGAATGCTGGCGGCTTTTCACTAGTGTTACTTCGGCAGTGCGAGCATTTCAAAGTGTAGATGCTCTGGCATTCTTTGTGCTTAGCGAAAATTCGCTAGTGGTCTTGCACTTAGGTCAATTTGCATAGGAAGGTTAATTTAAAGTTTAATGGAGGTCATTATAATAAATGTCATGCCTCCAGCAGAAACTGTTATCATGCTGTTACATTCCCCTATTCACCTTTGACAAAAGCCCTCCGCTGGATGTTTGTTGTAATTACACAAGGCATTTGGTTGCATCCAGCTACCAAGTAGAGTCTATAGATGGAAAGGTACGCCTACCCTTGCCAACTATAATGAGTTGCAATGAGACCCCCTATAATCGATCTGAAATTCCTACACCGGATTTAGCTGTACACCATGTACACTTGAAACGTATAATGCACTTAATCCCAGAACTCCGTAAGGCTCAGATAATGCTTCTCCTTGGGAGGGATATCCTACGGGACTAGATAAATGGCCCTCACAATGCACCCTATGCCAAGAAGCTAGATCTTGGATGAGTCATAATCGGAGATGCTTGCCTTGAAAGTGTACACAAACCAGTTTGCATAAATAGCATGCTGACTAACACACTAGAAAATGGATGCCCCTCCCTTTTTCAACCATGTCACAACCAGTTCCTTGTAAGGGAAAACCTTACAGCACCAGCCTGGTACACACACCCTTAAACACTTCTGATGACAACTACACTTATGATAGTGACCAAGATCATCTAAGGTGTACAGTGTTCCAGAGAACAAAAGAGGAAATGTCTATTGAGGATAAACTCTTCCTAGAAATAATGGAAAAAGAACTAGTTAAAAACAATTCATATAGTTGGGTTGCCCCTCTACCCTCTGAGAGTCTTCTGGTTCAGAAATAACGATCCTTCTAAAGACATCGCAGAGTACCGCATGAGGGTGCACATCTTCGGCAACAGTCCTTCTCCTGCAGTCACAATCTATGGGCTCAGACGCTCTGCTCAGGACTGTGAGGTATAGTATGGGTCAGATGTTGCACAATTGGTAGAAAGAGACTTCTACGTGGATGACTTCTTAAAATCCTTACCCTCAAGTGAAGCTGCAATCAGTCTTCTCAAAAGGGCAAAGGAAGCACTTGCCTACTCCAACCTCAGGCTTCACAAAATAGCAAAATAGCAAAATCACTGCAGCAAAGTAGTGACTATTCAAATGATCTAAGAGTCCTAGACTTAGGGGCTGGCTCTTGTCCAGTGCAATGGAGCCTTGGACTTCTGTGGGACCTAAAGTCTGTTACCTTTGCCTTCCAAGTAAACAATGAGGAAAAACCCTTCAGTTGCAGATGTGTACTGTCCACAATAAATAGCCTTTATGATCCCTTAGGATCACTGCTTCTGTCACTACACAAGGTAAAGCATTTTTAAGAGACAACCCTTGAGCCGTCTGATTGGGTTTCTGAAAAAAATAATTTGTGGGCAGATTGGAGACATCTATGGACAATGTCACATTACATTTGTTATGGGTAAGACAAAACTGGCACCAATTCCAGAACACACTGTACCCAGACTAGAACTCTGTGCTGCTGTTCTAGCTGTAGAGGTAGCTGAGCTCACCACAACTGAGACAGGCATAGAGCTCAAAGAGACTGTATTCTATATGAACTACAACCAGGCAGACCTTCCAACCAGAGCTGTGGCTGCAAGTCAGCTCAAAGACACAACTTGGCTCACAGGACCGTCATTCTTGTGCAGCACAAGAAACAAACCCATCCCCAAAGACAGTACTTTGAGGAAGCTTGATCCATTCCTTGTCCAAACTGGCCTACTGAGAGTAGGAAGCCATCTCGCAAACACCTTCAGGGACAGATGGAGAAAACAATACATCACTTTCCAACCACAAGACAATTGGCAAACTACCTATTGTCCTTGTGAAAGACTGTCAGTCACAGAGAAATGAATGGCCCTTAGGTCTTGTTACTAAAACATTTCCAAAATAGGACAGAAGAGTCCGCAAAGTCGAGGTCAAAACCTTCAAACAAGGGGAAACAAAATTGTTCCTCAGACCAGTTTCTGAACTAACTTTACTTATTTCCTGAGGAATAAAGTGGTGGCATCTATAGATACTAGACAGGGAGTGTCATGCCTCCAGCAGAAGCTGTCATCATGCAGGGTTAAAAAATCTTCAAATGGGTAAGGGGACACCTGCAATTGACTTAAAAAATTCTGCAGGTTTTAGATGGAATATTTTCAGATTCGGACTTGGATCAGCTTCAGGGCATAATAAATTGCGAAAAAAAACCTCTTTTTTTAACCTCAACTTTTTGGGGTTTTTGGAGTCAAAGTGAACTGCGCGGAAAAACTACTCCTTAATAAATAACTTGCTTGATGTCTGATTGATTAAGATACACTGAACATGTTTCCCTTAACAGATGGGTGTTTGGAAAGCATTTGAAAGTTTAGAAGTTATAGGAGAATCATAGTTCAAGGCAAAGAGTTCCAGAGACAGGTTGAAGCTTGAGAGAAGTCTTTCAGTAAGGAATGGGATGAAGTGATGGGAGGAGAAAGAGGCAAAGTCCAGAACATAGGTTGTGTAAAGGAGTGTATTTTGAGATAAAACTAAGATACAGTATTTGTTTTTATCATTGATCTTTTATCTAAAAGGACCTTTCTCTCTTTTTTTCTTTCTTTCTTTTTCATTCTATCTTTCTGTAAATAGATGCACTTTAATTGTTTGTGTAAAAGTGTTTGTTTATGTGGCGTTAAAAATTTTAAATTCATATACGTTATACTATTTATATTTTTATGCAAACTGTGCAGATTTAGACTGGTTTATAAAGAAAGGAGGAAAAACAGAGACCGGACACTTTGAAGGGTCTTAGGGTGGCTCAAGAACAAAAATCCTTTTTATCATTGACAATGCTGTGAAAAAAATTACTCTATGTAATTTATCAGAATTTGAATAGCCATTCTGCAAATATAGTTATCACCCAAAGGACATATTATACCAGAAAATCATCCTTTTATTCAGTAGAATGGACACTAAGATAGCCGACTGACTGGAAAATTGCTGTTTCTGTCTCATTGCACTTATTTCTTACAAGCTATCCACAGGCTTGCAGAGTTTAAGCTTTTAACAGATTTCCTTCCTTGTTTACAATGTTTTAGTAAAACAGTTTGAGACTGGCTAATGCTGATGCCGACAATTATAACAATGAGAACAAACACTCACAGTGGCACACATAATAATGTAGAGAAGTATGTGCTTTTAAATGAGCAAGTGAAACAAATAAATACAAAGGAGGGAAGATAAAACTAATGAGATCTCTACTTCCCAGAGTAAGGTAAGCAGATCAAATGAAAAATGAGGTATACTTCCAATATATGCAAGTTGCTAGACTGCACTGATTGTATTTATATGAAATTAAGCTTCTAGCTGGATGTTTTAGAGGTATCTCCAAATTTCAAATGATCTAGTAAACGTAGACATTACAATCTAAGTAATGACCAACAGTTTAAAGTGATACTCCAGGTTTTTACAGAAACAAATCAATATCACTTTTTTTTAAAAGGTTGTTAGCATTAATCTAATTTGTTAATAATCTAATCTAACACACTTCCCACCCAAGTATAGCCTGGTAGTAGTCTGGGTCAACCAGTGACACCTCTATAATGTTAAGCATGGAGTAGGGTGATGGACAAAAACAAAGAAATAATGGAGAATAATGAAGATTTATGGAAATCAACTATATATTTATTTAGAACTATAACATGGAAACTTTCTAATGCTATAACCTATTGGTTGTTATGTTGGTCATACACTGAAACATCTGCTCATTTGGCTTAAGGTATGTGATATCTGGCTGTACAGTACAGCAAGATTGAAGGCCATTGTGCAAGAATTTAATCAACAAGCCAACATGGGTCTTGCTCTGACTGGATTTTTAATTGGGCAGATAATCTGCGACCTGATCAGCATCTTACATCTTCCTACTTATGGCCACCTTTACTTTTAACATTAGATTAATTAACATTAAAACAGAACCAGGAAGAAGGAAAAATCTTAAACCTAAGGATGATAATGCCATAAAAGTTTTAAGATTTGCTCCAGGTTTAATATCTTTAATGTTTTATAGCAATAACATTTTACTGTCATTGCCTTGATCAGTAATTATTTTCTGCAGATTGCTTCTGTTGATTACTGCAACTGGTGTAAGGCTCTGCAACTTTTAATGCATCACTCTGGTATGTGACTGATGCATTGGAAGTGATTTAGGACATAGAGTAGATTTCTACAAATATTTTGCAGATACAGATGAAGCCACCTGGATTACTGTGTTAAATGCATCAGGATTAACTGAAGAAACTGTTATCTAAAGTCATTTTAACCTTTTCATTAGCATACCAAAGCACCATTGTTCCCAATGGTGAATGCTTTAATTAGATGGGATGATGTGACACAATTTTCTTTCTTAAATGGGATAAGTCTGGGTTTAGTTATTCTGTGTCAAACATACAAACCAAAGTGGCTTCATCTGTAGGAGGAAATACATTTAATGAGGAGTACATGGAATGTCCAGGAACAAAAGATGACAGTGGTAAATTCGTAGATGAGAATATTTTAAGTAGCTAACACTGAAGTTGTGGAGGAATGTACCCCTATGAGAGAAAATACCCAATTTCTTCTGGTTGCAGTGGATATATTTTAGAATACTTTCTGTCATACTTTCTGTCAGTCTCTAAGCTCAGTAACTGATAGCAGCACAGATCACTTGCAGTGAATCAACAGAAAAGATGATGGAGAGCTACTGGGGCATCTCTGGAGGCACAGATTTACTGCCAAAGGGCTGTGATTGCCTTTAGCTGGTATAGAAGCACACAATGTAATTGACACAATGTTTGCCCTTCTTCTTTAGTTCAGCTATAGTTCTTCCTTTTAAACAGTATGTTAACACATGGTACAGCAAGATCAAAGCTTCCAGTATTGAAGGCAGGTCATGTGGTATTTATTAATGTATATCTGATATTATGTGATCTGCACTCTGTTTAATGTCAAATGATGTGGCATTCTAAAAACAAATTTAAGGGGACCTATCATAGAGAAATTGTTTCCTCTTCTAGAGGTGAGCATGCCTGCATTCTCGTTGGAGCAAACAGTACTGTTTTCATGTGACCAGATGTGATCCTTTCAGGTGCAAATGGCATAGCACTCACTGGCCAAAATAACATTGCTTCCCCCAAATAGTATCCAGACTGCATAAGCCTGCATCTATGATGGGAGTTTTGTTACTCAATGTACTGAAATCTCACAAGGAAGCAAGATCTTGCTGCTGCCATTATACTAGGTAAGTACAACATACTGATTCATTTAGATTTGTATTATTATCCAAATATTGCTGGTTAAATTTACTCACTGTTCTGTAAGCATATAATTCCAGTTTATACAACAGTTTATTCAGTGATTGCTTTGTAATATGCAGGTGTAGATATGATATTGTAACTATGCATTCATTGTGTGACATGTAATTACAAACATTAAGTAAATGACTGTAACTTAACCTAGAAGTGGTAATAGCTTGATGAATCTTGCACGTGTCATCTAGCCAAACACTGGAGCGATAGGTGACTCATAATATGTATCAAGGAAGACCTCAAGGGGTATCCAACTGAGGTGAAACGATTCATGATATATTTAGTTGCTTGAAGCTGCGTTTATCGTTCTTTCTAGCAGATAAATAGTATAAATAGGACAAATGCAGTCCCCAAACACTAGTCATTTCTTCATGTTTGTTTTGCTTGGACAAGGTTCCTCTCCTATTTCTTGATAGCAGCTTAAGTGATGCTAATCCTGCTTATAGTGTTAATATTTAATTCACTAGAATTCAGGAAAATTTTTACACTAATAGTGCATTTAGAATTGTTTCAGCATTTATTTAATATAACCTAGTTTATTAGTTTAATGTCACTGAGATGCATATGTAGGCAAAAACAGGATTCATGTGTGTGTAAATGTAAATGTTTAAATAGAATGCTTTCAAAATGGCTACAATTTTACCAGTGTATCTAGTCTACCATTGCATTTCATGTGATAACCAGGCAGATGAAAGCTAACCTGTGTAAAAAGGCCAAGGGAAGTCATAAATATACAGTATATGGTGTGGTAGAGTGACCAAAAAGGAAAAAGGTGTGTATTCCCTTTAAATTCTCCATAGTGGAAAGGTGGGCACCAGGAAGGGTGTTCATAAACATAATAGGTTTTGGTGGCCAGGTCCTGGAGACTGGATTATTCTGGAAAGAACAGGCAAGCCAGGTACTTCAATCCAGTAGTCCAGTTCATGGATTAGAACTCACTTAGTGGTGAATGTTCCTTGCACAATCCAAACACTATAAACCATTCTTTTATCCCTTCAAGAAATTGGGCTTCTCATGGCTTACGTACAACTAATGGTGCTCTAAAAGGGATATGGATTCTTACTGGAGGTAAATGCTTTACTGCCACTGGCTTTGCCCTACTCGACTCCTTACCTGTGAAATGCTAGTAGCCAGTTAGGGGGTTACATATTTACTAAAATCCCAAATATTCTCATTATTTTATTAAAACCACTTTGACCAAATAAATCATGAATAAAAATCAGGTGTTTTTCATGAAGAAATTGTTCTTTAATAAATAACCCCCTTAGTGTTTGCATTTGTGGTGTTGTGGTGTTTTTTTAGAAGTACTACTAATTAAAAATCTTTTGTCAAAACTTTTTCCCAAATCATTGCATATGTAAATCACAACTATTAAGATCTCTTGTCTATAGTCTCCAGAACTTCAGTTAATGAAGAATGTTAAGAGCAATGGTACTAGGGCCATTTTAAGGCCTTAGTGGGCCCTGGGCAAAGAGCCAAACATTAGGCCCCATACAAATTTTTGTGAAACCATGCCCACTTATTGGCCCCACCCCCAAATTTCAAACCCATTTTACAAAACATTATTCAGTCATTCCAGTATTAAATGGAACAGAGGCAATTTTATATAGGATACCCCCATAATTCACAGTAGGATGGAACAGGGGCAATTCCATGTAGAAATACCCCCATAAAGGTATATACCTTCCACTGATTGCCTTGCTCTTTATCTTCCTTAGTCCCCAGCTTTTTCCACTACAAGAATACGTGCAGCACTACATAAACCAGCTCTTTTCCCAGAATGCCTCAGCAGGCAAAACCCCAGACGCAGTTCCAGATTTTTAATATCGTTGATTGCCTGGCGTAATCTAACTTATGTGTCTATTGTGGCGCAGCTACTGATACTACATATCTCTAGCACAAAGTCATTTTGTTTCAGCCTCCTGCTCATCCCTCTATATTATTATTCCAAATACCCCAAAGCACCCCCCAGGCTGTGAACTTGCAGGGAGGTGGAATCTGAATATTATAATCCATGGGTGTTGCATTTCGGGGTTCAGGCACACTAATGTTGTAACTAAGCGCAGCAATAGATACAATCCCTAATATTATCACTTAGCAACCAACTCTCTGCTCCGCTCTTTAGAACTCCCAGCAAAATAACCAGTACAGTCACTGACCCCAAAAGTGTCACTTACTGTATCGAGGCACAAAGCTCCAATGCATGGGCTACAGAGGGTAGGGGGCTATGTAATGGGGATCACTGGGGTCACATCCTTCATCTCTGGGACCCCTAAACCCCTGTAAGAATCTTTTATATCAACTGAAAGGCAGGAGACCCTCAGACAAGCAACCCAACCTCGCAATAATGTCCCGCATAGACTGACACTTTCATGGAGTTGGGCACAGGGCAGTTTGTGTTGCGGTTGAATTTGAACCAAGTTGGAGGCACAGGAGGATCTGAGAGGAGCTGGAGGTCAGACGATCAAGGACACCCCGCTGGTTCTCCATCCCACTTGCTAAAGAAACTCACAGAGCAGAGTGGGGGCAGTGCCTGAGAGTAAATGGAGAGTCTGGAGATGCTCAGGAATCATCGTTGCAGGACTGTGTTTATCTGTAACTCTGCCTGGTCTCTCCTACCTGACTAGCGGCGCTGCCTCCCAGCAACTCACACATTGCGCACAACTCACAGGCGATGTCTGAACCGGGGACTCAATCTCCCCATCTCCTCCTCAGCACCTGGAACTGTAGCACATCTCTGAGCTCTTTTCACCAATAACTCCGCTCCCCTCTCTGTACCCTGCACCCCGGCCCTTGCCCAAGACTTACTCAGCCCCTTTGTTCTCTGTAGCCTCAACACTGACCCCTTTACACTATTGGGGAGCCTGCGCACACCCCTGTATGGTAGCATGCACATGTTGCGTTCTCCACGCTCTGGAACACAATGGGCCCCCAAAAACAGTAGGCCCTGGGCAGATTCCCCTTTGGTTGTATTATTAAAGCGGTCCTGGATGGTACAAGTGATATGTGGAGCAGGGCCGGAACTAGGGGTAGGCACGTGCCTAGGGCGCAAAGCTTTGGTGGCGCCAGGCACGTACCTTTCACTGCTGTCTACCCCTTAATCCGGCATAGTGAGTTGCGCTTGTCAGCAGTCCTGCGCCTATGAAGGGAGGGGGAGAGCGTGAAGGGAGGGGGAGAGTGTCCCTGAAGCAGCGCGCCTGTTTGAGCGCGTGCGCATGCGCGCGCATAAGTGAAGGGAGAGCGTCCCTGAAGCAGCCGGTCAGCACACATATGCGCGCATCTCCTGTGAGCCTGGTTGAGGGGGGCGCCTCGGCTGGATGGGTTGCCTGGGGAGGCCGCTCGGCCTGGCCCGGCCCGGCCCTGATGTGGAGGCTTATTTATGGAGATTCTCATTTTCATGGTTTTAAAAAAAATTTTAAACAACAACTAAACTCACATTTCCTAAAACCATGAATGTCATAGAATTTATTAAAAGATCCATATATAAAAAGTATGAACAAAAAAGAGCAATGCATAAAAACATCCCAACACCTTTAAGAATCATGTTTTTCAGACGATTCCTAGCACACAAAAAAACCCCAAAAACCTCTAAAGGCTCGTTCACTTCCTTTATCTTCTGGAAATTCCACACATTGTATGAGTGACATCGCATGGCGACGGATTGCTCCTTGTTCTCTCTGGAGTTCATCCCTTACAGTCTGAATTGATTAAAAGTGATTCAATAAGATTAGAACAGCTTCCACTGACTTCTATAGGACCTCAACAGTTTCTACTTTCCAAATGTTTGCATTAGAGGTTTTTGTGGTTTTTACACTTAATAAATAACTAATTGCCTCTGTGTCTAATCTATATATACTAATAGCATAATTTTACTGTGTATGGAGTTTTGCAGCATTAAAACACTTGTGGCATTTTAATAACAATAAAATGTAATGTAAATGTAAATTACAAGGATATTATAAATTACCAAGGAGTTTCATAAACTTACAAGGATAATTTACCAAGGAGTTTTATGACCATATCAAAACATGAGGCCAAAGGCCTCACAGAGGCCATGGAATTCCGAGGTAACTTCTAATATCCTCATATTTTACAACATGGGTTACTTTATTTATTATAATACACAAGATTTCGTGAGTCATGTGACAAAAATTACACTCCCCATTTATAACTGATGACATCAGTACTCACCATTTATAAGGATATAATTTACACAATTTTCAAGGCTTTTGTGTATTATATTTATATTGTTTGTAAATTGTGTTGTTTAGGGAATAGTAACTCATTGGACAGGGGACAAAATGCCCAAAATCTCCTTTATTGTACCCCAATCTCCTGCAAATTCACTTGCTTGTCAGGCAATTGTTGTTTAGAATATCAGCATATTTTGAGAAATTAACACTAGTGATGGGCGAATTCCCGCGATTCGCCGCTGGTAAATAAAATCACGAAACGCCAGCCAGTTAAAAACGGCACGCCGCGGTGAAAACAACGCGACGCATCAAAAACGTGCTGCGACTCGTTCTGCAAATTTTTTCGCCAATTCGAGAATTTCGCTGGAAATTCCTGAATTTTTCGGCGAAGAGAAACTGGGTAGATTCATCCATCACTAATTAACACCTAACAAGCAAGTTTGGCCTTGCCTGAAGGAAATTGCCAGTCAATTCAAGTGTTTTGTCCCCGCCCATAGAACTACAATTCATTTAGACACCAAATGGTCCTGTGCACCCTTGTCCTAAAGCCATTATTTGACATAAACAGAATGTCATGGTTAATCGCTGATAAAGAATCAGTGGTTTACTATGGACACAAATTAACCCAAATCTTTCTGTTGCATTAGCATATATTGAAGGCGGTACTGCAGAATGTCAGACATAGGAGAATATACTGAGCCGTTTCAATTAAAGTTTAAGACTGGTTGAAAAATGATACAATGACATTATAGTCTAGACACATGCAACTAAATTAATAAATCACTAGGAGGAGCTTAATTCTGAGAAAAGGCTATCCAATTCAATTTTTCCATACAAAGGAGTCTCACTCAAGCATATTTAATTATTTTTCAAAGAAATTGAACGGTCAACACAATAGGGCTATGCCAAAATTTTCATCAATAGAGCTTCACATATAGCTGTCAATGGAAGAAAGACAGTAAATAAGTAGAAACAGTAGGATGAATCCAAGAATGTTAGCAAACATGAGAGCTCATGTATGGATGTAAGTGAAATGTGCAGTGTAGAATTTTTGATGCAATATAAAATGTGTTTATCCACAATGTTGTATGGCCTTCTTGTACCATTTTTTCCATAATTATATTTTGGAGTTATTCCATAGGGAGAAAACTGGGGAAATGTTGCCCATTGAAATGCGGTGGTAGCTAGTGATGGGCGAATTTATTCGCCAACAAAAATGAGTCGCGCGTCTTTTTTGACGCGACGAAAACGACACGATGCATCGGAAACGACGCGACTCAAATTTTTTGCCAATTCGCGAGTTTCTCTGGAAATTCGCGAATTTTTCGGCGAAGCGAAATGCGGGAGTTTAGCCCATCACTAGTGGTAGCTAAAGGGTTGTCCTGTGACAATAGGTGCATTTGGTTGTGATTCTGAACAAATTAATTGTTTCTAAGCACTACTTGGCCTAATTCACCATATGCTTAACCCCAAATGGTCCTAGGATTGCAATTGCACTGAGCTATCCTTCCAAACTACTGAAACCCACTGCATTTTACAATTTTATCAGTAGCCACTAATACACAAATACACAAAACTCAACCTACTATATGAGTTTATATACCTCCATACCTTCACATAAATTATGTATATCCATATCTATACTAACTATAGAGTTTAGTATTACAATATCATTTGATATTATGTCTGTCTAATAAATCATCCAATTTACACTTTACACTAAGGTATTAACAGAATCAGCCATCACAACATCACCCGGCAGTGCATTCCACACACTTCACTGTCCTCACTGTGAAGAACCACCTACACTGCCAGTCTGAAGGGGTGGCCTCTGGTGTGGTGATCCTCTTTATGGCTAAAAAGGTCCCCTGCTGTTTGTCTATAATGTCCTCTAATGTACTTAGTGTACTTAATGTAAATTAATGTAACGGGTAATCATATCCCCTCGCAAAAGCATTTTTTCCAACCCCAACCTTGACAGTCCACCCTTCTAATCCTTCTGATTGGTTTAGTTGCAGGTCTCTGCACTCTCTCCAGCTAATTTATATCCCTGGAGTCCAAAATTGCACTGCATACTCCAGGTGAGGCCTTACCAGAAACCTATAAAGCATAATTATGTTTTTATCCCATGATATTATTTGCTTTAGTATACACAGAATGACACTGCCCAGAATTAGACAATGTGTTATCTACAATAACCCCTAGCTCCTTCTTATTCAAGTAAACTCCCAAAACACTGCCATTAAGGGGCAGATTTATCAATTTGATTTAAAAAAAAAACTGAATTTTGAAGTAATGTTTGGGTACTTCGACTATTGAATAAGCCAAAATTTGATTTGAATAGAAAAAATTCGACCATCGAAATTCGAAGTACTGTTTCTTTAAAAAAGTTGAATTCGACCCTTCGCCACCTTAAACCTGCCAAATTGCTGTTTTAGCCTATAACCTTTATGGAGTTGTTTAGCAAATTTTGAGAAATTAAATTTTTTTTGAGGAAATCGTTCAAATCATTTGAATCGAACTATTAAATCAAATGATTTGAACAATTTGAATTCATTAAAAAACTGACCTATTCCATAAAAAAAATTCAAGCATAGTTCCACTAAAATTCGATGGTCGAATTTCAGTTCGAAATTCGACCCTTCAGAAATCTGCACTTTAGTGTATAACTTGCATTTATATAATTTTTGCCAAAGTGTATCAACATTGAACATTGCTGTTTTCCAACTTAGACAAATCACTGTGCAAAGTGTCTATTACACATAAAACCATGCTTTTTTTAAAAAAAAATTGGATGATGATTTTTGCAGACGGCAGATTTTCGGATTCTAGCTTTTTTCAGCCTTGGGTTATGATAAATTCCAAAAAATCTGGATCCTTTGATTTACAAGGACTTAGAAGAAATCTCAGTAAAGGTTCCAGGAGGTCCCCCATAGGCTACAATGGCAATTTGGCAGCTTTAAGGTGGTGAAGTGTCAAATTCGAAGTTTTTTAAAGAGACAATACTCTGAAATTAGAATTTTCGATTTTTTTCAATTCAAATCGATTTTGAGCTAGCCCAAAATTACTTCAAAATTAAAATTCTTGTAAATCTGCCCCTATGTGTATTTATGCGTAGCGAAAATAGAGAAGAAAGTCAACAAAACAGATTTTGTTTCTATTACATTGTGTTTTTATTTTTAGAGATGGCAACAGGAAAGGTCACAGGAACAATGTTTCATAGGAGAATATAGGTGTATTAAGTTGACAATGATGAACATACTTTTCTTTCACTGGGCATTAATTACACCAGTGCGAAACCCATAAAGCTTGTCATTTATCACCATTTCTAAACCATTTCCCCAACCATCCTTTGTAAAACCATTTGATCACTTCTTTTGTTTGCCTCTGCATCCAATCTATATATCCTAATAGCATTGTTTTTACTGTGTATGAAGTTTGGTGGCATAAAACACTTGTGGCATTTTAATAACAATAAAAAGACATCTCCTTTATTAGGACATTGTTAGAAGTTCACTGTTTTTAAATGTAATGTTTTTGAATGTGTTAAATTAAACTTTATAGTTAATCTCTTTAAATTAAATGTAATCCAAATTACTAAAATAAAGTTAAATAGCTCAACAAAATTTTCTGCTTTAGACATATTTTTCCAGATCTTTGACCCTTTTTAATGTTTTTCAACAATTCATGTAGGGGCAGAATCCTGACTGTGATGGCCTTTTGACTTAATTTTAAAATCCATATTTTTATTATACAGAAAACAATTATTTTCTGTGTATCATATTTGTTTCTTAAATTAAAAGTACAATATTAGTGTAGTTCCTTAACAGAAACATATTTTTTTTGTGTTTGTGTGTAACATTAATACTAATGGTTTTGAAAATAATCATTTTTAACAAAATAATAATAGTTAAGAACATTTAAACTCTACAGAATACAGTGAATTTACATAGTACTGCTGCCATTATTATATGTTATTTTTTATTTCATGAAACATAATTCCTAATGTGGTATGTTCTTTAAAGCTTTAAATCTGTCACTGTATAAATATTTATACCATAATGGCATATCATCTGTCAAAGTAGTCCACAACCTCAAATTTTTTGAAGTGACATTTTTATGCTTTACATATTTGAAGTAGTGATGAACAAATTTTTTTGCAGTTTTTCCACCATCAAAAATGATGCCCATAGACTCTAATGGGGGGGAAAAAATTGTTGCCCGTCAAAAATTTATGACACGTCAAATATTTTTCCGCACATTTTTGGGGCAAAATGGGTCAGATTCAACCATCACTACATCACAACATGTTAGGGCTCATTTACAAATGGCAGGATGAGGGTGCAAAAGTGCAATTCAGAATGGAATACAAAGATAAACATACACCCAGATAAGCATAAGTAAGTGTTGGGAAATTAAAAACAAAGTAATAATCACAATAATACATAAATACATTATTCTGCGAGTCATTTATAATAACTGGGAAAGTTGCCATGGGTTACTGCCCAGATGCAAACCAGTTTGATATTTATTTGTTGCACACCTAGACTAAGGCTGAGGTTGTTCCTCCTCAGCCTCCCTTTGTTACCTGATGGTCGGAGGCTTCAAATCATTTAGTAATGTATTGCTTTAAAACACATTAGCAATAATTTACAACTGCAAATGCAATCAGCAAATTAAATTTTGAGTGAAATCACCATGTTTTTTTTCCCCAAAATGCAGTGTCATCTTCAAATTTCAGCATTGTTTTGCTTTATTGGAACACAACTGCATTTGAAATCATACATTTTTATTTTCACATATTAAAACAATAGGTTATCTCTGTCACAGTGTTTTTTTACCCAAAACATTGATGTCAAGTCATATATTTTGAAGTTCAACAAATTTAACATGCATTGCATTAAAAATTTCAACTGAGGCATATATAACAGTGAAAGATATGTTTGCGTGCATTTTGGTATTTGTCTTGCATACATTTTCTTATTGGTCTTTTCTGGCATTTTGGTATCAGATTATTATAAATAGTTATGTCTTCACTTGGTATTTTTCTGAAACTTGCAGTCATGAGCAGCAGCAGGAAAGAGATGCTAAGAGAGATCCTACTTCATGGGATCTCACACTATACTGTACATATCTACTATTGATCATAGATAAATTGTACAGGCATAGAAGCATGACCTGAAACCCATGATGAAAAGAAGTCATGAATTGCCTGACATTCTTTCTGTTTGTGTGGGCAATACTTCTTTCCAGACAGTTACAACCCAAGCGATGGGAATAAAAAGTCTATTCAATCAATTCTCACACAAGTACAGCATTTTCCAAAGTCCATTTATTTTTTTATATTATCCCAAAAAAGTAGTTTCTAGTCCACGTGTGTGCTACATGATACAGCCATTAAACAGAAATGTCACAGCATAGGCATTTTATCCTTGAAATTCCTGGTCACTTAGCCACTTGTGGGAATTTGACAAAGTGACAGAAGGCAACTGAGATTTTATATTATTAAATCAATCTTCAGTTGTGAGTAAATATACTAAAACTTCAATGGAAAAAATACATGGAAGGGGATCTAAAATGCACTGTACAACTATACATTACATAGTTATTGCACTCCAAATCTGATCATATTTTAGCACAACTAACTTAAGGCATGATGGAAATTTTAGTAAATCCACATCATGGTTAAATTCTTAAATTAAAACTGGTCAAGGCAAGATTTTTCCATCAGATAGCTGATGCATAAAGTGGCAGAATAATCCAATGGAAATAAAAAAAATTCCATCACACTCAGAAGTACTCTAGTAGTAAAAGAGTTAATTTATTAATCTATCCTGTTTCGCTTTGCCGAAAAATTCGACACACGTCATTTTCGCTGCTCATCTCGTTTTTTTTTTTATGCCATTGAATTTTCGTCAGGTGAATTTTCGCTGCCGTTTCGCGAATTTATTCACCGGCGGCAAATCGCGGGAATTCGCCGCAAGTTCGCGCCTGGCGAATAAATTCACCCATCACTATCTATTAAGCCTATAATTAACTCTAAAATATATAATTTCATGGTGCTGGATGCAAGGGGTAACAAACATGATTAATCGGGTCCTCCATAAATCCCAATTCTTAGTCAGAAGAGTATGCCTACAGTATTTATTACTGATTTCAGGGGCATCAAGTAACTGCATAATTCCCTCCGCAAGAATGCAAGGGGATGCAGCCTAGCAGGAGACAGCTTTCTTTTCTCATAACTACAAATATGATGGCTATAACTCCTTATGGGAAAATTTCAGAGAAATTATATTAGGTCATGTTTTACCCATTAGTTCTATACACACCAAACTTCAATGCTGTGTGACCTGCCCCTGCACATATATTCCTATCTGATAAACTGAGTACCAAACCTAGTGATGACAGATAAAACTGTATTGAACTCATAACCAGTTTTTTTATATAGTTGGTACAGGTATGGATTCTGGGATGATAAATGTGTTTGAGTTTATGTTATAGTGTGGCCTCCATATCACCTATGAGGGGTATTGATGAGAACTCTATGTCACCCCCGCATGGGCTTTTACCACCCCACATGATATGGCTCTTATCAGCCAAGACTTAAAGCAGGGCATCACAGGTTGTGACCCATTTACTGGCTGATTACAAACATTAGTGAACAAATTCTTGTCAGGTATGTGTTATAGGAAGAATATCGCTGCACAACCCTCTTAACTTTGGGTGCATGTAATCAAAAAAAGGCACAACCACAATCACCCATATTATAGCCAAAAA
>CM044432.1:62621140-62636204 GCA_024363595.1 Xenopus borealis | reverse complement strand
TAGGTTCACTTTCTTCTTCCCTATTGCAGTTGGCATTAGGAGTAGGAAAATGTCCTTCATGAAATGTAACATCTCCAAAGTCATATCTAGCAGGTGCAAGACGACTTGCATTCTATATGCGTCCATCAGATCATATGTGTATGGTCCTCTCTGGCATCTCACTTCAAGTGGTGTAGTAAATTTAGGTTGTCCTTGTTTCAGTATTCCTGGTTTCTTTATTCTCACTAAAGATCCAGGCTGAAAGTGCATTTCTCTTGTGCTACTTTTTCTATCAGTATAAGCCTTGCATTTGGCTTGGTGATGTTTCACAATGTCAGTAGTAGATGATTTTGTAGGAATAGTATTTGGTGGAAGTTTGACGTCTGCAACATGTAACCTAGTGTGCATCTGTCTGCCATGTAGTAATTTAACTGGAGATGATTGGGTTGTTGCATGGCATTTTTCTGTTGCCCAAACACACGCTAGAGCTTCTTTTCCAACAGTTGAATACTTACGCTCTGTCTCTGTAAGTGTTCTGGATGCAAATGCAACAGTTTTCTCTGAATGATCAGCATGGATCTGTGTGAGAACTGCACCAACGCCATAGTCTGAAGCTTCTGTAGTAACCACAATGGGTAGTGCAGGATCAAATAAAACTAGTGCTGGACTGTTCACAATTAACTGCTTCACTATGTCAAAGCTATGTTGAGCAGTCTCTGACCAAACCACGTAGTAGTGTTCGAAGTGGCTCCACAACTGAAGCATAGTTGGGAATAATCTTAGAATACTAAGAAGTAAGACCTAAGAAAGCTCGTAAGGTCTGGAAATCAGTTGGAGTAGGTGCTTGTGAACTGCGTTGAGATGGTTAGGTAGTAGGCAGTAATCCATCTTGTGAAATTATATGACCCAGAAATGACAGATGAGTTTGTCTGAAGTGGCATTTGGAAAGGTTCAGTTTGAGTCCTGCAGAATCAATGCATTTGAGAACCTTTTCCAGGTACTTGTCATGAAGATCCATAGTTGGAGCGTAGACAATTATATCAAGTAGCATTGCACACCGGGTATGCCATGGAGTATAGAAGACATCAGTCTTTGAAAACAACTCGGTGCTGAAGCCAGTCCATAAGTTACACGTTTGAACACGATAATTCCCACAATGGACAGCCCCAATACCGATGTAGTCTTCTTAAAATGCCTTTATTTAGACATGGGCACCGACCCAGAAAAAACACAACGTTTCAGACCCACATTGGTCATTTTTCAAGCCACTTGAGCAGCACCTGTGCACACTTATTTATACATTGCAACATAGTGACCCCTACTGGTGTATTATAACAAATGTAACAAACAATATATCCATTTTGTGAATCACCTTAATTGTTTCAATTTTAGTCCAAAAAAGGAAGTTATGCATGATCCACCCTGGTGAGGAAATCCTTGTCTCCAGTGTAATTCATTACAATATTTTAGCTGTTAAAAAACATATACAAACAATTAATATCCATGTATTTTAAAAAACCCTGAAGAAAGGGTACACTGAACTCCAATAACATCCCACCTTAATTAATTCAGTTTAAAACAATATTAAAAAATCAGCGATACATTTTACTCAAGTCATATTCTCTGTTCAGCAAAAAAATTCCAATGGCACACAGGATCCGTGCAAGCAAGTGCTTTGCGTGTTTATTGCTGATGCAACGTTTCGGGGTCACGCCCCTTTCTCAAGCAGAGAGGTGGCCGAGCCTCTGCCTTTTTGAGCACCAGGTAACAGTTGTATTATTTGAAGGAGAGTGTTGATATTCTCTGTTCAGGCCATGGGGGACTAAAGTTTCTAACTTACGAATCCACCGTGATTCTTTTTTAAGCAACATTTTTATACGGTCTCCTCCTTTCCGCAACTTGGGGACACTATCAACTACTTGATACTTTAATTGTTGTACCCCATGGCCTGCACCGAGAAAATGACCTGCAACTGCTTGATCACATTTTTTTGTGTTAATGGCAGATTTATGTTCCCTTATCCGTTGTCTAACGTAAGCTAGCCCACATGGGCATTTTATGACATAAACAACAAAAGAAATGTCACATGTATAGAAACCATTAATTTTGATTTCTGTCCCTTTCCTTGGGTGATATATCACCTCACCTTTTTGACAGTTCAAACAACAATTGCACCCCAAACATGGGTGTGTCCCATTCTTACGTGGCCGTAATGGTTGCTCTTGGAGAGTGGAACCACCCATGTCAGCACGTGTCACCATTGATCCTATAGATTTAGATTTTTTAAAAGAGATAATTGGGGGATTTTTAAAGCCTGAAATGTCTGGCACCCCCGCTCTTAGCAATGACCAATGTTTTTTAATTGCTTTTTACTAACTGTGCTGTATCGGGATACAAATGGAATCCTTTCTAATTGATTTCTTTGAGTCTTATTTTCACCTTTTTGTGCATCATAGCGTTGTTTTTTTAAAAGACCCACCGGATATCCTCTCTCCTCAAACTTAGATTGCATTTGATCAAGTCGGGTTTCTAATGCACCACTCTCGGACACTATTCTAATCACTCACTAGCGTACTGGTTTTACATCTGGTCTCAACTTAACTTTGTGTACAAAGATCTTTGTCTTTGCACAGCGCAGTGGAGTGTTGCTTTGTGGTGAAATTTTAGACACAGTCTGTGTGGCAGGCACTGGTGCTGTAGTAATCAGACCATCCACTAATTGTAGGTTTAATGCAGCAAAGAGATCCCTTCCAAATATAGCAGTACCATTTTTCACAATGTAAAAGTCACATTTTGCAGTATTTTATTCAAATTGTACAGCCACTGGCAAGCAACCAAGCACAGGGATTGGATCCTTTAAGTAACTGACCAGCCTCAGGGCAGGTGCAACAAGCGTATCTTTTGCAAAGTATTTCAAGAAAATATCCTTTGGTAGTATAGAAACAGCTGAACCTGTATCAAGCATCAGGTTAATGCAGTGTCTCTTGTCAGCAGAAGCAGTATTGACATTGACAGTGCATATAAACTTGTCTGGAATAAATGTACCAGCTTTCTCCACACTAAATACTGTAACATTTGTAGTAGTGAGTTCATGAACATCTTTATTAGAACTACGGCAGACCATAGCAAAGTGACCGGACTTTAAACATTTGCGGCACTGTATAGCTCTTGCAGGACATTTAGCATAGTTTGCAAGGTGTTGTTTTGAACCACAGCGAAAGCAGTATTTTTTATTAGTATTTGCTGCACAATTCTGCAGTAAATCTCTTTCCTTAGAACTGTATTTTTCCTGTGACTGCGCATTATTAGGCCACAATTTTGAATTCACAATCTGTACATGTGCCACAGCTGTTTCAATTTGGCTAGCAACTGTTATAGCCTTTGCAAGAGTTTGTTTTTCCACTATTTGGTCTCTTAGCATTTCATCTGTTAGATTCCCAAACTCACAGGTAAGAACCAGCTCTCTCAAAGCTGCTACAAAATGTTCTGTGGATTCACCATTACGCTGTCCACGTTGGCGGAATTTATCTTTCAGCAACCACATTTACTCTTGGCACAAAAAAGTTCTTTATAGCAGTAAGAGCAATTTCATAACTTTCATCAGGTAATGGTAATGTATAGAATATACGCTGTCCCTCTGCCCCAGGCAGTGAATAAGTAAAGCACGCTTTGTAGCAGCAGAAACCTCCCCTTTTTCAGCAGCAATAATGTAAGTATCAAACATACGGATCCAAGAAGTAAAAGGTATAGTAGGCTCTCCAGGGTTTGGTAGAAAAGGTGCAGGCTGCTGCAGAGGTAGAAAATACATCCTTGTTGCCATTTGTTGTGTTTGGTAGCCGAGGATGAGGAGAGTAGAACAGTGCTTTATTAGCAGGTTCATGCAGCCATTAAATAACAGCAGTAAGTCTTACTTTCACTTTCAAGCTGTAGAGAAAGTCCTGTGTATGCACAGTGACACCTGCAGGCCATTTGTATAAACACCACAATGTCTCATATATATTTTAATTTATTATCATATTATTAAGCAGTTGTCACGGTCGGCACCCAATACCAGAACAAACGCCAAGCACCCTGGTCTCAGCTCGTGCTTCACCAGTAGTGTGACCGCCTTTGGCTTTGGGAGGAGCCCTCAGCTACTCAGATGCCACCTGGACTTAAACGAGAGGTGCAGAGCAGGAGTTCTGGCTGGCAATGGGGCACGACTGTAGAAATAGTCTATTAAGGCCGAAGGTCACGGTACAGATGGAATTAGGCAGATTCGTGGTCAAACATGCTGGATCGAGGCAGGCAGACAGCAAGGAACGTCAGGCAGGCGAGGGTCAAAACCAGGTAATCAATCAGATAGGGATGAGGCAAAATCGGTGGTCAGATAACAGGATCGGGTCAGGATACAGATAACGGCGTAGTCAAGAATCAGGCAGGGTCAAACACAGAATCAGGCACTAGGAACAGAAGCTAATAGTGCGCGTTATAGGTTTTACCCTGGTGCCTTTCTGTGCTAAGAAGGCTGCCGAGGGGAAGGGAAGCGGCGGGCGTCACTAGACCACCAGGGAAGGTATTTATTACAGCAGTACATGACAGAGATTGATTATCATTCCCATCTATTCATGTCCCAATGGGGATTACAATTTAAATTTCCCATACTTTTAACAAACACATTGGTCAGTTTTATAATTAACTATACAGTTTTTTTGTGCTCTGGCTAATTGTTTGAATATCATTTAAAAAAAAAAGTCATACCAGAAATCATATACCATCAAATGAATTGCAAAATATATTTTCGCCACACTGTATTGTTCTGGGATGTTAATTTATTATAAAAACTGCACCATTCATACACTGGTCCAGAGTTCAACACAATTATTAAGGATCGGCTGCTCTAAATCATGGTTATTGCTGAGAAATCTGAAAGTTATAATGAGATAGAGCTGCCCTTATCATTTTGGTATATTAATAATTTGATATAATATTTAGGATTTGTATTCACGATTTTCACATTATCCGAGCATGTTATTAAAGTCAGGTTTCACAGGATTAGTATTTCATGTAATATACAAACTCATTATCTTTGCCTGAGTTATCTTCCTATTTAAATCATCTGTGTGCTTGGGTTTTATTGAAATTAAATGCTAAGTATATGATAAAATAGCAGATACAGCAAAATTGATATAAAAGTCTGTTATGTTGTAAAGAAATATTTTACAATATATTTCAGAGCACTTGTTTTTATAGTTGAGGATGTATTCTTTACAAACTTTATTGATGCATTTCCCTTTGCCATTTGTTAAAATAAACTAAACAGAGCTACTTCTTTTCCTCAAGTCTTGCTAACCTAAAACCTGGAAAGGTTTTTATTTCTTGAACTATGTCAAAACATGAAAGTTAACAAGTCTATCTCTTATGGATGCAAAATCAGGTCACTCAATACTCATGCAGCACTTGGGAACAAATTTGCTCTGCACTATGCTCCAGATTTTCTGTCCAGTGAAATATGCAAAGCACTGTGCTGGTGGGTGCAAGGAACGGGGCCCTTACTCCCAGCATAAATTGCTCTTTCAGATTATATATAATACCAATTAATATTTATCAAGGTACTTTCTTGAATGTTTGCCTCAGGAAAAAATAGTGGGACAACGGTACCAATTCACTTGTGATACAGGACTTACCCTATAGGCATAACAAAAATCCAAGCTTCACAAACCATAACATATATTAGCATTCATTATCCAATAAATTACCAGTTTCAAAACTTGTCAACCCTACCCAGTGCAAATAGCACTAATTAAGGAATTATGAAATTGTATCAATCGAAAATGACTTAGGGGCAGTTTTATCAAGGGTCGAAGTGAAAATTCGAATTGAAAAAATTCGAATTTCAAAGTAATTCTTGGAAACTTCGACTATCAAATAGGTCAAAATTCGATTTGAATTGAAAAATTGGATCATTGGAAAATCGAAGTACTGTCTCTTTAAAAAATTTGAATTTGACATTCACCACCTTAAACCTGGCGAATTGCTGTTTTAGCCTATGGGTGGCCTTTTATAACCTTTAAAAAGTGTTTTTGAAATTTTTGAGAAATCTAAATTTTTTGGAGAAAAAATGTTTTGAATCGAACATTTCAATCAAATGATTTGAATGATTTTAATTCGTAATTCTAAAAAATGTGATTTGAAGTTTTTTCAATTAGAAATTCAAATCTTGATCTACCCACTAATATTTGTACAAAACACAGGTTGTACATGTATTTACGTATATAAGATATAACTAATAGATAGAAAAACTGATTTTTGCTAAATCTATTTCATAAAATATATGTCTTCATATTCCTGTGGAAATCATAAGAATGCATAGAAGCTGCAACTATTCCTTGGCAAGGAACAAAACACATCAACACCTTTAAAAAAATGTATCCATTCAATCTCAATGTTTCCATTTAGTTATACTGTGTTTATTAATGAATAATTAAAGGATTTGTCTAAAAAACTACAATTTTTAGAAGTTTTCAATGGTATTCATTTTTTTTTAGAGCATCATTTAACACTTTTTTTTCTACTTCCGCCCCCGATGTGTCTTAATAATATCGTTAAAGGGGTGGTTCACCTTTACATTCATTTTCAGTATGTTATAGAATGACCAATTCTAAGAAACTTTTCAATTGGGTTCTTTATTATATATTTTTATAGTTTTACAGTTATTTGTCTTTTTCTTCGGACTTTTTGCAGATTTCAAATGGGCATCACTGACCCCTTTTAAAATGCAAATGCACTGTAAGGCTACAAATGTATTGTTATTGCTTCTTGGTATTCCTCATCGTTCTAATCTATCCTTCTCCTATTCACATTCCAGTCTCTTATTCAAATTAATGCATGGTTGCTAGGGGAATTTGCACCCTAGTAACCAGATTGCTTAAAATGCAAATTGAATATCTGCTGAATAAAAAGCTAAATACCTCAAAAACCTTAAATAATAAAAAATGAAAACCAATTGCAAATTGTCTCAGAATATCACTCTCTACATCATACCCAAAGGTATCTCAAAGTTGAACTACCCCCTTTAATGGGTTGAGCGCAAATGATGTCTTGTATTTGTCTGTATGAACTTTGTGGTCATAACCTCATTGCTACACCTTAATAGTTTAAAAATGATTGGAGACCACGACATTCCCTTGTTTTATATATATATATATGTATATATGTATATATTGTATATAAATAATAATTATATATATATATATATATATATACTGTATATAAATAATAATTATATATATACTGTATATAAATAATAATTATATATATATATATATATATATATATATACTGTATACACAATTAAGTTAACAAAAAAAGACCGCACTCCAAGGTTTTATGAGTGAAAAAAATAGACAATCGCAAGAGCGCTTTACCAGATAGCGCTACCTGTCCCCTACACCTCTCCTTTTGATAGAAGCATAGCAAGTTATTGAGCACACAGGCCAAGATTTGTGGAAAGGCCACATCGGCCCAGGGCCTAGGGCGGCAAGATTTTAGGGGGCGGCATGCTGCCCAGCCACACAGACATTGGTTCAGAAACACTGGGGATAAGCAGGAGATACAATAGTTTTTTTCATTTCCCTCTGGTCTTGTACAGGCATCAACAGCTCTCACAGAAATCATCAGGCCAACTTTAATACCCATCCTAAGTGTGAGTACTCCCAAAACTTTTTCCTTGAAATCCATCTCCAGGCATCTCTCTCTCTGAGCAATCACTCTCACGAGTATTGGGGTCCTGTTATACGCAAGTCCAACAAGGGCATTGCCACCCAGACACCTTTTGGTCTAATCAGAAATCTGTCCAACCTTACAGTATAATGACACATGACTCACTCCCCCTTCCTTATTCAATTCAGGCCCAACATTTAGTTGGCTACACTAGGCGATGATTTCCATGGATGTGGAATTTACACCCTAGGAGATCTTAACCCTATGGATCCCTACATTAGTTACTTTGATAACTATTTGTTTAGACTGCCATATTGGGAATCTTGTCAAGAAAAAAAAACAGATTTAAAAAAAAAAACTCTTTTAGTGAACCCAAAGTTTTCAGGTTTGCATTTCAAAAATGTATACCCTTAATATACACTGACGTCAGTCAGAAGGGGAAGGTGTTTATTCAGGCCAGTCCTGATGGCGTACTGGTTTTTCTGCAAGCTACCTGCATTTGGGTATTTCCACGTGGTAGATTGCAATGTAATGTAATGTGCGCATAACCAATGTCTTCATCTTGAGAGAGGGATTTTTTTTAGATGTTTTTGAGACATGTTGCAGCAAAATAGACGGTGAAATACTAAATAGATGGTAAAATGCTAAAGTAGATTTAAAAAAAAAAAAAAAAAAGACTTTCATCAAAAAACTGTACCAGGCAAGAAAGTTCTTTCATCCCTATCTCTTGTTTTAATTACTATTTTTTAACAACAGGAAATTATACTCAATAGCAATTTTAACATATGTAAAATAAAATCTGGACACTATTCAAATTTCAATTTTTTTTTGCAGGTCTCTAAAAATCTCTCTCTCTATTGTTTTTTCTAAATTTCATAAGATTTATTAAGCGTAAAGAAACACTAAAAACTCAATACAAAAGTTCACTAGGTCAAAGTTAGGAAGGTCCTATAGAAGTCAGTGGAGATGTGCTGATTCCATTGGACATTTATAATCAATTCCGTTTTTTTATTTTTGTCTGTTATGAATAGTGATGGGCGAATCTCCCGAGTTTCGCTTAGCCGAAAAATTAGCGAATTTCCAGAGAAAATCAAAAGTGTTTCCGTGTCTCATGTGTGGCCCCAGACAATTTTTATTTTTCCAGTGTGGCCCAGGAAAGCCAAAAGGTTGGACACGCCTGTAATAAACCTTCAAAGCTATTTTTAAATCTGCCAAACTTCTGTTAGCTGCTGATCAGTAGTGCTGCCACCTTCTGAAAGTTAGTGTGTACTCTTAATTTGCATAATGACATTACCAGCAGAGGATAAGATCTAATGATACTTCTAGTGGAGGAGTTTACTAAAGCTTGGAATTCTAGGTACAATACTCAGGGCAGTGGTACAATGTGAGCATGCTATGAACTCATTTGCATTACTGGACCCTCTCAGTGAAAGAACTCATTTGACAAAATATGGGATTTTTTAAAAACTGCTGTTTTTTCCCCCACAAAACTGTATATGTAGTTTGATTAAATGTGTTGTACTGGTCAGATTGTTAATATGTGTTTGATTTTGGCTGTGATTGGTACCCTTTAAGAGGGAAGACGTCACATAAAATCTTTATGACAAGACAGTAACTGTAGAGGAGACCACATTATTTCACCACTACAAAATTACAATTCTGCAATGTATTTACCATTAAACATAGATTCATAAGGCTGATAAATTTTACCTTTATATAGTCACTAGTCCTATAACTTGCTCTGTGTTGCATATTGTGTATGAAAACCTAATACAAATAAAAGCCATACTTCACCTACATTGAAACAATATGAAATAACCATGTATAGTAATAATAATTTTCAAGCAAACTGACTTTATAGGTAAACATTATGTTAATTTACTTTCACACAAATCCTTTTAAAAGGACCCAAAATCTTTCTAATAATGATTTTGTGCAGCTCCTCTCGAGCCTTTATTTAATTACAGTGGGAATGGGTTTTGAAGTGTAAAAATGATAATAAGGAAGCTGGCTGATTTTTTTTTACATTTAATTTATTTTTACTATTTCTAATATCTGTTAGTAATGGCTTAGTAACAGTGTATATCATTAGGTGGAGTACAATTTTAGAAACCTTTATTAATTATTCCAGAAATTTTTAGTAATTTTCACCTGTCTGAGGTCTCTCAGGACCCCCTGGATTTGAGTTTTTAAAGCATATTATGTATCTTCTCCATTTGGTTGTGGAATGCACTGCAGGATGTTGTTGTAATAGCTGATTTTGTTAACACCTTTAAGAGTGGCTTGCATGAGCCATTCTTATCTAATTTTTGTGAGTGTATGGAAGAGTCAGTGTCAATGTGTGACTGTATGGATGCTGGGTGGGAGGGGTTGAACTTGATGGACTTTGGTCATTTTTCATTCTGATTTAACTATGTAACTATGGGGGAGATTCATCAAAGAGTGAAGTTCCACCACTAGAGGGAAATTTCACAGCTCTCAACTAATTTCTATGGGATTTTGAAAGGCATATTCATCAATGGGTGAAGTGAAAGTTCACCCTTTGATGAATACGCCTTTCAAAATCCCATAGAAATGAATGGAGAGCTGTGGAATTTCCCTCTAGTGGCGGAACTTCACTCTTAACTTCACTCTTTGATGAATCTACCCCTATATGTCCACCCTGATATATCAGGCTTTATGTTGTTTTCAGCAATAAACAATAAATATGTAACTGAATTTATTTTGATACAAATGCAAATGTCTTTGCACCAGATGCTTGATTTATAACAATGAATGACTTTACAGTCTTGATTTCTCAATTAAATAAATACACGTTTTGGAACATTGCATGCAGATTAACCCCATGGGAGGTCCACAAACAATAACTATAAAATCATCCCTTTAAATTAAGATACAGACAAAATAGGTGACACCTTGATATAATGACAACTGTCTACAAAACTACTCTTTTAAATGACCTATTCTTTTAAAATATCATGCTGAACTCTGGCCCAAATTTGTAGAAAGGCAACAAAGGAATGGGGCCTAGGGCAACATGACTTATGGGCTGCATTGTTACTAGGCTAGAAGCTATACAGGGAAATGGTCAAGCAAGAGATTAGACAAGAACTTGAACTCCAAAAAATGTGACAATCATAAATAATTAAAAGTAAGAGCTCCTAAAAACTGCATATTTTGTGGGTTGAAACAGATGCTAAGCAAGTAAAAATGCATATATTACATCTATATGCATTTTCTGAAACATTACTAAGCATGTTTTGAACATAATTACAATAAGCAACAAATAGCTGTTGTGTTTAGGTACACTTAAAAGCCTGAAAACATGAAAATACACCTGTGCATAAGAGCTCCAAGGCAGGAAGCTAGATAATGATCCAGATATCATTACTAAAGAAAAAGTAAAAAACAAGCATAATAAATGAGCAATAAAGGGTGGTGTAATTATATAGACTGTGCAGACCTCTCTACTGTTGGGAAGCCTGTGGAGTAGGGGGTCTGCAATATATTTGGATTGTAGGTATAATGCAGTTTTATGCTATGCTCATATGTGGGTTTGTGGGGGAGGCTGTTTTTTTATGACAATTTTTAATATGGCTTTATGCATCCATTCATTAGTTAGTGCCAATTCAGATGGGAATACTGAGTGAAGTTGGCAAAACAATAACACCTGCATTTGCCAGTTACTCTAAATAACCTATAACGGTGCTCATCTCAATCAATGGGCCAGATTGCTTCTAATAATTCTTCATTATCTTGCCACAAGCTTATCATTAAAGATAAACCTTATTAGGCTCCCTTTATGCCAGTATGAAGATACAGTAGATATAATATTGACTATACTCTGAAAACAGTGATTAGGATATAATCTAGCCTATTAAACCAATGTAGTTTTCTTAATTATAACACTTTTAGCATATTTCATATACATTTAGATTGTGATTGTGTCATTCTGTGTAACAGGTCCCACACCTGTATTATCTTTATCCATTACTCTTGTTATTATTGAAGAACTAGTTTATAGTATGGTAGGGCTTTCTATTCCCCTCCAATAACTAATAAAAAATAGAATAAAATTGGCATATATATATCCAAAATGAAGATAATACACTTATAAATATTGTATATATGACATTTCAAATATGCTTACCCTGCTTCTATAGTTTATCGTTTTTATTTAGTAATGTAATACAAAAAAATATATTTTTATATGCAACAGATATAAAATTGCTGCCATCTGCAGTCCATCTAATAATGTAAAATAATTTGGCATAAATGTGTTCTTTTCAAAATGAAAAACATCTATTTTTTATCCATATTGCCAATTGTAGAGTTTCTCCCCTGCTAGAATTCTTCGAAATTACATGTATTACAAAAAATTCTTCCTTTATAAATTATTAAAGGAAAGTAAAAAGCAGCATATTTTGTGTCTAAATTCCTTTGTAATGAGCACAACTTTCCTAAACACAGTAACATAATACTTTTAATGAAACAAAATGTTGCAGTGTTAGATCACATTAATAAGATATGTGCATTTACTGTAACAAGAAATTTGAGAAGATGAGAAATTCATAGACTTTAAATAATACCTACTGTTAATGGAATGTCTGAAATAATGCGGTCTGTTTCCTATATTTCCTCTCCTATTGTTCTTGGGTAAGCAAAGAAAATTTTAAGGAAACATATTAGAACAGCACACCTGCAGGTATGTCTAATAAGTCTATAATATAAATACTGTATGTCTTATAAGATTGTGATTGTTACCTTAAGGAGACTTGCTTGTGTCATATCTTAATTAAATACAACAAGGATATATTTTATGTATATATTGTGTGGTGTATTTAAGACTGTTATGTGATTTACAACTTTGATTAGTGATGGGTGAATTTATTCGCCAGGCGCAAATTCGCGGCGAATTTGCGTGATTCGCCGCCGGTGAAAAAAATTGGCGAAACGCCAGCAAAAGTTCTCCTGCCAAAAATTTACTGGCGGCGAATTTTTCACCGGGATAGATTCGCCCATCACTAACTTTGATAGTATCAGGACACAGCAGTCTCAACCTTCAAACACATACTATTTAGCTCACAGTTGATAAATCCCCTCCCCTTTGTCCAAGAGCAGCTGAGAGTCCAATCCTTCCTATCTCCAAACTGCCTTGTCCACCTCCCAGTGTCCTGATTCATGAATGGACTGCCTGAGAAATCCATGTCCTAACTTATTGGTCACTGACCAATAAGAACCTAACACATGTACCTATGAACAGTCTTTTAGCTATTGCAATAGGCTAAGTTAGGCAGAGAGAGTCGGGAGTTCCTGGAGTGAGGACACAGATGCCAGACCAAATGGAAGGATGAGTATCAGGATTTAGTGGATTTAGATCCAACATATTCATAGTTGTAATTGTCCTTGTAAATATTTGTTATACATTCTATGTAGTGTAACTTGTTTTATGTGTATTATTTCTGTAGATATGTCTATAGCTTTTGTAAATAAATGTATATTTTGATTGAACTGTCTCTTTCGTTAAAGAACCCTTATAGCCAGGAATACTTATGTACATTTGTATATGAGAATAAATATACATAGTTACATAAATATATGCTTGGTCAACAGTGATAAGGATCTACTCCTTATTTTTCTCAATGTTACTGGTACACTAGCTTTAATGGACAAGGATAAAATTCTTTAGGGATGGTAATTTGTTATTCACATACTTTCATACTCATATTTTTGCCTTGGACTAGTGTGCCTTCTTTATGAAAATAAAGATTTGGCTTGGGGTATTATACTGGTTAGAGAACTGCTTCCATATTTCTTCAGTCAGCATCAATCTGCCTCAAATCCATGTCTGGCAAAAAAAACTTGCTCATTACTAATGTAGATTTTAGGATTTATCAGAATGAACCATTGTGAATAATCAAATTCAAACTGATACCTTGGCAAACCATGTCCACAGTTCATAGAAAAAAAGTTGTTTGCAGATCATAGATCCCTGCACTACTTATTTCCTAATGACTTTCTTATTTTCCCTAGTGTATTTTTCACACATGCAACACACTGCCCTTACAGGAAGTTCGTGAAACACAGTCAAATAAGCAATCAGTATTCTGACATTCTGTACAATGGCAGCAGCATTTTTTTGTTTATGGAGAGCAGGTTAGTTTATTTTGCAAGGAAATTAACAAGTACCTTTCAATGTTCTCCCTGCAGAATTTCTCAACTAAACCTCTTCTGTTAACAATTTCCCCAGACTTCAAAGTTATTAGCTATATACTATTATTTCTATATATTGCTTCAGAAAAAAGTTTTCATTCCCCTTCCCTTGGCTACTCATATGGCTGAATCAATTATGTTAAATTAAACAACAGTAATTTCCACAAGGGAGATACTAGCCAAAAAGTTAAAACAAACTTTCAAAATGTCCTGCTTCTGAACCAGGTTTTTCCTATAATTTTTTTTCCTTTAAAGTTCTATAATTTGACATTTTATTTAAAATATTTTTATATCCTTATCATAAATACAATTACTCTATGTGCAGCACTGTACAGTACAAATACTGTATATTAAACAGATGAGCAGGTTTCTTGTTACACAGAATATGTCTGTGCAGTTAGCTTTTAAAACATTAGTAGGAAGTAGCATTTACTAAATCACCTTTCAACAGCAGCTAATAGAAATGTCAGACACATTATAACGGAAGGTATCAGAGCAAGGCAATGCTCACAACAAGTATTTGCAGTCCTGTTGAGCACATGGGATTCATACTACTCTGGCTAATTTACTGAAAAACCAGGACATTAATCAAACTTGACAGATATTTAACAAATATTTTATGCTACAAATGCAGATCAAGTCCACTCAGGTTTTTAACACTTATTTACTATTACATTTTCCCGAAAATGTGCTTTGTGGGGAAAAAAATCAGATTTTCTTGACTTTTCTGACTTTTTCATGCGATTTTCACAATTTTTTTGTAATTTTCACCCGGAAACTCAGAATATACTCCAGAGTATTGCACAAAGCCTAGCGCACATCAAAAAAATAATTGGAACTTCTCCCATTGCAACCCCATTGCAACCTCAACAGGTCTGAGATGCCAGATTTTCAGATTCTGACTTTTCCATCCTCTGGGTTTAATAAATTAGGCCACGATCTGCAATGTTATTTCATATTACTATGAATCATTAATTATTACCTGGAATACATAGAAAGCACAAAGGGTTCATACTCTCATCTGGGAGGAGGTGTACTGTATAACTACTCTTCCTTGAAATAAAAAGGCCTACAGCCTATAATGACTTAAAGGAAGACTATACCTTCAAAATGAATACTTGTCTGTGTGTTGTGTTAGAGATCACCTGACCAGAAATACTACAACGATAAG
>CM044432.1:62604122-62615519 GCA_024363595.1 Xenopus borealis | reverse complement strand
CTTAAAATGTTTTCCATATTTGGAGCACGTTAAAGCTCCACTCTGGTATACAAAATCTTTGCATCCTGTCTGGCATCCCCACCAATTCAAGCACTGCTCCTACCCCAAAAATAAAGTATATATGATATATATATGATACACAAACTTAATTACAGCATTCCTGTTAAATGCACATGAAAATCTCATTGTTATAAGATAAACCTTCTCCTTTGGCGGTGCAGATAAGCGGTTACAACTTAAAATAGTTTTATTACATTGTAAAGTATTTTTAATAAAGTACTGGTATATAATAGTGTTTTATTTTCTGCAGAAGAATACTCAATAAATGGAAAATGTTAAGAAAACTATGTGAAGATAGATTAAGATATGTATTTGTACAATGGTACAAAAATAATTATTTTAATACAATACATCTTGTATATAGGAAAAGACCATTTAATATTCTACAATAATGCAGAAAAAATAGAAAAGTTTAAGAAATCTATGTGGTTCCATTAGATAAAGATATTTATTAAAAGATGTAGCATTGTTCCTTTCAAAAATATATTGAAAGGATTTATTTTTTTGTAATAAGATTTTGCTCAGAGAGTTGGAACTTCAGGTCATGAAGCAATAAATATAAAATGCATTAAATCCGTAATACAGTTAGAAAGGACTGGACTCAATAGAACCGGTTCACTGTTAACAAATATAATAGAAGTAAAATTTGATTGCTAATTTATTGTAGCTAACTATTTAATTAATATCAATAATAAAAATAGTATGATAAATGTTTAATTTTTTAATACGAGAGATTTGGTCTTATTTATTTCTTTGTGCAGAATTTTTAGGATCTATTTGCTGAAAAATATTTTTGTATTTACACAGTAAAATAGATGGACACATACTGTAATAGAAAGTTTAAAAACAAAACTGGCCAATCCGAGTTCAAGAAATTAAGTTCAATTGAGCATTTGGGCTTTTGTAAAAAATAAAATGTGTGGTATTTTATTAAATTTAAATCTATTGAGTATGTTTTGTATGGCCCTCTGTGAATTTTTGTTCAGTGGGGTAGTGTGATAAATAATATCTCCAAAACGCCAATCTAAAAGCTCCACCTGGAGTTGGACAAAATGCCATACAGATTAGTAAAATAAAACATCTCCTTGTTGTGTACCCTCTTTCTCCCTACTTGATAACTAGCTCTAATAAGAACCGTAAGTAGTGATGAGCTAATCTGTCCCATTTCACTTTGCCAACAAATTCACAAAACAACATTTTTCTTCACTGCTAATTTTTGCAGCAGATTCACAAAGAAATTCAAAGATCACAAATTCATGTCTGCCAAAACAAATTCACTCATCACTAACTAAATCCCACAATTATTTTGGCTGCAACCATAAGAGTGACCATAATCTACTCCCCTCTTGTGAATCCATCGAAACTAAAATTCACTTGCTTTTGTGAATTACAGACTGAATGCAATTGGTCAAATTTCATAAATCTCCTGTTTGTCATTGACTGAAATTAAGTAGTTAATCTTATGATGATTGTGAGCAGACATACACACACATTGCTCTGCTGTGACTGGCCACAACACTCCGATCTCTAAGTACTAAAATATGGATGGCATTAGAAACCTTTCCAATGTACAAGAGCTTTGTGGCCTTCAAGCCAAGTGAAATGTTAACCTGTACCGCTTTTTCATACAAAAGCTTAATCCAATGTGACAAGTGACCAAAAACTTAGGGGCATAGTTATTAAGCTGTGGCAAAACCTAGGGGCAAAGTTATTAAACTGTTTAAAAAATGTTGGGATAATACACCACACACATCGGCAGGCATCCTGTGTTTTTTTTTATGTCACTTCCAACAGAAGCAATGTAAAAAAACAGAATCAAATCTAATTTCACATGGCATAAAAAATTGCACACACCGTCCCCATTTATTTTACACAACTTTTTACATGGCAAATTTCATTTTACACAGCATTAAAAATAGTCCCCTTAATGTAATTTATTTTATTTAAAATTGTGGATGATGCTTGTGGCTGCCTAGCACTAGATCTCATATTTTTCCTGATAGATATAACTATCTTAGAATGTGAGATTGAAGAATATATTAAAAAGAGAGAAAATAGAACACTAAGATACAGCACTCAAATATCACAGTCTTTTTAAATTGTAATAAAGGACTAGGACTTAAAATAGTAAAAATAAATTGGGAAATAAGCATCAAGTATTTTTAGTTTTTGAGGGTATTAAACTTGTACCCACAATTTTATCTATTTATTATACAAACAATTTTTTCAAAGGCTTTTATCTTAGTCCTTGAAAACGAGTTTGCAAAACATTTCATGCAAACATTTTTATTCATTTTAAAGATATTACTGTATATATCCTGGATGCTGGTGCACTAGTAATTAGCCTTAGAAAACACCCAGTTTATAGGGTATTTATTAATACTGTAAAGGAATCAATCTATTAATTACCTACAGAAGATATTTAAAACATTTGTCATTATCTTTACTTTCACTAGTGTACAGTATTGATTGTTTCCTGTATTACATGTAATTTATTGGTTCAACAGCAGTTGGAGGTCAAACTTCCAAAATTGCAGCCCTACCATTATTTATTTATAAATACTTTATTGCTTTTATTTCACAAATGTCAATTTGTGGACTCAACAAGTCCTTAAAATGGTCCACTTTTTTACCAACTCAAAAAGAAATTAATTGGGAATGATTCATGATAGTCTTAATGTTATTACTTAAAGATATATTAGGTAGAATAGTTGAAACATTTTTATATTTATAACTATCTTTTATAGTTAATTAAGTTTGCAGAAGTGATTAACTCATCATTATATTATTTATAAATGTTTCTGCCTTTTCACTTCACTTTTCATCTTTTTACAGTTAACAAAGTTATGTAAGGGCTAACTGTGAGTGTTCTATCTTATTCTTCTTCTTTTGGGTTTAATGAATAATAACCTTTGGCAAACACTAATTTTTAAAGGCATTTTTTTAATGCCACATCAAATTTCAAAAGAATTGGTGAAAAGATTATTTTTCATCATGTACAGTACATTGGGAAAGTCATGCTGTCGGGGCCAAGTTAGTAGCAGGTACTTAATACATTAGAGTAACAGCAAGTCTCTTAACTACAATATAGTCCCTTCTGTTTTTAATACTTTTATGCTAATTAACACCCTAATTATAAAATAGAAAAAAATATTTGCTAGAAATGTTTGATTTCAGTATTATTTCAACATATTTAAGAACTTTGGTATGGGCCAAAAAACATTTAAAATTGCTTCTCCACCTTCGTTCTGGAGATATACAAATTATTTTCTTAAAGGGAAGAAGACATTTATTGCAAAATGGTTGAAAAAATCCTTAATATGCTACAACCCAGGTATATCCAACTTTGATGGAAACTAGGAAAATGCAAATTTGCTACTTAAAGGATATCTCTAAATTGTCTTCCTGTGTGTCTAACCAAATGAGTAGATATTAGGCAAGATTCTCAATTGGCAACATTGCAGGTTGTCATGTGCTCTGCAATAATCAATAGCAACAGTTAAATCAGTAGTACTGTTTTCTTCAAACATATAAGCAATGATGAAACTACTGCCAGTCAATGAATTTAGGTAACAGCTGGTAATTACAGCAGCCTTTCTCAAGTGTGCCCTGATAACTTGTCATTACAGCAATCAGCCATGTGTTTCAGTCTATTATTATTATTATTATTATTAATAATAATAATAATAATAATAATATGTATTTAAATAACTCCAACATATTTTGCAGTGCTATAAAGTAAATGTGTTCATACAACTAAATCACATGAAATATATACATAGAGCATATGGAGTTACATACATCACAACCAATACAGGTACAAAAGTTAAGTAAAGCCCTGTGCAAAAACAGCTTACAATCTAAAGGGAAGCAAATGACACACAAGGTGTGGGAGTGGGCAAGATCAGAATTAAGTGGGTGAGAGATGTGGTACTGTAAGTGGTATTGCATCTGGTAGTTAAGCAGAGTGAGGGTAGGCATCTCTAAATAAGTACGTTTTCTTGAAAGCAGAATGGTTGGGAGAAAGTCAGACTGACTGTCGAAGAGAATTCCAGAGGAGGGGTGCAGCCTTTGCAAAGTATTGAGTGTGAGCAAGTGAGGAGGTAATGAGGGAAGAGTTGAGTAGCAGGTAAGTAGAGGAGCATAGTAAACGATTGGGTGAATAACTGGAGGGAAATTCGGAGATGTAGGGTGGGGCAGAGTTATGAAGTGCTTTGAATGCCAGGGTCATTCATTTGAATTTAATTCTGAATGGCAGTGGAAGCCAGTGCAGGGAATGGCAGAGTGGCTTCAATTCAAATTATTTTCTCCTTAAAGGTTCTACGAGATCCCTCATAGGCTAAAACAGCAATTTGGCAGGTTTAAGGTGGCAAAGGGTCGAATTCAAATTATTTTCAATTCAAATCGAATTTTGGCTTATTTGATAGTTGAAGTACCCAAAAATTACTTTTCACTTCGACCTTTGATAAATTTGCCCCATGTGTTTTACACTTTGAGGTTATAGTTTTACAAATGTGCTCATTACAAAAATAAAACTTAGTTTTAAATTAAATATAAATGAAACAAAGGACTATTTATTGTAATTTATCTTGGTCATTTCAATATTTGCATTACTTTTCTTTTTGTAGCTTTAAAATAAAGGGTCAATCTGAGTTAATCAACTAAAAACATTTCAGATTCATATTATCATATTTCTCTCCTAGAAAACCTTTCCACTTAATGCTGGAACATTGTTGTGAATTGTCCAAAAAACTAAAATATTTTTGCATTAATATTCTTGTGTAGTTTTATCCAGGCATGCTGGTTTTTTGTTTGAAATATAATATATATAAACAGATAAAATCTCGGCACTCACGAAACAGCGATCAGGCTCGCCTGGGTGCAGTCCTTTGTGGAGAGTATCAACAGGAACTGTAGAGACCGCACTCACAGGTCTTAGAAGTAAAAAAATAATGTGTACAATAGCTGACATTTCCCCTGATACAACAGCCTTTCTCAAAGTAAACCGGGGGTGAAATAAACAGGATTAAATACATAGTGTGGCGGGAAGAAAACACCGACATGCAGAGGAAGTGACATAACTATGACACGATAACAAATTGATTGGTAGCTTGGTGGTTGTAAAGGGATAGGATACTGGACTTTACGTCAAAACACAATTCTATAGGCCAGATTTGTCAAAATTCAAGTTTACATTTTTTCCTGATGTAAGCACTTTTTTAACCTTGCTCAACCTTGAACTTTCCTGACTACATGTGCAGCACATTCACAAATGATGTTCAGTGCTGATAAATGCAATGCTATGCATTTAAGCATAATGCACTTTAAGATCATAAAATCATCAGGAATTAACCAAAGTGGGATGTACTAAAACATTCTCATTTTTATTTGTAAGAAACCACAAATAAACAAATTTTCATAAATGTTAGTTATTTATCAAAAGGTCAAAACTGAAAAAGTATAAACTTCAAAAACCCCTGAAAACCTCAAAAACCACAAAGCACAGAAAGAACACCTAGTTGTAAAAGGGACATCTGCCATTGACTTCTACATGGTTTTCACAGATTTTTAGATTGAGCTTTTTTCAGATTCTGAGCTGTCACTATTTTGTAGTATTATAGATACAGTAGTAACATTAAGGGGCAGGTTTATCAAGATTCGAAATGAAAATTGGAATTAAAAAAAAAAAATAGCGATTGGCGAATCTACCCTGTTTCGCTGAAAAATTCGCGAATTTCCAGCTAAATTTGCGAATTGGCGAAAAAATTCACGTTTTCGACATGCAACTCGTTTTTTTACCCCAGTGAATAGCTCAATATTAGTGATGGGCTAATTTATTCACGGCGAATAAATTCGCAAAACGACAGCGAAAATTCACCCCTGGCGAATACATTCGCCCATCACTAATTTTGAGCAATTTTTGATCAAAAACAGACCTATAAAACAAAAAATACTTTTTAATTTCGGTTGGTCTTTTTAAATTTGAATTTCAAAGTTTTGCAAATTAGAAATCAAACCATTGATAAATCTGCCCTTAAGTGAGGAATATTCTAGATCAGTGATCCCCAACCAGTAGCTCGCGAGCAACATGTTGCTCTCCAACCCCTTGGATGTTGCTCCCAGTGGCCTCAAAGCAGTTGCTTATTTTTGAATTACTGGCTTAGAGGCAAGTTGTGGTTGCATAAAAAACAGATGTCCTGCCAAACATTCTCTCCTGTAGGCTGCCAGTCCATATAGGGGTTGCCAAAAAGCCAATCAGAGCTCTTATTTGACATCCCCATGGACTTATGTTGCTCTCCAACTCTTTTTTAAATTTAAATGTGGCTCACAAGCAAAAAAGGTTGGGGATCCCTGATTTAGATGGAGCCCTGTTAGAGCTCTGTAAACTCCTCCCTTGAATATTTGCTACAAACAGGCCTTTTTTTCCTTGCAGCTGTTGACTGCCATTGCTTGCTATAACCAAGTTTCTCTACAAGGATTTCTTTTGCATTATTTGCATTTACAATAGTAAAACTTTATGAATTGTATCCTGAGTCAGCCAATTACTATATTCAGCTGAGCCAACAGTGCAGCTATGAGGTGGGTCATGGAACTCTGACACCTCTTTTGTATTTTTGTATAACTGACAGCATATTTGCCTTTTCTGTATCTGTTACAACCATATTGGTACAGGTATGGGACCTTTTATCCAGAATGCTCAGGACCTCAGGTTTTCCGAATAACAGGTCTTTATATAATTTGTATTGTCATACTGTACCTTATGTCTACTAGAAAGTCATGTAAACATTAAATAACCCAAATAGGTTGGTTTTGCTTCCAATAAGGAATAAATATATCTTAGTTGGGATCGAGTACAAGCTACTGTTTTATTATTACAGAGAAAAAGGAAATCATGTTTAAATATTTGGATTATTTGTTTATAATACACAAAAGCCGTAAATATCTTGTAAATTATATACTTATAAACGGTGAGTTCTGATGTCATCAGTTATAAACGGTGAGTTCTGATGTCATTTCTGTCACATGACTCACTGAAACTTGTGTATTATAATAAATAAAGTACCCCCTGTTGCAAAATATGAGGATATTAGAAGTTACCTCGGAGTTCCATGATCTGTATAAAAACACTCGGCCTTCGGCCTCGTGTTTTTATGTGGTCATGAAGCTCCTCGGTAACTTATAATATCCTTATATTTTACAAGAGGGGGTACTTTATTCACTATATAATGGAGTCTATGGGAGCCTTTCTGTAATTCAGAACGTTCTCGATAACGGGTTTCCGGATAACTGATCCCATACCTGTGCCATAATTTTGCCTCTTTATAGAAAACTGAATGAAAGTTAAACTCTAAAGTGGTGGCATCCAAAGCAGGAAAGATTCTTCACATCGAGGGCATTGATCACGTTGAAAACATTACATTTAGGTGAAATTGTGATCTAAGAGTGGCTTAGATGACTCCCTGGACAAGCATAATATCCAAAGTTTGTGATCCCTTATTCAGAAACCTGTTATCTATAGACCCCATTTTTAACAATTCCTTGTAATTATTTTAGTTTCTTCTGTAATTATAAAATAGTACCTTGTACTTGATGTTATCTAAGCTGCATGTATCCATATTGCTGGCAAAACAAACCTATTGGGTTTATTTAATGATTCATTGTTTTTGATTAATTGTTTTTAGTATATTGTATAATGCAGAGTTGCTTGAAATTATGTTTACTTTTCAAGAAGCTGAAGTTATGTTTTTGTGGAGTTCCCCTTTAAAGGTGTCACAATCTTTTGGAGCAAACATAACTTTTTCACAACCCCGGATTTGTGGTGAGGCTACATAGGCCTGGACCTAGGGCAGCAAATTTTTAGGGGCGGCATGCCGCCCAGCCACTCTATGGGGAGCACCAGGGATGTGCTGCTCTTGTGCACATGAGTTCTTGCACCTGCGCTCGCTTTTGTATATATCCAGTCTGTGTGAGGTGTGTCTGTTGATGCTGGGGATCCCTTAAGCTGCTACCATCCTAAACGTGGTGGTAATTACTGGGTTTCAACTGTATGCTGCATTAATAGGTGCAATAGGCATGTGCCTGGAAACCATATCTTGATGCGGAATACAAGAAACAATGTGGTCACAAGTGTTGTGGGAATAAAAAGTCAGATGTGGCCAAATTATGCTGGAATAATGGGGAAATATGCACCAAATTTGTAAAACAAAAACACAGTATCTTGCAGCAGATATTGCCTTTTCACATACACTGCACTCAAGTAAGCCCTAAAAAAATACCCTGCAGGCAGGTTAAGTTAAGAAAAAAAATATTTTTTTACACCCGAAATTCCAATGAGCTACCTGGATGAATTACTTCTGACTCTTCATCAATTCTCAAAATACAGATAAAAGAATGAATTTGCCTTCTTCAGCTCCCTCCTCTGGCTGCTAAAGTGCAGCTTCATTTCCAAACCTTTAATAATGAAGCATCTGCGTTAGAAACTGTAAAAACTGATATATTAACTTCAGTTTCCATTCATATTGCATTGAGATATGTATTACATTTTTCTAACAAGGTATTGGTCACATATTCATTTTAAGAAGCCATTTTCCATCTGGAAACCGTCTTCAAAAACAGGTTAGTTGTTCTAATTTTATGTTAAAAAGAATTAGTAATGAGCAAGAAATGTGTCTAATTATCTTCTGTAGCATACGCCAAATCCTAATGGTGTTTGATTACATATACTCGAAAAAATGTCAACTCCATTTCCATTTAGAGTGTTTGCCTAAAGAGCCGTGTAAAGGGGGAATATCCAGTTATGTGAAGCCATCGTGACAGATTTCTGCTTCCTTATAGCACATGCTAGTTATAGTTCTCTCTCTCCTTCCTAATGTGATGCTTTTTTTTTCAGCCTATCATTTACCTAAATGGGTATGATACATCAATGCAGTAGATTGACTCATGAGATCTATTAATAGGACTAGTCAATTTTCCACAGTTTTTTCTCATTTACAAGGCGTTATGATATGGTATGCATTCATAATGAACACAGGCATTGCTCTAATGCTTTCAGGAGACTCAGAGACAATTCTGTATTGTGATTAATCCTATCCCTGAGAACAGTCTTCAGTAATAAATAATAGGGTGATTCTCCTTCGAACAAAACATTCTTTTTTTTCCCCAAGGGAAATGGCTGGTTAAATTGTAGAGGATTTTCTTTCCAGGAGATTACACCCGTTACACTGCAAAATTCACTAAGCATTATGCTGATATTGCACAGTGCTGCTCAGCTGTTTTTGTGCCTGACAGTAAATCAGGATGTACATTATTATGCAGATAGGTAACTTCCTGTAAGAGTTTTGATCCTGATTCACATTAGCAAAGTGATCTATTTTCTTCCTGTTTCCAGTCAAACCTGAAATATAGCTTGATATGTCTGTATTTGTTATAAAAAGGCAACATTTCAGTAAGCAGGAGTTATATTTATTTGGAACACGGGTATAAGAACTCCTGCTAAGTGCTAGGAGCATGCAGTATATAAAATTATTTTATGGAGTGTTAGTGGCATAACTAGTGTGCCTTTGGCCCCAGTGCAACATTTGATCCTTCATCACCCTACTTCTTTTCACCCTTACAAAGAAAAACCAGGTGAAGCTGCAACATCTGCACATAAAATTTGGTCTGAAAAAGATAATGCTTTATCTAAATTCCTTTTAAATGAAGGAGGGGTCAATAGCTGGAATGCAAAGGGGTGCACTCATTAAAGCCCAAGGACATTTCAAGCAGCACAGACCTCATCAAGATCTGGTGCTGGAGGTAAGTACAAGACCTCTACAGCCTTGAATCCCTCCAGCAATCGTTATATATGCATTCCGAATGATGTCCAAGCTAGTAATATCACAGGGTCGGACTGGGGGGCCCGGGGCACACCACTGCGCATGCACTCTAGGCACTTGGCGCCGCATGGCAGCCTATTTTTTATTTGAAATTAGATTGGGAGAGGGGGGGTCTGACCAGACGGGGGCCGACAAGGGTCGGGGTCCACTGGGTTTTTTCCCGGTGTCCCGCTGGGCCAGTCCGACACTGCCATATTTATTCCTGCAGAAGGAGAGAGTGGGCCATTCTTTTAAAGATTAGTGATGAGCGAATTTATTTGCCAGGCATGAATTTGCTCCAAAATTCCACACTTTGCTACCTGCAATTTATTTAGCAAAACTGTAGCAAAAATTCACAGCAGAAAATTTTGCACAAACAAAATTGTCACCGAAATATAAAAGTTGCAGTAAGAAAACGCTCATTCACATTATTGCATTTGGAGTGGGAAAAATTGTATCGTGCACAAAAACACTTTTGACACCCATGCATTTTGCAAACTTTTAGACATTTAGCTAATTTTTTGGCGAATCTGGTAAAGAGATTTCTATACCCTTTTTTAGGTGGATGGTCATTAGTGATGGGCGAATCTACCCCGTTTCGTTTCACTGAAAAATTATGGAAATTCGCGAATTGGCGAAAAAATTTGCGAAATGAGGCACGCGTCATTTACGTTGCGTCATGTCGTTTTCGTCGTGTTGCATCGTTTTCGTTGCGTCGTTTCCGTTGTGTCGTTTTCTAACTCATTTTTTTTTTTGACGCCAACAACTTTTCGTCTGATGAATTTTCGCTGGCGTTTCGCAAATGTATTCGTCGGCGGTGAATCGTGAGAATTCGCCATGAATTTGCACCTGCCGAATAAATTCACCCATCACTAATGGTCATCCATATTACATCCAACTTGAGTACAGTGGCTAAGGAATAGGAGCTGCACAAATAGAGTTTTAATAAACTCTTTGGGCAAGGGGTAAAACAGTGGGAGGTTCTACTCTGCCTAACCCCTGGACAGCTGATGTATGAGTTTGCAAATTGATAAATTAAATGAAGGGTGAAAGCCCCATTGGATCTTAAAGGGGAATTCAACCCCCTTGGTGCAAAACTCCCTCCCCTCCCCTGAGTAGGCCACCCTCCCTCCTCCTCCCCGGCCTACCTCCCCCCAGGCCAATGCCCCTAACTTGTTACTTACTCTTCTTCTAAGTCCTCTCCAGTGGAGTTCACAGGTGCCATCTTCCCCCAAGCGTTCTTCTTCGTGGATCCATCTTCTGGCACATGCTCAGTAGGAGGTGTCTGCCGGTGCGAATCTACTGCGCATGCGGCGAAAGTCATGAAGTTTCAGAAAAAAGAAATCAGAAAACTTTGTGACTTTCGGTGCATGCACAGTAGATCTGCAACGGCAAATGCCTCCTACTGCGCATGCGCCAGAAGACACCGCTGGATCCAGGAAGAAGACCGCTCGGGGGATGATAGTGCCTGTGAACTCCACTG
>CM044432.1:62564736-62577669 GCA_024363595.1 Xenopus borealis | reverse complement strand
TATATATATATATATTGCCCTACTACTATACCTCTACTCTACTTACTCTACTCTGAAGTTCTGCTTTGTGGAATGCCAGAGTTTGACATTTTAAGAGACAGATGTTAAGCTAATACACCCTATCAATAGTGATGAGCGAATCTGTCCCATTTTCCTTCATTCCATTTCCCTTGCAAAGCACATTAAGGGGCCAATTTACTAAAATCTTTGAAATTCGACCATCCAATTTTTTTTTTTAAAAGGGCTTTTTCAATCGAATAGGTCTGGTTTTGATCAAATAAAAGTCGTCCTAGGACAGGACAGGTTGTAGGAGGTCCCCCCATAGGTTAAAAAGGAAATTTGGCAGCTTTAAGGTGGCAAAGTGTCAAATTCAAAGGGTTTTAACGGGTCAGTACCTCTATTTTTTCTATTTGAATCAAATCTTGGTTTATTCAATAGTCGAAGTAGCCCACATTTCAAATTCAAATTTTATTCGAATATTCACTTTGACCCTTAGTAAATGTGCCCCTTGGTGTTTTTTTGCTGCATTTTTCCCCACAAAATACATTAAAATCAATGGGCATGATTTTGGGGTTCGTTTTACAGCTTTTTTTCACTAAAGGTGTATTGGAGTAAATGACAATAGGCATTTTGCACTCAAAATTAATTGAAGCCAATGAGGTTGTTTTTTTTGTTTTTTTTTTGCAGTAGTAATTATTTTCAAGCAGAATGCATTAAAGTGAGCAGGCCTTTGGCTTTATTTTGTTTATTCAATCATTGATGCTTTGTTGAGTATGTTAAAGTGCCTAGAAAAGCTACACGCCAAGCCTTTATCTATCTATCTATTATTAATATTTTCTATGCAACAGACAACCAGTGAAAGTACCGTTTATACATGCAGCATGGTGCCCCAAAAGTGGGCACCATGTTGGGTTAAAATTTTGATGATTGAAATATGTAACTCAATAAATATAAAAATAAATAGCAAAACAAATGTAAAATTTTGAGGAGCTGTAGAAAAAAGCAATTCGTTTCCAAATATATTTTAGTTAGAAAATATTTTACAATGAATTAAGGACAGGGGTAAACCATAACCTAGCTCTAAAAACTGCCTGTAGCATGTGAAAATTGGGTTGGAATAGAAAACATTATTGGAGAGACAGGGCACATAAGGTCCTTGGATATCAGAAATACCTGCAGGATTATTCAGTATGCTGCTGCTGAGATGTGTACAGTTTTCCCAGGAAAGCTCGAAAGATACACCAAGAAATCCAGTTAAAAATATAACAGGATTTGCATCTGTATTTCACTTTGCTTTGAAATTGTATCCCGCTGAGACCCTCTGTGATAATATGTACTGTAAATAAACAAGTGATACCATGCAACACAGAGAAATATCTATATGTGTGTCAGTCCCATATTTACACAGTATGAGACTAGATAGTGAGTCTATTACATAATATGTAACTTTATGGCCATATTAAATGAGTATATATTGATAATCAGATCCTTTTGTCAAAATGATTTTCTTTTCCTGCCAGTTTGAAAATAATTCTGTTACCTCTACAACTGGTTTGATGCAAATTAAAAATTAAACATGCTAACCTCTAATGACATTTTTTTAATTTGGTATGGAATTAGCATAAGACATACAGCGTTAAGCCCATAAATGTAGTCCATAATCCTTGTATTCCTACATGGTGTGTGATTATCTATCCTCCTACACACATATTGAAAAAATGCAAAATTAAAAGTGAATGTCAGAGTATAGGTCAAGGCAAAGTGATCATGGCAATGTTAAAGGCAAAATTAACACAAATGGATCTTCTCTAATCAACAATGAAAAAAGCTTGGTTAGCTAAATAAATATAAAGAAATAAAGAAATAAATATCTGTACATATTACAATTTATGTAATGCATATAATTATACTTTACAGTGCTCTGCGTTTATTCTATTTGTCTGTATTAAACGGGAAAATAAAAATCTTGTTTATTATACACATGAAGTCATGGTTACTACAGTCAGGAGCCATTTCTATCTTAAAAATATTTTCTGGAAACACGGACATTAAACAAAGATGTAATTATTGGGCTTATTAATTTATATAAAATAGAGTTGCTCCTAGTATAAGTATAAAGTTGACCCACATTCCCTATATGTACTTGATGACTGACACTATCTACAGAAACTCGGGCATCTGTATTGAAGAAATGCATCTGCTCTAATTTTCAAGAACACGTACCTGCCTTTGTGTGAGCCCATAAACAGGCACCTTACCCAGATTTGACGATATGCTGGAACCCAATTATAAGTTTGAATTATTATTTAAAGAACTCCTTTGTAAATAATTTAACAGTACATAAAAGATTGATTGTTAGAATTCATGTTGTTTTTTGCTAAAAAGCAAGCTTGACATTTGTTTAAAATGACTTGTTTGTATGCCCTACAGCATGTTATGATAGCTGTACCTCTTTGAAGTCCTCCGAAACACTGAGAGATGTGCTTTCCTTATACTGTTGAAAAGGGGTCAAAAGCATTTTAATATTGTGGTTCTCTGCTGCAGGCCTTAGTTCTCGCCACCTGCACATCTTTTCAGGATATCCTCATAGCAGCAGAGATGGATCATAATAAGGATGTATGAGGATGAAAGGAAATAGGCACCTCTACTGTTAAAATATCCCAAACCATGCAATGTTCATACACATGGGGGCAAATTTACTATTATTCCTGGAAATTAGCTCAATCAAATTCGAAATTCGATAAGCATTCGACCATTCGAGCATTCCTTCGAGCTTCCGAAAAATTTGTATGATTCGAACGATCGAATGCTCCGAATGGTATTCGAGTAGGACTTAGCCTCAGAAGCCTATGGGGAGCTTCCCATAGGCTTCTATTACAATTCAGTAGGTTCAATCTGGAGAAGTAGGCAGTCGAATAAATGTAAAATTTTGATTCCTTCGATCATCAAATGATCGAATTATAGAATATCCAATCATTCGATCTATTCGATCTATTTGATATTCGATGATCAAGAGGCCAAATTTGAATATACGATTTCACAAAAAATTTGTATGAGCGTTATTCGATCGAATTCGATCGAACTTTGATCATTTCACGTGAATTTCGTAAATTTGCCACTAAGTCCTATGAATTGGGATGGGGCCATATATTTACTGCCTAATTTTTCTGTCTCCTCATACATTGTTCCCATTGTGATATTCTTTTGTTGTGATTGTGATCCAACTCCCCACCCCAGTCAATAAAATAATTAATGTGTTAACAAGGTATAGATTTTCTATTTTGTCATTCAATAATAAAGCTTTTACAGATATCCTATACAAAGTCCCATGATTCTCCAGATTAATTTATTAATTCCCGAAATCCTGAATAATAAACATCACATATACATATAAATTATTTACTTCCCATACCCTAACATTAAAGTGGTGTGGAGGGCACCCCTCTGTTGTATATAATTGCAGAGATAAACAACATCAGCAACTTGTTCAATTATATTAACAGTAGGGATGATCACAATTTTTTAGTCTAATACAAATTTGTGGCAAAATTCACATTTTCATGAATTGCATTTTTTTAAAAAATTAGCTAAAATTTAGCCAGAAAAAAAACACAATTTTTTTGCAGAAAAAACATCAATTGACTCTAATGCGTTTGTGTATGTCTCTGCAAGAATTATTTACTTTTTCAAAATTTTCACACAATATTTTTTTGGTGATGCAAAATGGAGCTATTTTACTCATCAATAATTCACAGAAACATTTAACACTTTAACATGTCAAAAAATTTGAAATCATCATATATTTTGCAGGAAATATTTCTGAAGGTGTTCCTGATAATCTTCACCAAGAACTCAATGTCATTCAAATACTGCATAACTCACACTACTTTGTATTTTCAAGTATCATGCTGCATTATTGGCATAAATGAGTGCAAGTTAAGTTCACCATAAATTTGGGATAACACTGTGCTAGCCCAATCCCAGTGCTAAAAATGCAAAATACATGCATTGAGGTGTAATATCTATTACTTAGGACTTAGGGAATTACTATGGCAGTCCTGTTTCTATTGCAGTGAAAGTATCACAAATGTTGGTGGCCTGACATTGGGTACATAGGGAGTATAAGTAAATGGAAAGAACCTCCCTTTGTCACCTTTCTGAATGAAGTATCCACAGCACATTTTATATTATCAGAATATGTGACAGACATGCCATTTCTCCCATGTGCAGTAGTCCTTAGTGAAATGGCAGATAGGGTGTTTGTTGCCCACAAAAAATCATTCTCATAAAAGACAACAGAGCACCCAAAATAACATTAAATTGCTACATATGATAACTGAATGGGAGGCAGTATGGTCAGTGGCATAACTACCAGGGGAGCAAGGGGTGCAATTGCACCAAGGCCCACTCCCTCTCGGGGCCTGCCAGAGAGGCTAGGAGAACTTCAATGTGCAATTCAAAGGGGTAGAGCCTGATAGGGGGGGCTGGGTGCCAATCCTGCACCAGGACCCTCCAGCGAGTAGTTACGTCACTGAGTATGGTCATATTACCCAATTTCCCTGCTCTTTTGAAGTACAGGATTCTGTTGAAGGTGCAATATTAACTGATACATTCTAAAAATGAAAACGTTTCCCAACGAAAGATCCCTTTAAAATCCTATAGCTCTGGATATTTTATTTGTCCAAGAAGTCATCCAAGCCATCCATAAAGGCATTAATAGAATCTACCATAATAACATAATCCAGTGGGGCATTTGACAAAATCACTGCCCTCACCATGGAGAACATGAATGTTCTGTTTTTCAAGTCTACTGGTATGGCTTCTCCTTCTTTGTTTTTTTATTTGGGAAAAGCCCCTGCTATCTGTCTATAATGTAGTCTAATGTACTTGTAAACGAGGTTCATTTATCAACACTTGGCAAATTTGCCCATGGGCAGTTAGCTCTAGTAACCAATCAGTAATTAGCTTTTTGAAGCCAGCTGCAAGTAGAACAATGAATGCAGCAATCTGATTGGTTGCCATGGGTTACTGCCCATGGGCAAATTTGCCCAGTGTTGATAAATGACCCCCAGTGTTTTCTCACAAGCACCTTTTCTCCAGAGGAACAATCCCAAACTTAGACTTCCTAACAGTTGAAATCCTTAATTCATTTTACCAGTTCAGTTGCACCCAAAACTGGACAGCATAATCAAGGTGAGGCCATACTATGTTGTATTGAAATGGGAAAGCATTATGTTTTCTTCCCTTCAATGCACTATTTTATGCAACTCAACACTTTGTTTTTGTAGGGGACTCAATGTAGTTTCCTCCTACATGGAGTTTTTTCTTGAAAAATATGTTCTATGGTCAAGTAATAAGATCCACTGGTGCCCTTGTTGTATACTAAATATAATTGGAGTTCAGCAACACCTTGCCTCAATCCCAATGCGAGGTCTCACACACCAAAACGCATAACCTTGCATTTATAAACATTAAACCTTATTTGTCAATTTGCTCCAGTTTAGTCAAATCTCTATGTAAAGTGGCAACATCTTGCGTGGATGTTTTTAGTCAGTCTTTTTTATCACCAGCAAAATAGAGATGGTTCAAACTCAAGGTCATTGATAAACAAGTTAAAAAGTATGGACCAATGACTGAGGACAGATCCTTTCACTACTGTAGGGACCCTGAGATTTGGGTTTGTTTACTCAGGCAGTTTCCTCTTGGTAATAGGACACCTAAGGGTCCTTTAGTTAATTCAGGCAGCTATGTCCCTTTTCCTGGGTCTACATCAGTTCAAGGGGATTGTCCACTAGGTGACAGTAGTTTAAAGTTTAAAAGGGTTTATCCCCATGTGCTCAGGGTCTGTACTGGGACCTTGCCTCACTGGGAGGTATTGCAGGTCCAGGCCTGCCAGTGAAAAGTTAGAATTATTTAGTGACAGTAAGTCCTTGTCATAGTTGCTCTAGGAGCAAGAGACAAGGTCAGGGAAGTGAGATGTTTCCGCTCCAACGAGGAGAAGTAGTGGGGTTAGGACCCCATGGTGTGTATACCACTAGCTCAGGGACTCAGTGGGTGAGGTGAGGACCAGTGAGAGTGCCAAGAACCAAGACCTTAAGCTGACTATCCCTGGGCAGGAAGCTTTACACTCTGGGAGGATATTGCCCCAAGAGGTGTTCATCCTAACTGTGCTATTTCACTGAATGTGAAGAATCCTGTTACTGTTATCCTGTGGTCATCTAAGTGCCTGTGAATTGATCAATTGTGACTGTCCTTTGTGAATAAACAATTCTGCTGCAAGAATCACCTCTCTGTTTGGATGATTTGCTGCACTGATCTACACCAGGTACTAGAAGTTCCCAAGGAGGGGTATTACAGTTCAACCTGTCCTGACCCCGGGTGAAGGCATGTCATTTTAAATTGTACCTGCTGCAGCATAAAGTGGAGGCACAGGACTCCTGTAGCGCCACACACAGCTAAATGTGTGCTAGATCTCATACAGTAGCAGAAAAGGGCTATACTACCGTAGTCACTAAACTGATCCATTTAGAAAATGTTCCATATACCATCACTCTTTATAATATTTGTATCAATGTACAAACAGGGCCTGGTCAAGGGGTAGGCAGAGTAGACACGTGCCTAGGGTGCAAACCCGGCGCTGTGATGGCAGGCTTGCCTAGGAAACCCATGCAGAGCAGTCCAGCCCTGTGTACAAATATTATGTTCCAGGTCTGTATTTCTTAATTTAACCAGAAACCTTTTGTGTGGCAATACTTTACCAAAATCTGAGTAAATATGTAAGTAAATACAGCTACTGTTAGGTCCAGTTATTACATTCTAATGCTAATTGTGTTGGGTTTTTGATTATTTTATAATCCTCATATTGTGAAATTTATTTGATACATATTCAGTATCTTGTGTGTAGGTACCTAAGCTCAGTGACAGTAACACACAGTATGTGCTGTGAATTAACAAAAAAGAACATGAGGAGATACTGGGGCATCTTTGGAGGCACAAATGTTCCCTGCTAAAGGACTGTAGTTGCCTTCGGCTGGTACAGAAGCCAAAAATATACTGTACAACATTTCTCATCTACTTCTTTAATTTAGCTTTAATACTCCTTTAAGTGGGTGATTTGGCAACCAAGAGACCTGAGTTCTTTTGATAACCTTGTATAAATATTACAAACTCTCTTTTGAACTTGTGTGTGTGTGTGTGTATGTGTCTGTGTGTGTGTAAAAGGGGAGATAAATATTACTGCTTCTTCAAATTACATTTCACTATTGTGGCTATGGGCCCTATATTCTAATTTGTTTGCTGAATTGTCATTACACTTTTTTGCCTCACATTGCTGCCTCATATTTGGATAAGCATTGTTTAAGGTCTTTCCTGTTTAGAGTTTTGTGTTCTTGCTTAGTTGGTGCTCCTTTTCCACTTACTCTATTTAGCTTTTGTAATAGGTAATTTGGAAGGGAGAAAAAAACATTCCTGTGAGATTAGCCTTAAGAAAAACCATATGAGCAGTTTACACAGGAGTACAAGCACTCCATGAGTGGAGCTGCAGAACTTGTGTGATTCTGTTCATACTTACATAACATAATATTTTCAACAGGTTCAGATTTTTAATGCAGTAAAATATAATAGTTGCTCTAAATTAATAACTGTTAAAGAACACCCTGTTTTCAAACTTACCAACAGGATATTTATTGTAAAGTAAAAAACAAAATCATAGTGGGACCTAGAGAAAAGCAGAAAATAATAACATATGGAAATATTGTGTCATTGGAAAACTATGTACAAAATTCTGCATTATTTATAATCCTTGAGATAATGTTCCCAAGTCCTGAGTATAACTACATGCACTTTGAAATGCCAATTGATAGAAAATCATATTAGATTATACTAAACAGGCAACAGTATAAGACATGCTCACCATCTGGTCAATCAACTATTCTAATCCAAGCTATTTATGATTGCCAACTTGTAATGAGAGGGACAAATATAATACAGTTAACATCTGTTTCTACATTAGCCAAGGAAGGTCGGCCTATGCTGCTCTATCCAATCAACATATTTGAATTCCACAGTTGTTGAGTAAAATTAATTTCAGATGACATCAAGGAGAGCAGTGGGACTTGGAGTAGTTCAAATAAATTGAGTCCACCTGCACTAGGAAATCAGCTAAATGATAGGATGACTGACTGATTAGATACAAAGAATATGTACATATGAATTTTAAATAAAAGCTTTTTTTCAGAAAAATGATCTGTGCAATTACTAAGAAAGGGGGTAAACTTGTAAAAGAAAGCTCAGATAAAGACATCTTTTCAGTAGAAAAATAGGACTGATATGGACTGTTTGTAGCAGATGTGCACACATACACAATGTTTAGTAAAGCATGCTTAAAGGAACAGTAACTTAAAAAAAATTTAAGTTTTTTAATGTAAAAAAATATACAGTAATGCAGTGTTGCCCTGCACTGGTTAAAAAAGTATTTGCTTCAGAAACACTACTATTGTTTATATAAATAAGTTGCTGTGTAGCAATGGGGGCATACAAAGAAGAAAAGGCTCAGGTCAAACAAGCAAATAAGATATGTAGAAGATAATGGTGTTATCTGTTCTCCTCTATTTAACCTGTGCCATATAGCCTTTTTACAATTTTCAGAAATAGTGATGGGGCGAATCTACCCAGTTTCGCCGAAAAATTCGAGAAATTCGCAAAATGGTGAAAAAATTGGCCCATCACTAATCCTCTAACAGTCTGAATTCATTAAAATGGTTTAATTGGATCTGCACAGCTCCCACTTACTTCTGTGGGACCTCTCAGTTTTGTATTAGAGGTTTTCATGGCTTTAACACTTTAAAAAAAACATGCAAGTCTCTGTAAATTGCAGATGTGATACAGCATATTTTGTTTATATAGATGTCTTCCAACCCATACTAGTGCACGGAACCCAGTCTTGTGCATTGCTCTGTAGTCTATGGCACTGTGGCATCTCTTGAAGCTTGGCTACTTTTTTGAGACCCTTATGCATTACTACCCAGTTACATTACTCTGTGACCAGTTGTGTGTTGCCTTGTGTGGTCTGTACAAGTGCATTTACATGTTATGTTACTATCCACTGCTTTATGACCAGATATATTTCTGTGGAATTAGTTAGTTACATTGATCTTTGGCAAGTTAGATGTGTCTGTCACAATTGCAGTTGTCTTTAGCCAGATGTAATTCTCTGTTGAATATCATTTATTGTTTGTAAAAATTCCCTAAAATTAACTTGTAGTGCCGCTGTTATGAGATAAGCTAAAATCTAAAATTACTTTAAAATATCTCTGTGAAAAGGCCCATTATTAAACATCAAACATATAGCACCATGACTCTTTGTAGGACTTTCATCTTCTTCATTTTCATCAAATAGTAGCTGCTCTCTCCAATTTAGCTAGTTAAGGCAAACATTCTTTAGGCCCTTTCATAAACTATATGTAACAACCCAGTAGTTTTAGTTATATATAACACACATTTTTCTCTGCTTTATACTAGTTAACCCCTAATGCACAAATTTCAAGGTAAAAATCGGAACTTTTGCAATAGCTCCTCTTGAGAAAGAAAACTTGAAAGATTTTGAAAGATCAAATTCAACAAAAGGAAATCTATACCCCGAAAATGAATACTTGAGCAACAGATAGTTTATATCAAATTGAGTGACATATTAAAGAATCTTACCAACCTGGTATATATATATTTAAGTAAATATTGCCATTTTACATCTCATGCCTTGAACCACCATTTCGTAATGGTCTGTGTGCTGCCTCAGAGATCACTTGACCAGAAATATTTCAACTCTAACTGTAACAAGAAAAAGTGTTAAAACAAAAGACAGAACTCTATCTGTTAATTGGTTCGTGTGACCTAACTTTATAATTTGTTTGGTATGTTTGTGTGCACAGGAAGCTGTCACTGTTTTTTAAAATGGCTATTTTCTAGTTATGATTACCCAATGGCACATGCTACTTAAAAAGTATATTATTATGAAAATGGTTTATTTACATGAAGCAGGGTTTTACATGAGCTGTTTTATGCAACATCTGTTTATAGAGACCTACATTGTTCGGGGGGTATTGTTTTCCTTTAATTCATAGAAGCAGCATGCCACAGAGAGTTTGGTCACTGTGTCCATTTACTAACAATTTGAATTTTGTCCACAGTTCTCAGAACATTTGTGGTTTTCCTATATTTCTAAAACGCTCAAAAAACAAATTTGAGATTTGTTAAAACCATGACTAATAAAGCCAAGTAAATGTTGTCAAGTTGCTGTAGCAGTCAAAGAAAGAAGCTAATCTTATTGGCCAATTTTAATGGTTTTTAGATTTTTTTTGCTATGAATTATCCAAAAAAAATTCATTTCTACAGGTATTAGTATTTTTTTGTATTGTTCATCCCTTTTCTTTGTTTGTACTGTTTATCAGAACTTTTAATAAATTCATTGACAACCATAGTTTAGTTTTAGAGTTTGTGAGATTACTTGTGGTTTCAAAAACCTTATTAATAAATAAGCCTCCTGCAACAATTTCTTCAGTTCATTTTGAAGATTTTTTGCAAAGGTTGAAACGAGAGAGTAAATCAAAATGTAACAATACTTTTTGGTTGCTGGCAATACATTTACATTGCCACCCCTTGGCACCTGAAGTGTGCCATATCTTTATTTCATGTAGCTTTGGTATTACTTTGATTCTCAAGCTAAATCTTTTTATGAAACAGAGCTTGGATTTCACCATCTGCAGGAAGCTTATAAATAAAAGGAAAACCTGAGATTTCCTTTTTGACAGAAGACATGCTGTTTTGTTCTAAATTTACTAGAGCCTTTGCTTGAAATGTTTAATATTTTACCTTTGGTGCCTTTATTTCTATTTTCACACACAAAAAAAAGAGTATGAAGGCATTCTGTTCACCTCTGGAAAGTGTTTTTATAAAAGCATACATTATTACTTAATTCAGATACTGGAATCATAGTTTGTATAAGAGGGTGAGAACACATTTAATACAACTCATTGACATAAAAGCAATGATTGTCACTGGCCTAGCATAATGTTTCCTTTTTGTGTGTTTTAATATTGCAAAAGAATTAAACATTTAAGGGAATAATGAATACAATCACAAGTTCTATATATTTTTTACAACACTATATGTACATAAGAACTGGGTTCTATACTGCCGAGTCAAAGAGCTCCAAGGGGTTTGAACATATTTGTGAATGTCATTTTTTTGTTCTTTTCTGTATTCTTCAGATTTCATACATAGTTTATTGCAAAATGAAATCAGTCTGGTGTTTCCCATCACCTAGACTGGTTCCAAGCTTAAACATCATCCCAGGACATTTACATTTCAAAAATCCTTTAAAGGGGTGGTTCACCTTCAAATTAAGTTTTAGTATATTGTAGAAGGGCCAATTCTTCATTATTTACTTTTCATAGTTTTTTAATGATCTGCAATTTTCTTCTGTTTCTTTGCAGCTTTCAAATGGGGGTCACTGACACCATCTAAAAACAAATGCTCTGTAAGACTACAAATGTATTGCTATTGCCACTTTTTATTACTTATCATTCTATTCAGTCCACCTCCTATTCATATTCCAGTCTCTTATTCAAATCAGTGCAGGGTTGCTAGGGTAATTTGTACCCTAGAAACCAAATTGCTGACACTGCAAACTAGAGAGCTGCTGAATAAAAAGCAAAAGGACTATAAAACCACAAACAATAAAAAATGAAAACCAATTGCAAATTGTCTCAGAATATCACTCTCTACATTATACTAAAAGTTAACTCAAAGGTGAACAACCCCTTTAATAACCCAAGGGCTTTATGTATGCATGCTTTAGAACTGCATTGACATATATGATGTCTTTTATGACACTGATGCCATTTTAGAAACTTATATTGCTCCTGCTAACACATTGTATAAGTCCTTAATCTGGAAGATCTGACACCAGAACTGAACTGTTTAGCAAGTTTGCACAAAAAGTATAATTTGCATTGCTTCAATTAGTGCATGAACTGGAATATAATAACTGAATGGGAGATTTGCTCATCTTACATAAATGTCACTGTGAAGTATTAGCAGTGTGATCGCCTACTTTCCTTATTGACTGTCAACTACTGTAGGTAAGTATGGGTGCTGCTCTTAATATTCTCATTTACTGCTGCATTACAGTACTTAGTATTGCTACCATGTACTGTACCTTAGATAGTTTGAAAACGGTTTCTGTGTTTTCTATCTTATTGACCAAGCTCGCCAAACTCTTATTCACTCTTTTGAATTAACTTCTGCTCTTCTACTAATTTTCTTCAATCAATTTTCTTTTTCTTTCTCTATTCTCACGTCCTTTCTCTAGGCTTTCATTATCTATTTCCTATGATTAATGTACAAAAATAAATCTGAGAGTAAAGCATTTGTCTTTGTGATGTTATATATCAGAAAGATTGTTTATTGGCTTCAATTTTGCTTACAAATCAATTCTAAGAATTTAGTCTGTCATTAGCAGCTTTTATGTCTGTCCTGAACTGTGTCATTCACTGCTGTTTTGACACGTTAATGTATTAATGGCACTCGTAAACTGACATAATTTCAACAAAGTACTGTAATGGAAATTACTGGGACTTTTACATGAGACACTTAGGGGCAGATTTACTAATGGTCAAATTTCGAAGTGAAAAAACTTCACTTAATTTTTTGAGGGGGTAATTTTGATCGAATATGGCTGTTTTCATCCTGAAGAAGGGAGGTATTACCCCCCCGAAACGTTGATATTATGATGGCATGAATAAAAGGGGAACACTCCCCAACTGCTAAAAACTGTGTGTGCGAACCGTCTTTACAGTTGTACGGTTGCTAAGGGATCCGGCCGGGTCAACGGTGGACCAGCACCACTACTGCAGGTCAGTGGAAGGAAGGTGTGCG
>CM044432.1:62545396-62556791 GCA_024363595.1 Xenopus borealis | reverse complement strand
TTGCCATATGTTAGGAAATGTAGGGGGGAAGGAGGGTAACCCCCAAAAAAATTATCGATCGTTTTCAGACTATCATCCTCCTATGCTAAAATACGCCAGCGTTTTTGTGGGACTTTCAACCTCCTATGTATTTTATTGAACTTCGCCTGGTCTGAGCAGGCGAGTAACATCTAGCGTAAGTGCTAACGTTCAGGAAAATGTTCATCTTAGTGAATTTGCGAAGTTACGATCCTTCGTCAGTGCGCAAACTCGCCTGGCGTAAGGGTGCGAAGTTACGCAAGTCTATCTACTTCGCTAGCGAAAATTCACCAGAGTCCATGTTAGTGAATTTGCGTAGAAGTTGCAAAATGACATCACGCTGGCAAATTAGCACCTGCTAATGTACTGTATGTAGGCAACAATAATAAATGGCTTAATCCCCCTATCCACAAATGAGTGTGACTCATGTTTATACCATTTTGAGGTTATGAGGTTATATTGAAAACTGTAATTACAACTAAAAAATGTATAAATGACTGCAAATTCAATTATTTATTTTCTACTGATGGGCAATGAAACACACACTTCTCAGCAAGGCAGCAGGGTCTTTAAAAATTAATTTTACTTTTTTCATCTGCTGAAATATAGGTATATGGCTTATAATTTTTCTTTAGTTTCATAAAAATGCCTATTTTGTGTTCCCAGCATGGCAAACATGGCATTTTTAAAAATGCTGTCAAAGTGTTTTGTGCAAGTTTGTTCTTTGAGACAAGTGGATACAAAGGGTAAATTGAGGCCACAATTATAAATCATGAAAAATATGACACAATTATTTGAATATTATTTGTACAGTATATACACTGCAGCAAAACTTTTCTCAAAATGCATACTAACCATGGTACTAGCATTTACTCTACAGACGCAGTAATGTTTTGAGAGCCCTGAATCAATTTAATTGCTCTTGTGATGATGTCTTATGATTTTGTGGGCATTATAGCACAGGCTTGCACATTACAGTACTAAACTTCAAAAAGTGGTAATTGTACAGGATTGTGTGTAGGTTGTAAAAGCATGAAAAGGTTAAGAATGTGCTTCCACAACAACACGTATTATTTTATGCCTCAGTTTTTGGAGAACTCTTTTTTGAAACTTTATCTTAAAAAGAAAACAAATGTTGAAATAGGAATATTGTGGTGATAATGTAAATAGCATTCCCTGCATTCCCACAGTAGTCCAAAATGTAGCACATTACTTCCCCTCTCTATCTACAGGGTTTCATAGTTACATAGTTAAATTGGGTTGAAAAAAGTCCATCAAGTTCAACCCCTCCAAAATAAAACCCAGCATACACACACACACCCCACTCTTTCATACAAACCATATATGCCCATAGCTATACTAACTGTAGAGTTTATGACTGTCTAAAAAATCATCCAAGCCCCTTTTAAAAGCATCAACAGAATCAGCCATCACAACATCACCGGGCAGTGAATTCCATAACCTCACTGTCCTCACTGTGAAGAACCACCAACGCTGCTTTAAATGAAAGTCCTTTTCTTCTAGTCTGAAGGGGTGTCCTCTGGTGAGGTGATCCTCTTTACGGGTAAAAAGGTCCCCTGATATTTGCCTATAATGTCCTATACTGTACTTGTAAAGTGTAATCATGTCCCCTCGCAAGCGCCTTTTTTGTAGAGAAAAAAACCCCAACCTGGACAGTCTCCCCTCATAACTTAAGTCTTCCATCCCTCTAACCAGTTTAGTTGCACGTCTCTGCACTCTCTCTAGCTCATTTACATCCCTCCTAAGTTTCGATTAGAATTATGTGCACACAAAACAGAGTTTAAGGGGCAGATTTATCAAGGGTCGAATTTCGAGGTGATGGGAGTTTTTCAAAACTCCCATCAACTCGAAATTAGAATTAAAAAAGACCAACCGAAATCTACTTAAAAAATCAAATTTTTTAACCTTGAGTGAATAGACTGTATTCGATCATTCAAATTGAATTTGGATCGATGCAATATTCTGTCTATCCATCATTACCATTTTCTCACAATGTAAATAGTAAATAGAAGCACAGGTTCTTTGGGTCTCATTTTTGCAGTATTTAGTATACAAAATTTGAGACAGTAGTCATAAAAAGCTATTAAGCAAGCAGTACTTAGAGAACTCCAATTCCACATAAGCCACATGAATCTAATCACCATACGCAAATGAGAATAGCCACTGAGTGACATTTGGATCTCGGAAAAGATCTAAAACCAAGAGCTGAGAACTGGTCTTTGCAAAAGAAGAAGGCCAGCTTCCATTGACTTCTACATAACTTCAGCAGATTTTATTTGGTATACTTTTATATTTGAGGTAGTTAGGGTTTGGGCACTTGACAAATTACCAAAAAAAAATGGATTAAAGTACTATTAGAAAAATATGAAAATACAAAACCCACTGGATAGTTTGCATTGTGTAATATTGAGACTGTAATTGTATGTTCTTGTCACAATTCCATACATACATTTTAAAAAGGCTAGAAATAGATGAACGAAATGCATAGCACCTAATATCTGCTGAATAGCAGCAAAGCCACTTTACAATTCTGAATCTGTAAAATATGCTAAATTTATTTTATTCTGGTCTTGTATGCCAATGCTGATGACATCTATTTTTATTTTTCCTACATTTCGTATTATCAGTGCAGAGCAGTCTTTGTTTCATATGCATTATTTAGATGTGAAAATCAGGAAACTGAAGCAGCTAAATCCTGTTGACTAAAACACAGTCAAAATATTTTGCTTTTCCTATTTAAAACCAATTTTAATAGAGAATTAAAAACAATTTCTGTCTGTGTGTGTTTGACTACCTACTAAACAATATAATACTATACAGTATGTTATTGCATATTTTTATAAGCAGTTGTTGGCCTACGATGACAAAATCATAATTTTTTTCACTGAACTGTTAATGACATTGAAGCAGTTTTCTTGATGTTTTGCTGACCCATGGCCTAGATCAAATTGTATGTATGAACTGAATGTTACATACATTAATTTTAATTTGTTGTTATTATAAACTCAACAGGTTGTCTCATAGGCTAATCCCTGGGGTGATTCCTCTCCCATACCTCATCCAATGAACGACAAACCCTGTACCCACAGTGAACTTATTGTAGGCATTGTTAGTGTTACACTGGGATGTTAGGAATTGATTAAGAACATGACAAAAAACTAATTACATCTTTCAGATTTGATCCTCCCACATACCTTATTTCAATTCCTTTTGCAAAATCCATTGCTTTGCAAGTTATAACAGCTTCAATTATGAAAAAAAAACAAAAACCTTTTACCATCTCAAACAAGATATGGTAAAATAAAATCCATTTAATATACTTGTTTATTAGGTACTATACATAGATAAACACCCAGAAGCGCATTTATCAGTCTAATTTTTGTGGTTTTAGAGTTTTTTTAAACTACAATTTTCTATAAAATCATGAATGACAGTTTTTCTGACAATTACTTGCATTATAAAAAACCAAAACCACAAAAAAAACTAAATTTATCAGGAATCACAAATTTAAAAAAAATGCTTAAAAAAGGGTCACGGAATGGTCAAGGAACAGCCATTGATTTATATTGAGAAGACAGAGGAAAAACCACCAACGCAGAAAGCGGAGCTTGCTGATTCGTTCCGCACCAGGCCCAAAACTGCAAAAAGCCGCTCTGGCCGCGGCATCAAGCTGAGAAACGTAGAGGGAGCGCATATGCAGGGACCCGGTCGGTGGAAAAAGATCCGCGGTGGAGACGTAATTAAAAGTTCAATCTTAATTGCTTCATAATATAAAATAGGTAGCGTGCGGGGAGACGCGGCTTGACGCGTTTCGTGACCTAGTTAGTCACTTCATCAGAAGCCTCATGATTTATATTGGTCTTTGACAATGTGTCATGATCAAAAATTTGGATGTGAAAAAAATAGAAATGTTTTTTCAACATTTTTCAGACATTTTCTGGTGGCCACTCAAGGTCTCAGTGCACGTTGCGTACACACATTTTTACGCACTCTTGTGCTAGGATGGACACATGCTCATTGTGTAGACATGAGGTGTGCAGTCTGGTGCAGTAATTGTCCACTTTGGCTGACACTGAGCATTTTCTACAATTAACCCTGGTTTGACTTTGGCTCTCCACTTACAAATTCAGCTGCTTCCTGATCCCTACATTGATTCTCCAGCTTGACCCATGGCTTAGTTTTTGGACTCTCTTGATTGCTACCTAACTCAACCCTTTCCTGCTTCTGGATTTGATTATTGTTCTGACCCATGTACCTGATTTTGGACCCTGCATACCCTGTCCTTTTTATTAGCACCTCTGCTACTCCTCATCAGAACTCACCCTGTCATCATATCCTGGTACTGAGTACTCAATGGGAGATGTAGGGAAGACTCCATTCACCTAGACCTTCAGCCCTCTGACTCCTACATTCAAATTACATGGGTGTGTGCCTCCCAAAGCAAGCCCCCATGAATACAAATTTGTCATTTGCAGGCAGTTGGTTTAAGCAACTGAAAGTAATTTCCTAACTTAGGTTTATAAAGTATTCTATTAACAATGACACCTCACTTTAACATATGATTCAGAAATTGCCTAAAGGCTGATTAATAAAATATAAAACAGGAATCCTAGAAACAGTGGGGGTCATTTATAAATGTCATGCTGCACATACTGTATTTATGCACAAATTGGGTTTGCATGAGTGTGGCCACTGTTCAAAGCTGTTGTGTGGGAAAATAGCATTGACAGCAATTTAAATTTATGTTTTTCAAATATTTTCTCCACCAGTCGTGGCATCAGTGTGTGCAGAAATATTTGCAATTTTGCAATTTTTGCCATATTTAAAAAGCTCCTATGGATATTCACATGGTGAAAAAAACACAATTCTGTTTGCACATTAAATATACCACTCTCATTCTCACTCTCTTTATAAATATAATCATGCACAGGGCAAATATATGCACTGTGTGAATCATTCTGCTCCCAACTATTTTTTTCATCTGAATGTGGTTCATAGATAAAAAAGCTTGAGGGACCGACCCCCGCATTATAAATAAAAAAAAAAAACTAATACATGGAACAAAAGTCTGGACATTTGACACAGTATTGGCACACAATCTGTGTGCAATGTTCAAAGATGCTTTCTGAGGAATTTAGTTTTTTTTGTTATCCCTCAAAACAATACATTGTTAACTTTCACTAAGAACAATACATTCATGCTAAAGAATACATTATGCTAAAGAATAACAGTACTAAGGTAGCAATATCTGGTTTCTCAAATATGAAAATAACGTTTCTGGAAAAGTATGCAAAATGTTTTGCTGTTTAATAGGCAGCTGTCAATTTGTACAATAAAACTGGTTAGACACTGCCAAATTTGATTGTTTGACAAGGTTACAAACACGCAAAAGGATTTAGGCTCAATTTGGCCACCCACACCCAGGGTAAAATCAGTTGGACCCCCCACTTGGGCCTGCCGAGGAACATCCAATGAAAACTGCATCAAATTGCCAATTTAGTCCTCATCCTGTAGGATTATAAAACCTGCCCAATTAATATCTGCCAAGATATTGGTCAGTCAGGCCAATAGGTGGGCCCCATATATCAGCTAATAAGCTGCCAACTCAGTCTAGAGGGACTGTTACTGTAAATGTAAACTCCTACAGCATTTGCCTAAAATGTCAATGAAGGGGGGCATACTGTGTCTACTCTCATAGGACCAGAGTGAAAGTGAACATGGCAACAGGAAAGTTTGTCAGGCATCAGGGTAGAGTAGGTGTGTAGCACAAGTCACTTGAGTAGGGTCAGTCTTATCACAGCAGGGATGGAATTCAATATAATATAGTTGATATAGAATTCAATATAATATAGCTTGGCTTACAGGAAGCTGTGGAGATTGCTCTTCAGGTATCAAAGAGTATGTGGCCAAGAGGAGTTAAGGCCCCACATGGTGGGGTTCCTGGAAATAGTTTTAGCCCTTGGAAAAGCAGGAGGTACAAAGGTTCAGCAGTCTGGAAGGTACAAAGGTTCAGCAGTCTGGAAGGTACCTGCTTGCTTTAAGTTCCTTTCAAAGACCAAAGGGCCCTCTGGATGATGTTATGGGTTGATATGGTGGCTGGAACAGAGACTTAGGTCAGACTTTAAAATGCAACATAAACATATTTTATGTACTGACATACTGTACCAGTAAATCCACTCCAAGTATTTGAAAAAGTTTTCTTTGGAGTCTAAGTGCTTTTTGTATGTTAGTGTGTTTTACTCTTTACTCTTTACTGGCATGCATATTTTATGGTAAACACCAGCCATTCAGTCTCAGTGCTATTTTTTCCAAGACTGAAGGGTTATGCACAAACACATGCAAAGTTAACAGCAGAACCTGTAACTCATAACAACCAATTAGTATTTAGGACATACATTTTTCATACTCTTTGTTTTAAAAAGCACATGCAAATGGCATTTACAATAAAACATGTTATTTTGTAGATATGAAGTGCACATTTCAAAAGGAGAAACTATGATAAGAAGGTGGATTATTTTCCACAAGAGACAACTTTGGTCTTGCTGAGTGCCATTAAACGACTCTGCCAGAGGTCAGACAGCATCCTGGAACATAATATTTTATAGTCTTTTCTGGAAATCTCATCCACTTTATTACACAATTACCATGATCCATCAAATTTCATATTCTGTTCATCTGGCATTTCATTAAAATGTAACAGAGAAAGAAAAATCATTAACATCCATTATGTAGACAACCAATGCCATTTTGGTTTAATGTATTTAAACATTTCATTTAAACATTTGATTATGTTGGTGGCATGTGATACAAGCAGGTAACATAGCACATGCAGCAAACTCAGTGATAGATGATTTCATTTGCTTTCTTAGCCTGAAACAAAACTAGTAGAACTTAGTTTAGACTATGTTACAGTTGGAAAGTATTCTTATGGATAGAAAGGATGAAAAAAGTCTAATAGGATATGAATCATTTGGATTAGAGATAACAAACACTTCACAAAGTATTAAAGGCAAAGGAAATATTTGAGGATCAGTAACAGCAAATACAAAATATATTAGTATTCTTGATATTTTGTTTATTTTTATTTCTATTTGTCCATGTAATTATTATTAGTGCAGTGTGTTTTCTAGCAATACTGCCATCATGTATCTTTGGGCTCTTGTTGGTTGTAGTCAGTGGTGCTTTACATACACTGCAGTAATGCCAATCCATGAGCTGCATCAAAAGCTCTATAAGTAATGTTAAAGGTTGTTTTAAATTAAAATTCATGCATTCTATAAATGGTGCTCAATGTATTTTCATTCATTTGTGCTTTAAGTTTAAGTCAACCTAAAGTGATATAGATCACAATCTTCTTTAAACTGAAAATCTGTGAACTTTGTGAATATAGTGGTATCAAATAGAAACTGACTGTGAATATCTAACTGTACATCTGTCTACCAATCTATACAGGTATGCATTATATGCAAAATAATAATACCTGCAGAGTTACAAAGTTGCTTACATTACTCTTTTTATGCATGAAATGAATAAAAGTAGCATTTTCACAAATAGAAAAATACAATTAGCAAGTTAGTTTGTGCCCATGGGTTAGTAAAAGTATTTTGCATAAACCAGTCTCTTCCTCTCTGATTTGACTATATATTGTAACTGCAAATTGCGGCTTAGGTATAGGCAGGCCCGGACTGGCAATCTGTGGGTTAGGGCAAATGCCAGATGGGCTGCTATAAGTTGCCATAGAAAGTCAGTATTTAGTCAGCTGGTGAGGACTGTTTGGGCCTCTATGTGGGCTGATTGGTCCTCTGTGTACCTGAAATGCCAGGGCCGATTTTGATTCTCAGTCCAGTCCTGGGTATAGGCGCAAATTCAGAACCATCACATGGTGCCAGAAAGTTGCTACAGTTATCTACAATATCTACAAAGAGGAGATAGTAAGCCAACTGCTCCTAATCTAGAAAATTGTGTACAGATCTGGGCACCCAACTAAAAAGTAAATAATTAGAAAAACTAAAGGCTTTGTAAAAAGAAAACATAACCAGTTAATCAAATGGATTGCTTAAGAGATTAAAAAAAGATTTTTTTAAATTAAAATACAAACCTAAAGATACTGTATAACGTAATACAGTAACATAGTAGCTAAGGTGAAAAAAGAAACACATTGATCAAGTTCAACCTTTTTGTCTCAGAGAGAACAGCACAAAATACACCTAAGACCTCCTACATTTTCCTCTGATACAAAGCTGATCCAAGGAATGAATGTTTTCCCCCTTTAAGGCAAAGTCAATTTCACAGACTTTAAATTTTCTCCCTTGCTAATAAAGGAATATTACTGTTTCTTTAAAGTGTAGTACAACCAACTTCAAAAATACATGTTAAAATAAAACCTCTTTCCCCCCTGATCTCAGTGGCTACCATTGTTCTACAGATCCTACTGGTGAATAAAGCATCAAACAATGTATTGTTAGAAACCTTTGCATATTTGTTCTTAGTAATCTTGTACTGCTTATGAACCTCTTTTACAATGTTAAAATCCCAGTTTTCCCATTCTTTTCATCCTTGTTTAGACTTTATTCCTATCTATAAGTAAAGAATGTACCATTCACATCCCCATCTGTACATATACCTTAGGCCAAGACTTGCAGTCTTTTTGCAACATGAGCTGAGCCTTGTGTTCACTTAAATTAGGGGGTTTGTAGCCTACACATAGTGGCAGATTTACTAAATTCACATTAATTCACATGAAGGATTCGAATATTCGATCAAATTTTCAAAAAGATTCAAATTCGAATTTCGAATATGCAAATTAGGCAAATTCGACCAAATTCGAATATTCAAATTCAAATGATTTAATTTTCGAAAATCGAAAATCCGATGGTCGAATACTTCCCCTTTAAATTTAAATTCGATCACCTTCTTCACCAGATTAAACCTACCGAAATGGGGATCATTCCCTAAGATCAAATAAGAAAAATTTGATTGATCGTTTAAAAATCGTTTTAGTTACCCTATTCAATCGATCGATCGAATTGTGCTAAAAAAATTTGAATTCGAATTTTTTTAATTCCCCACTATTCCCCCACTATTCTCTGGTCGAATTTCAATTTTTTTTGACATTCAAAATTCGACCCTTAGTAAATCTGCCCCAGAAAGGCGAATTTATTAGTCAAATTTGATTTTGTGAGTGTGACTTTTTTCAACTCCCATAAACTTCCATGAACTCAAAATTTGACCAATCGAAATTTATCATTAAAATAGAATCTTTTAAAGTCAGGTGAATATGATTGACCAGAAAACTCGAATCCAATTTGAATCAAATTCAATTCAAGTTTTAAAACTCAGGAAGGCTGCAAACATCACCAAATTGATCCCTGGACCTCTTCCATTGACTTATACAGTAATGCAGCAGGTTTTTGGTGGAGAATTGTCAAATTAGAGTTCTTAGGGGGCCAGAGTATGATAAATTTTGAAAACTGAAATACTTTTTTTAGATAAAAAAATTCCAATTTGAAATTTGACCCTTGATTTATCTGCCCTCCGCCATTTCATATTTTATACTGGGTTTTAATCATGCTTATCATACAGACATACTGTACCCCATTACCTTTTCTATATCCTAATCCTCAATAGGGTATATCCCTCTATGTTTATTGAATATGATTCAGCCATGTTTCAGCATTGCCAATGACATTGAAATTGTGATCCAATGCCCCTAACCCCAGCTCTCCCATTTTACTAGCCAATGAAATGTCTAATGCCTAATGAAATTTTCACCCTTAGGGTGTTGCATGCAACAAGAGATCACTCTATGAGAAAAATCATATTGCCATAAGCCTACATTTAACCTTAATGGGAGCCATACACTGGTTTGTTTAGAATAAAATAATTGGATGCATTTCTAGCAGATAAAAACGAATACCTATTTCTTATTGTTAAAATAATTAAACTGATACATATATAAAATCATCCAGTTGCCCTTCTTTGTCACAATAATTATACCCTCAAGCCATAAAAGATATGTTCACCTTGCTATGGGAAGATGTGATTTCCTTCCCTGCAACAGTAAAAAAAAAATGAAAGGTGTCTTGGAAAGGACACCTTGAGGCATATTTTATCCAGTCACACTAACATCACCATGTTACTATGTTATTTCCTTAAAAAGAAATCACAGTAATATCAGGAAGAGGAACTAATGATGTGGTTAAAATTAGATTTTCATACTATAAGGTTATAGTATATATATATATATATATTTATATATATATATATATATATATATATATATAAACTGGCAAAATCAGTTAAATCTAATTTTTCTCTAACATTCAGTGTACTGTTTTCCTTTTAACAAGCTGTCAACATTCAAGAGTATTTTGCTAATTACACTGATGTTTGGCAGGTGCTACTTTTGCAGCTCCTAATCTCCTTAAGGTGCCTCAAAATATAACATGTTTCTTGGTTTCATCGGCCACCGCTTAAGATTTATCTCCTGTCATAGCTAGAAAGCTATGTAAAAACTTTAGATTTCACTGGTAACATTCTACCACTGAACATTTTGTGTTTATTCACAAAATAAAGGAAATAAAGCAAACTAAGAATATACAGAACAGTTGACATTTTCTTAGGTATTTTGGAAATGATCTATTCAGTAGTAGTGTAATTCTTGCTTGATATTTGTTGTTTAACCTTACCAAAGTAAGTTTGATATTACATTTGCGTATCATTTATACAACACGCGCAGTCTTTGTCTTTCAATTTATTAAGAAAATATAAGATACAACTTTAATAGAAACAGACCTATTCATACACTGGAACTATGATACAAATTCATGTTTATTTCCCATTTAGGATATCAGCTTGATTTGGGGAGAAACAGATCAATAATCAATAATTTGTGTCTTTCACTTTCACTACATCATTCACTGGCTTGGTAGAAAATAAAGTATTTGACAGTATGAAGATGAATTGCAATTTTTGTGTGATATTTGCCAGGTTTCTTTTAAGAGAAGAAAGATGATTTAAAATGATTAATAATGTTATTATATACATAAAGCATACCCTGTCTTTGTAATCCATATTAACACATGAAATGATAGCTTGTTTATTCTAACTGCATTGAACCACTGCTAATTAACTGTTTATAAGTTGCTGAAGGTTGCAGAGCTTGTGCAAATGTCATAGACTTTAATATATTGTCCCTAGATTAACATTTAATGCTTAAAAACAATTGTTCTTCATTTTTCATTATTTGTAATTTTATTTTATTATTTAGCAGCTGTTTAATTCAACAGCAGAAATTCAGCAGCTTTGTAGTTGCTAGTGTAAGATATGGGTGTCTAAAGGGCACAATATCATTTGT
>CM044432.1:62501951-62519427 GCA_024363595.1 Xenopus borealis | reverse complement strand
CAAATGATTCAAACGATTTTAACCCTTCGATCGAATTTTTCTTATTCAATCAAAAAAAAACTTTAAAACACCTATAGGAGCTTCCCATAGGAGTCTATCTCTCAAACTACAGGATTGTTTAACAAATTCCTGAAAATCAGAACATAATCGTCTCAAACGTAAGAATTGCCCTGTAGGGATATCCTTTATTAAATGTCTAGGGTGAGAAGAAGAGGCCTGTAATATAGTGTTGGTCACACACTCCTTACTCCTTACATCTCCCTGAGCTATCAACTGGATGTCCAAAAAGTTAATCTCTTTAGGATGGAGTTCAGATGTAAAACATAGATTAAGGGAATTATGACTGAGATATAATACAAAGTTATCAAAATCCTGTTGATCTCCTGTCCAGATAAATATAAGATCATCTATGTAGCGTGCGAAAAATGGTCTATATTCCCACCAAGCCTATACTTAGTCTTTCAGTTATAAAATGTTCTACTTTAAGATGTTTACGAACTTTATATTTTCATCTTGTTCATCTACATTGTTTCTAAGCCATTTCTTGAAATATAATTCTTTTTTTTGTCTTTATATTGTTTTGTACCTTTTTTAGTGATGAGACTTACTTTGCCTTTAAATATATGTGATACCATTTTTGTTTCTCCTCCCCCCCTTTTGTGATTGGTGGTTCAGTCTTTAAATACTGAGCCACGGTTTGTACACTCAAGCCTACTGACACGAAACGTTTAAGGCGAGAGATGAATATATAAAATAAAGTTTTAATTTTTATCCACTATACTTTCTCTGATCTGATCCATCGGTGGGTTTCCAGTGTGCCTTGCACCAACTAGTTGTGCTTTTAACTCTGACCCACATTGAAAAATGGCTCCATGCATGTTTTAAGGTTTTAAAGTTAAGATATGTGATTTGTCAAAATTAATTCATGTCTTTGTGTCCTAAAGACTGAATTTGCACCCAAAAAAAAGAACTGCACCAATCACAATGCCACGTAACTCCAATTTATATGTTTCCTACACTGTCAGTAAAAATAAAACCCAGTGCTGTGGTCCTGTGTAGCTATGGTAGGTAAAACATTGTAGAAGAAGCTGCTATGACTGATCTGAAAAGCCACACAACACATTAGAGTTTCCAACAGCCTGTTAGAAAAGAGAATTTGCCTACAGAAAGAAATGACACACAGAGGGTGGCATAAGGCTGACATTCAAGGCATGTGCTGACAGCAATGATTGACCTTTGCATGAAAAACTGAGTAATTTTTTTCTTTCTTCTTTTCAAAAGCTGTGCCATTTACTGACAGTTAAGTAAAATCTAAAGCATATACTGTATATGTTTTGCTGTCTGTATATTCCTTTGTCTAAGAACAGTTACTGACTCAGTGATTCATCAAGTGAAGGGTGAATATTTGATTTCTCTTTTCTCTACTCTTGTTAATAATGTTGTCCATGTTGTCTTCTAAAGGCTTAAGATGTCAAAACAGGAGAACAGTTGGGCCTTCTCTTTGACTTCAGATATGAAAAACTCTATGTACTGCTCTAAATTATTTCAGGGAGAAAACATTTAATGCTCCTTAAATACATCACTTGACATTTTAGTTTACTCCACCATCTGATTATATGATGTTTTGTTTTGGCTTGGATTAAAGTACTTGAAGAAATCCTGAACATGACACTGTCTTATACGCAAATCAAATGCTTAAGAGTCTTCTGCATGGTTCACCTTTCCCCATTCCATGAGCATACAGCAGGGCTGTTTTCATTAAAGAACATATAGAGTGGTTAATGCAAGGAGGCATGATTGAAGCTGATCATAGGGCCATAGGGCAGCAGTTTCTTTCCCCAAAATGTTTTAGAACTAAAATCATGTATTTAATTATTGTAAACAAAAAAAATTGTCCTTTGCAAATTGCAAGATCTTTTTTTGTGTTGAGTTTTGGGGTGGTTTGTTTAAAATTGCACAAAAAGGTTTTCATATTCTACTGATGTGTTCCGCATTTGCAGCATCATTTATATTTTGAAAAAGCACACAGCGAAGCATGGTCATAGATTCAGGGCTGATATATTAATTCAGGCATGGCAATAGTAAACATTACCACGAGATTTGTAGGTCAAACTATTTATTTTCCACGTTTGAGCTATGAAAAAAATCCCCCTCTGTGTTAAAAGTGTGTTTTAAATATATAATAATTTTTTAAACAATTTTATACAGTCACTATTTATAAACATATTAACCTGTTATTTGTTAATGCACAAGCAAACTCAGTTTTACAGGGTTTTTTTTGGTGTGAGAAACAAGCTGTGGGAACTAATCTATAAATGATATTCCTCTAACTCTACCCTTGAATCATTCCATTTACACTCAAGTGGTCTCATAAATTAAATGCCTCACATTTTTCCTTAGACAGCCAAGGATGCAGGTTTGTGGCTTGTTAACCTATGCTACAATTTGAGAAGGTGAAAAATGTCATCAAACATTATAGCATCCCTTTATACCTTTGTTCCACAATACCTTGTTTTTACTATACAAGTTATGAATATTGTAATTATAGCAGCAAATACTATTGAGAATAATGATTGTTGTATTCCACCTTACACCTAGATGAGTAAAATACCAAAGTCCATATTTGAATTTTTTTTTTTAAATTTGTGATGAAAAGTAATTGTATGAACAATAGTAAACAATTTAATAATTTTTAATTTTATCTGGCCACTGGATTACAGTTTTAAAGCCCTGAAATGTAAGATATCATTTAATTCATGACTATGGCAGTTCCCACGATGAGCCGAGAGAAACTTGCATAGATGTTTCTGGTCACGATAATGCCTATAAATCAATTGTGAGTGTGGAAGAAGTTGTTTCTATTCATCTTCTCATTTAAATATCTGTATGGTAAACTTCTCCTTATCTATTCTGCCTGAGAGACAATAACACTGATACAGGGGCAGAAGAAATAACTACAGAAGTGGTGGAAGATTTCTTCAGCAGTTCACAACAAAGCCCTGAACTACAGTCTATATTGAATTTAATGAAAGTTTTTAACACACAGTAGGTCTCATTTTCGGGCCTGCATCTTACATTTTTTAATTTATATAAATAGCCCTGCTTATTTGGCTTGTTTTGATCATATGCAAATACAGTACAGTATATCTCACTTGGCATTTTGTACCATTTTTTTGCAGTTTGCCTCAATTATAATAAGTGAGCCATAAAATTGTTACAGGGGGTTATCTGAACAAATGTCAAGGTTGCACATTACTAATATTCTTATCAAAAATAAGTTTCAGTCTGGTTTAAACAGACTTTGGGACTCATTTATAAATGCAACAACCCCTCAGAACCAACACGCAATTACAGTGATGGACAATATCTAACATATTTTCCCTGTTAATAATGCAGGATTAAATTTATTGTGGGCATTGAAATTTTGTTTTATTTTTAAAAAAGCTAATATTTGATCACCATTGCAAATTGGCACATACAGTATGCTAAAGCTATATACTGTATACAGTATGAGTGAGTGCAGTAATAGCTTGGCCCCTTTCTAATGAACTAAATATCACAAACAAATCACAACCAATCAGTGATTCAGGCTCTTTTTTCATCCAGCTACAGAACACTGAAAGCAATGGACTGATTGGTTGCCACAGGTTACTGTACAGGTTCACATCTGACACCCTTTATGACTTACATGTACAATATGTACATATTTACCTTCAATATAAGTATTTCTAGATGATATGTTATGTTGTACTCTGTACTCTGTTTAGGCAAATGAAAATGTATTCCTACATACAACATATTGTTATAAATATTATTAGTAGTAGAAGTTAAAGTAGCAATATCTAGAATTGTAATAGCTTGAAAAACATAAGTAAAAGTATACATTGGTGCTTTCATTAGACTAAGTTAATTAAATGTTTCTGCAAATAATGTTTATAATCAGATGGCCATTATAATATATTTCTCTTGAACCTTGTCTACTGTAAATTAGACCTAATAAAGAGAATTCTATCTTATAAAACATAAAATTTTAGTAGTTAATTTTCATTTTCATCAAAATGCATAGAAATGCACCATAGAAAGATTTTTACTGTGTAGGTTTTATTTGCAATATGTGGATTAGTTCATTGTTCCCACACCATATCATGACTTTCATTTATGTTTTTTTTTTTTACTCTTTTGCCTTGAATATGATTTCCTTTTTGTCACACATTTGGCAGATCTCATACCGCAGTGAAATGGCTAGACTATTAAATCGATACACACACACCACTGATTTCATTTTCATTGATTCCTGTTATTGTTACTTCTGTGAAGAGTTCTGGTTCTCTAAATGCAAAATTGCCATTTTCTGTTATCTTGTGGCTCTCAACAAAGTGAGTTTTAATCAATATTACACTGTAAATTCTTGTTATATTGTTATTAACATCTATTTTAAAACCCATTAAAATAAGGGTCTTGTTTTCCTTAGGGGCAAATTTACTATTATTCCCCCCCAAAAAATTGTTTCTATTCGATATTCGATTAGCATTCGTTCTTCGAATGTTATTCGAATAGTTCTAGACTACATTTTATTCGATATTCGATCATTCGACGATCAGACAAATAAATCATTTGACTGAACGAAGAAATCATTTGATCGTTACATGGTATTTATTCCAGACAGATCTTGGTTACAAGTTATTCTTAATTGAGAAAGCCAGTCGGATGACTGGTGAAAAGTCTTCAAGAAAAATATTGTATATATGTTGTGGTTTCTGTATCTTTACATAGTATAACTGTGAAAGTCTGCACTGTATTAATTTATGTTACATGAATGTGGAATGCATGATCCAGGGAATGTTTCAGATTGCCATTGGTGTCAGGAAGGAAATGTTTTCCTCTTGAAGCATATTTGGGTTTTTTGTATTCCTCTGGATCAAAACAGTGCACATATGATAATATATTTTAAGTTTTACTTGTCACAGCAGTGTAGGACCTTGCCAGAGTACTGCACCGTTATGTTTAGAAGATGGAGAACAGAAGTTCTCTCCTGTGACTTCACTGTGGATTGTTTGATAAAGATGCTACTAGTGCTTTTGCTAGGTGACAACCTGCTTGGATTTCCTGTCATTGAGACACTGCAGATGCAGGTCCAGCAGCAGGGCTTCTGAACTTCTCTCATGTTGGTGGCACAGCATAGTAGTGATCTCTTGTTAAATTCTGGCTTTAGAATATCACCCTTTAAGTCTTTCCAGATGACACAAGGTCACCCATTCCATTTAGAAGAAAAGAGGTTCCACCTAAATATTCGGAAGGGGTTTTTTACAGTGAGAGCTGTGAAGATGTGGAATTCTCTCCCTGAAACTGTTGTACAGGCTGATACATTAGATGGCTTTAAGAAGGGGTTGGATGGCTTTTTAGCAAGTGAGGGAATACAGGGTTATAGAAGATAGCTCATTATACAAGTTGATCCAGGGACTAGTCCGATTGCCTTTTTGGAGTCAGGAAGGAATTTTTTCCCCCTCTGAGGCAAATTGGAGAGGCTTAGGATGGTGTTTTTTTGCCTCGGGATCAACTAGCAGTTAGGCAGATAAAAAAAAAAAAGGTTGAACTTGATGGACGGGAGTCTTTTTTCAGCCTAACTTACTATGTTACTATGTTACTATGGGTTAAGCTGACATGGCCCTATTTATTTGATAAACCGTGATTACATGCTGTTGCCATTTTACACCCATCTGTGTCTCCTGGTTTAATTAAGGTATATAATCATGGGGTTCAGTGGGATGGCTCAAGGCAAAGGGTCAAATTGAAGAGTTCTCTTGTCAAGTCAGATTAAGATGCTGACTGTCATGTGACATATAAGAGCACAAATATTTCACAATTAAAAGAGAGCACTTCAGATGTAATATATATAGACATAGTATATATGCCTCTGTGCAATTGTGCAATGCACAGAGTTAAATAAAACTAAATTCCAATATCCATCATGCATTATTTCACCACAGTTATGTATCATTTTGCATCCCAGTGTATAATTCCTGCACTTTTAGCAGGGAAAGTATTATTTGTTAGATACTGTCTATTTTCTTACTAAATCAATACTTCCTCCATTTGAAATGTTAAAATTACACTTTAAATAAAAAGAAATTTAGAGAATTTAATTTCATTTTTTTTAAATAGCATATCTTATAGTGATTGTGGACTGATATAGGATCATGACATAAGGCATGACAGTACTGCTGTGTGAGACAAAGTATTAGGGCAGCCATATAAATACATTAAATATATCCCAATGCATGCACAAAATTTGATATACGTAACTGAACTGTATTAGTTTAAAAATACTGTCTTAAAGAGACACTGCCCCTATCTGTATTTATTTCTAGGACAGCTATATAAGAATCAGAAGGGGGGTATCAAATTCAGAATAGAGCAGCTAGTTAACTAGGTGGCAAATGATATATGACTGATATGTGATCAGCAAGCTATGATTTTAAAGACTATTATTTCAACAACTATCTCTGTAGCTATAAATATTTAGCACCACACAAGGGATTAGTAATTGCAACTCCTTTATTACGGTATGTTAAAAGTCACATTTGAAAACCAGCACAAAAGCATTTACAATATTAATTCAGTGAATGCAGGTTTACAAAAACAGATAGTTTTTTTACTGTTAGATTTCTGATCTTCTTTGCTTGCAACCAGTTTCACCGAAATAATACAGAAAGCTCTTAAAATAATATCTTTTTACATTTTTTCAGAGCACAATTCCATTTTCATAAGGCTGAAGCCCCCTTGTGTACAGATATAAGTATTAGATATGTTGCCTTTTATTAATGCTGAACAATGCAATTGAGCTTATCATCGAAAGTTAATCAGTAGTAGGATTAAATAAAAGTCTCCTTGAGCTTATATAAAATGTCCTTTATACGTGAAATTATGAAACATACTGAGAAAGAAATACTATAGCATAGGCAGTTGTGTGGATAGCATACAAAATAGAAACATTATAAATACTAATGACAATCTTTATATACTGTACATTTAAGGTTCATATATTGTATAAGCAAACATATTAATTTTGACCACAATAATATTTTTTCTCCAGGATTCCAGTCAGGCCCAGATTTGTGGAGAGGCCCTGAGGCCTGGGCCTAGGATGGCAGGAATTTAGGGGGAGGCATGCTGCCCAACAACACCCACATTGGTTCAGAAATGTAAATTTCCCATGTGCCAATTCCCATTGCTCTGTTCTGATTGTAAAAATTTGAACAAATAAAAGAGAGTGGACAGGGGCAACAAATGACAGCGGAGCCCGCTATATAAATCCAGCCCTGATTCCAGTTGGTGTACTTATAATGTTGACTGGAATGAAGGGCTTGGTAGGACCTTTTGAAAATGCCATATACTGTAGGCTGTGAATATCTCTAAATACGTGTGGATGCCACAATTGCTGGAGGCAAGTTGTGTAGGCTGAGTGGCTCAATCACAGATAGGCAGTACCCCAGGGCCAGAATTAGGGGTTGGCAGAAGAGGCACGTGCTTATGGTGCAGCACTCATTGGGCGCTGGGCACTTACCTCCCCTAGTTCAGACCTTGCATCCCTCCAGTACCGGCCGCTCATGACCCTGATGCTCCTGCTCCCTCTTCTCTTTGTCGCCATACCCCACTGGGGGTGCAATCACACAATTTAGGTGGGCAGGTACAGAGCAAGGTTGAAGTTACTGAGCTCTGTTATGAACTGTCATGAGATGGTTTAGAAAATTGGTCCCCAGTCCAAAGGTTCCCTTGGACAATATTATCTATGTAACTTGGTGTGGCAAGTGGAATAAATGTTATTTATTCTTTACTGATACTATATCTTAGTATCTGACTGTTAATGGATGGCACCTTGTAAACATACTAAAACCACTGTATCTGCCTTGAATCCTTTTTCTTCATCTATTTGGTATAGTACAAGTGCAGTATATGTACTTTGTTTGAAAATATAAATAAATATATCCCTTGAATACAGCTTGACTGCTTAGAAAGAAGGTTGAAAAGGTTAAATGGTTTAACTGACATGTACCCTCACTTTATTATGTTGCTTACAGTATATTAGCTACTGTCCAGAGCACACTGAGCATATTTGTCTCAGCAGCGAGAGGGATGACCAAAGAATAAGTACGCAACATACTAGATACAGGGTTACAAGAGGCTCATTTAGTAAAAGTAGGCGGGGGGGGGAATGAAAAAAGATACAAAAAGCAATCTTTGTTTTTTCCAATCCTTGCACCCTGCACCCTCTTTTTCATACCCATTGCTCTCAGGTACAAATAGTTGTCTACAGTATGGGGCCCAAAAATAAGCAGCTTTTAGAGAATGGAGTGGTGACCACTCTAAAATTACTTCTGCATTTTCATATGCATTGTATGGCTGCAAATGGAACTTTACAGCTGTGGCCCTTTCCTGGAGGGAATCATTGCACTGAACATTCATAATAACCAGAGAGCACAACCATATGATTGAAAAGCTAACACTTTATTAATTAACTTAATAAAATCAAGCTATCTGATATGATATTAACAGATGTAGTAGGGGGCAGCTAATTAAAGTACCATGCTGTTGCAAGATTAAAGCCATGTACTGTACAAGAAAAAGAAACCCAACCATGCAATAAAGTTGTGGCGACAACATGGATTAAAAAAACAAGAAAAAAAGCAAGTGATTATATAGTAAGGAAACTGTAAGATAAGGAAAATGCTGGCTTGTGGGCTCAAATGCAAAGGGACAAATTCACTAAGAGGCGAAGTAACCGTCACTAGAGAAAATTCACCATAAATTCATTCTGCAGGGACATCGCCAATTTACTAACAGGTGTAGAGGATAATCCACTTGCAAAAGAGAGCATCATTAGCAAAGTTTATTTTCCTTTCGCCAGGCACATTTTTGCTCAGGCAAAGAAAGGATTGTTACTCCACAAATTCACTAAAGTGCAAATTTTCCATTACGTTACACCTTTCACCAGAGTTTACTTCACCAGCTTAGACCTGGCAAACTGATAAGATGAGGCTACATCCTCCTCAGTGTTATTTTTAATATGTAGTACAGTGTTAGCCATTTGAAAAAATGCAGAAAATGTAAAGTATGGTGATACCTTTTATTGGCTAACTGCGTAAGTAACAATTGCAAGCTTTCGGAGCATACAGGCCCCTTCGTTAGTATAGATAATGTCAGCTTTCATTTGTATTTTGCCTGTTAGATCACTGAAAAAGGGTTATTGGACAATAAATTAGAAAGTTACAGAGATAACTTGTAGAAGGTAATAAAAGTAGTTAGGGTGGGAATCTTATGTCCGCAACATCATATCCTGTAGACCGAAAAATTATAAAAAAAAGTTTTTTCATATTTTAAAGTGGTATTGTATTTAAAAGTTGTGACTTTTAACTTGTTTTTACCATTTAAATGGCCTACCACAGTTGTTTTAGGGTGGGTTCATGTCTAGGACAATAGAGGATCCAGTTTGTCTTCATTTTTCTTCCATGAACATTTTAATAAGTGCCCACTTCAAGTATTATCTCCAGCATCAGTAATAAAGACATTTATATGACCTATATGTACCCACCCTTTTCAAACTGACATTTCACTAGTGTGACAGTGTGCTTAGAAAAACCATCTGTATTGCATGGAAATGTACAGAAAAGCATGCCTTTAAAGGAACAGAAACACCAAAAAATGAAAGTGTTTTAAAGTAAAGAAAATATCATGTAGTGTTGCCCTGCACTGTTAAAACTGATCTATTTGCTTTAGAAATACTACTTTAGTTCATATAAACAAGCTGCTAAGTAGCAATGGCGGAAATTGGAAGATGGCTATATGGCACAGGATAAGTAATGGATAACAGATAAAATTATGTTCTAAAGAGCTCATCTGCTATCTGCTGTGTAACTTGAGCCTTTTCTCCTTTGACTAGTTGACCCTATGGCTTCACAACAGCTTATTTATATAAACAAGTGCTTCTGAAGCAAACACTGCAGTTTTACAAGTGAAAGGCAACACTATTTTTATTACTTTAAAACAATAAAATTTTTTGATGTTACTGGTCCTTTAAGCTGTATGATATGGGCTGAAGGGGCTTGCCTACTCCAGATAGGGTTAATATTCCCTTATAGTCTAGTAATTAGGTGACAGCTGAGAGCAGAGCTGCTACTGCAGTTAAAAGGGGTGTGCTCCCATACCTATGGGTTCTTCCCTGAATGTCTGGATGAGATACAGTCCTGGGTGTTCCTGATGTGGAAACAAAATCCTGAGAGAGGACCAAGGGGCCCGTGGAGCCTGAGACACAGAGAGTGTCTGATAAAGAGTGGCAGAGTGCCTGAGCATTATAGAAAGCAAGTGTCAAAGGACTGGTGACTGTGCCTGAAGAGAGGCTGAGTGTTTTGATCTACTGTAAGTGCAGCATTGAAGCTGACTTGGAACTGTGGTCCACTAAAAGGTCAGCAACCTCTTTACTCAGAGTCTGAGAGAGGCCCTGGGGTAGTCAGAAAGAATACTTTTTCATACATGAGAGACTGCTATATTTTAATGCTATATTGCAATATGAAGACAACCCCTGTTTCATATTGCATATTGTTTTTTCCTTAACAATTAAAAGCAACATCTTTATTTGTCTGCGTTTTTGTGTGTCCATGTCTCTTCTCTTCATAAGATATGCAATTGCCTACCATTACCAAAGCTAATCTCCCAACACTAAGCAGAAATGAATGTTAGCGAAAGTAAGCTATGAAATGGTCAGGCTGATGAATTTAGGCTAGCGAAACTTTGTCAGTGTTCGGCTGCCAAGACTTAACTTTGCATTTTAATGACTTTGTGATAGTGAATGTGCACCAGACAACCAGTGCCACTGATTGTGGAGAAGCCTTCACATTCAAAAATTCACCCTTCAGGGAAATTGCTCCAAAGTGAGGAGATGCCTGAACAGGAGGCATAATCGAATGTAGTACCACCAACATCTGCCTTCCTTCTTGCCTGAAGTATTAAAGCCAGATACTAACCAGAAATGAGCACGGTGTGTTTATTTTGCATTGATGAATGCTCCAGGGATCAATACAGTGCTCGCCTTTCAATTTTTATTTGTCAGCATTAAGGTAGATTACATTTCATTAAATAACTTTTATAGAGCCATGTAGCAAAGCTGGATTTTTAACACTTCTGCTACTGTATGTGCAGTGCACACTAGAGGACATTTATTTTTACAGCCTGGCAGCAAAAGTTTAAAGAATGGGTTTCAGAGGAAAGCAGCTGGTTATGGTTTGCAAACCCTGCTACTAAGTTAATGGATATTAATCAGTCATTCAACTACAATCTTGGTATTTTGCTAAGAAGGTAAATGTTGCTTTATATGATATATTTTACAATAGCCAGGTATGGAAAACTGTTAGCAGTACTGGTTTCTCTATCACAGATAATGAACGATGGTCAAGCACCAACAAAATAGCAACGGCATAACCTATTATTTTATGCAACACCAGTTAATGTTTCACTAGGTCTGCTCCATTTAGAACATTAATTGCCAACAGCTAAAGCCATATATTAAGGTTTAAATATGTTTCCTGTATTTTATTTTCTGAAAAAAATTTCGACAAGGATCAACAAGGGCACTCAGTAACAAAACAAAATTAAGATAACAATAATACATTGCAAAATCTACAGTATCGCAGTACTGTTATAAAGCTTCCCACTATAGGCAATGATATATTTAACAAGCACTTGAGAATATGATGTGTAATGAAGTGCAGCTTACTTAACCTAGCTATTATATCCAACCTCTGCAAAATCAGCAGTGTTATAAAAGTTTTGTTTCCACACTAAGTTAAATGAGAATTTTAAGCTATAAATATATTAACACTTCAATTAACGTGCCAGCAGTGCATCTAATATTGCTTAGATAAATTCACAAGTTCTATAGTTTTGCTGAAGATACCAGAAGTTAAGTTTTAGGGAACTCGGTCAGGATTTACAACCATACTCTTATTCTGCAAATGTCAGAAAAATTAAATCACAAATGTAGAGGTCAAGCAGAGTGAAATTCTAAATATCTAGCTACATCTCAGTGAAAGTGACCCCAAGTTTATTAACCTGCTACCCTGTCTTTTATGGAGTAAAGATCAAGGAAAAATGGAAGAACAAAGTGTATTATGTTTTTAAAAAAATCTAATCTGTTATAACAAGAAAGACAGAGCAGAGAAAAAATCCAGATAATGGTTACTATATAACTACATCTTGTAACCAAGCATTTTATAATTTAGCATGATTCATTATTTTACAGTGTATGATTGCATTAAAATAATTGTAGCTCATTATACAAATCTTGTGCTGGACTTCAAGCTGAGCACTGGTCATATTTCCCTGGAAATTATTACAAAACTAATTTTAGCACACAGAAATCATTAAATAAAATATCATGACTGCAATCTTTCACTAGTTGTGTCAAATAGTTAGATTTGTGGTTATCTATAATTTAAAAGATCTCCAGTCTAGTGACAGTAGAAATTACTGTTCTTTTCATTATTCTGTTCCTAGCAAAAATCCCCAGGACTTTAATTTATCAGACAATGTCTGTTGGCCCAACAACTAATCAAAGTACTGGCTACTTTACAAGTTCACTAATTTTTAATGATATTTCATCTCATTTAACAAATCTCTAAGTTTATATTAAACCAGCTTGATTTCAATAATGCCACATTTTGAATAAATATCCAGTACTTAAGAACATTTATTGGTGATATCCAGGCCCAAAAAAGCAGGGCATCTTGTTTAGATTGCCCATGGGAATATGGGTATAATATTCCAGCTGTTCCCACTCACACAAACAAAGATACATATAAACATAAAGCTTTATTTACAGAATAAAGTCTATATACTCACACATTTTAAAAAAGTGATCTTGGTTTTTTTTTTATAATACAGGTATTGGATCTGTTATACAGAACACTCAGGACCTGGGGCTTTCCAGATAATGTATCTTTCTGTAATTTGGATATTCATACCTTAAGTCTACTGGAAAATAATTTAAACATTAAATAAAGGATGGCTGGTGTCGCTTCCAATAAGGATTGATTATATCTTAGTTTGGGTCAAGTACAAGGTACTGTTTTATTGTTACAGAGAAATAGAAAATCTGTTTTAAAATTTTGGCTTATTTGGATAAAATTGAATCTATGGGAGACAACTTTTCCATAATTTGGAGCTTTCTGGTTAAAGGATTTTGCAGATAACAGGTCCCATACCTGTAGTAGGTTGTTTTATTGCTGCTATCAACATTACAGATTTTTTTCTGTAAGACACATTGATCCATTTTGATCATCTTTAGAAATAAAATTAATGATGTTATCATGATAAACAGTATGTTTAATATATTTGTCTAGTGGAGTGATCTTAAATAAAGCAATGCTGTATGTATGACCATATAGCCCAAAGAAAGCAAAAATAACCTTAACATTTTGCATTATACATTTAGATAATATATATTTTTCATTTGACAGTGTATCGATGTTCTTCTATATGTAACCATGGTGTAGAAATACTCATGTAAACAGACTTAAATAAACAGCATAGGGTAAAAAGAATGGTAGTCATGTTTGCTAGTCTTGCATGGGTGGAAGAAACCAAGTCTAGAGAATTAGTTATATGTATTGCTCAAAACCATAGGCAACCATCACAAAATGTATAACCGTAAGTATTAGTTTAAGTGAAAAATTAGTGGGCAACGGTACACATAGCTTTGGTACGTGTAATTAATTTATGGAAGACTACATTAAACGGAAATATATGCAAGACCTCTACTTATTCACGGAATAACCTAAAAAATAATCAATGCCAGGAATGACAACCAATCTTCAATTGCCCAACTGCCATTGAACTTACAATATGCCTATCTCTAGTTTGACTGACTGGACTAAAAAAGAAGTAGTTTTGCAACAAGTAAAAAGATCCTGTAAATTATGCCTATCCCTGATATTTGCAAATGTTTCTCTCTGGGTCCCCAAATCTAGGTATTTAAATCTGTAATTTAAATGTGTTGATTATGGAATGACTAAAGAATATATATTCACTATGTGTCAGCTCTACTTGTTTAGTGATCTGTTTCTAATCCATTTACCCCATTTCATTATGCATAGCAGTCATGTCTCCATTTCTCTGTATGCTGACAAGTGATTTATTGGACACAATGGTGTGCTAGACCATGTGTAAAGCTTCCCAATGTTTAAGTCTATCATACAGTACAACTGCATACATTTAAATTATCAGAGATGCATAAAAACCTTGGTTGTGGTTTTATACCTAACAACAGAAAATGAACAGTTTCACAGAGAAGAGTTTTTTTTTTATTGTAGATAATCAAAATTATCTGTGAAGGCATTCATCTAACAGATGACAAATTGCTACAAATTCGATTAATGTCTGAAATCAATTGCCACAAACGTCTCTACTTAGCTCTAATAAATAATATATCTAATGAAAAATAAAACAGCATGAATTAAAACTGCTTCCATGGCACAATCATGCTGCCATATTTATGAGTCACTGACCCATTTAATGTTAAATACTATGCTCATTTCTACCATGGCCTTAAGCTCCTGTACCATTTATTCAGAAACAGTAAATTAATTTTCCAATTACATTAGACTGCTTCAGGCACCTGAAAGACTGGTTTTGACTTGCAATAATATTATTTTTGAGAAATACTTCTCTAGAATTGTAAAAAGTAGAAGTGTGGACCAGAAATTCTAAAAATGCCCTCTTCCTTAAACCAGTAGAAGTATGATTATAACAAGACATGCTTTACACACACATGTATATATTATATATTTTCCAAAAGACGTGACATTTCGGTCCCCACTGGGACCTTTCTCAAGGCCTTGAATTAATTTAACCGTGCAGCAGGGGTGAAAACCGAGATGCGGAGTGCCACCCAGCATTGTTGTTTTTTCAGAGGGATCCCTCTGGTGTCTAATAAAAGGGCAACCAGGTGTGGGGGTTTTACTTTGAAAGCAGCTAGTGAGTTGCAGGTAAAACTTAGTCCCTTTGTAAAATGTATAATGAAGTAATAGAATTCTTAATGAATCAGATGCAATTTTGAGAGTAGGACTGGCCAGATATGGGATGACTTTGACGTAGTTGGCCAGCTTAAATATATTGCAATATATGGACAAACAATCCCTGTTGTTTAAAGGGTAAGGCATTTTTTAGTAGCTGTATGCACAAAATGTCTCAATGTCTTAAATATATTGATAATGGGTTGAGTGCAGAGGACCTTTTGTATTTGTCTATATGTATTTTGTGGTCACAGCCTCATTGCACCCCTGCCTAATGGTTTTAAAAATAGTGGTGAGCACAACTTTCCCTTGTTTGTTATATATATATATATATATACATATATATATATATAATACAGAATTACAAGAAGCAAGAAGGCCATCTACCATAAAGTACATTTTAAGAATTTTAAAACAGTTTATTGGGTTTATGTAATGTTTACATTTAGTAGGCTTCAGGTATGGTGATCCAAAGTACTGAAAAACCCCTGGTCCAACAACATATTTTTGCGTTGTCGGGCAATATACAGCTTATGGTCCTAAAAACTAAGCATACCTTTTGGCATTTAAGGGATTGTAGGCACATACTTTGCACACTGCCTTTTCCTGTTGCAGAATTTATGCATATTTTTGTGCACCACTTCGTAATACAGAGAACTAAAGATACACTCATTATAACAAAGTTAAAAGTAGGTGTGTCCCTCTCACCCCTGCCCATCCCCTAACACATACGTCAATTAGACTTGAAAGTTAGGAAGTGGCAGAGGATGCTAGCCCTGTTCATACTTCTTGCCCTATGGCAGGTGGTAAGTAGAGGGATGGAATGCACCTCCTGAAACTGGGGTTTGTCTCAAGAACTGTTTTTTTTTTTACAATCAAAAGTTGCAGACCACAGCCAAACTCGAGAGAAGACATGCAGACAGAATGAGTATTAAGAGGTACTCATACAGATTACATATGTTGGATTGGTAGGGACATATTAAAGGAGAACAAAACTCTAAAGTAAAAATACCCTACCGTTCATAGACCCCCCAACAAACAATTATACGTCCTCCTCTCCTGACCTGTCACTAACCATTCGGATCAAACAAAGTAGTAAAGAACAGATTAGCTGATGTTCTGCCCCACAGCAATCATAGGAAAGTGTTTGTCCAACAAAACTGACAGTGACAGTCGCCCACTGAAGATTGTCAGATCGGCAATACCTGCAGATATATGATAGTCATCTGACAAAAATCTTTTAACCCGTCTGATCAACTGAACACCTGATCGGCATAGCAATATAAATTACGGGACACTCCACACACAACTTGAACATCGTACGAATCGGATCTTTGCATCTATGGCCAACTTAAGTCCTTACTTACCCCCCCAGTGCAGATTCAGGGCATTGGAGTTAACAGCATATTCTACTCTTGGGAAAAATTTGAGTCTTCTTCATGTGCTTTGGCAATTTCCTTGACTTTTGGCGCATGCGCAGTGGTCTGGAACCAGAAGATTGCTTCAACTGTGCATGCACCGATACATCGCTTTCATTCCGGCTGCCATGAACTCCAATGCCCTCAATCTGCACCAAGGGGTAAATAAAGAATTAGGGGCATTTACCCAGGGTAACAGCTAGACAGGGGTGGAGGAGGGTAGGGTTTATTTTACCTTAGAGTTTGGTTCTCCTTTAATCCAGGTGATCAATGTGAAAATTTCACTAGCAAGGTAAAAAATGAGTGGTATTAGAATATGTTAATTATATTTTGAAGTATACATGAATAAAGTTATGTAATGAATACTGAGCTGTAATATTGTAAAGTTAGTGTAAAGTGTGTAAGAGTGTAAAATTATAGATGAAAGCTGTGGAAAAACATACAGAGTATCTTATACCACATTTTACTTTTATAATTTTTTCCCTTCCTGAACTTGTTCCATTTATTTATTGGGTTACACTACCTAGGTAACAGGTAGTGTAAATAGGTGTGAACATTTTCTAATTAAAAATGGAAATATAATTTTTTTAAATGACACCCCTTTATAATTAATCCAGACTAATGATTTCAGACATTGCAGTGTAGACTAAAGAGTAAATAAGAGTAAATAAGACTAAATATTACAGTTTTTACTACATTTTGCACCATTATTCACAAAATATGGTCTAATCCTTATATTTTCCAACTAACTGAATGCAGCACTATATGAGTTTTTTCCATTCAATCTATGATATTGTAACTTATATTTTTATGTTTTGTTCAATAAAACAAACATTTATAACAGAGATAATGAAAGAATTTATAGAACTAAAAAGAAAAGAAAGAAAAAAAAATATGTACAGTTATTGAATAGTGATAGAATTCAAACCAAGTAAGGGTAAACTTGCATATTGTCGGCAATTGAAATAAGCAAATAGTTGACACCTTTTACAGAGT
>CM044432.1:62479684-62496253 GCA_024363595.1 Xenopus borealis | reverse complement strand
TATATCCTGAAGGTCAACCAAAGAAAGCAATAAAGACGTATGCTATGCTTGATGACCAAAGCAACAGATCTCTAGCAAGACCACAGTTCTTTGAGATTTTCAACAAGTAATGCAGGGCCATATCCCCTCAATACCTGTACTGGTCATATAGAGACTCTAGGCAGAAGAATGAGTACATTGTCTCCTCAAGCAAAGGTAACATTCATCTGCCTTTACCTATGATAATTGAATGTGATGAGATAACTAATAACAGGGGGGGAGATTCCAGAAGCTTCATATCACCAACCCCACTTAAGGCACCTGGCTAATCAGATTCCTGCCATGGATAAGGATGCTGAAATCCTACTCTTGTTGGGAAGAGACATTCTCAGAATCCATAAGGTACGCCAACAGTGCAATGGACCTCATGATGCTCCATATGCACAAAGACTCAACTTAGGCTGGGTAATAATGGGTGACATTTGCCTAGAGAAAATGCGCAGACCATCTCAAGTTGACTCCTTTAAAACTCATGTATTGAGGAGTGGATGACCAACTCATTTCAGACCACGCTCTCATCATTTTGAGGTAAAGGAAAGTTCCAAAGCTGTGGTCCAACATCCATTGTCACTCCTATCTCCTGTGATGACAACTTCGGGGATACAGTATTTCATACTACAAAAGATGACAACAAAAGTTTTCCTTCTGTTGAGGACAAAGAGTGCATCAGAATAATGGACACCAAATTCTTTAAAGATAACAGTTGGGATGCACCCTTGTCATTCTGTTTTACAAGAGCCAAACTTCCAAACAATCGTGAGCAAGCCATGTCTAGATTTGCCTCAATGAAGAGAACTCTTAAAAGGAAGCCATAAATGAAAGATTATTTTGTTGCCTTTCTGAAGAAAATATTTGAAAATGATCATGCTGAACCAGCCCCGCCACTACAAGAACATGAAGAATGCTGGTACCTACCTTTCCTTGGTATATATCACCCACGCAAACCAAAACAAATCAGGGTGGTATTCGACTCAAGTGCCAAGTATCAAAGTGTATTTCTCTCAATGATGTTCTTCTCACTGGTCCCAACTTGTTGTTCAGAAGGAAGCCAGTCGCTATCACAGCTGATATCCAGCAGATTTTCCATTGCTTTATCGTACAAGAGGATCACAGAAATTTTCTCAGATTCCTCTAGCACTGCAACAATTACATCAACAGTGAAGTGATAGGATATTGCATGAAAGTGCATGTCATAACAGTCCATCACCTACTATTGCTACATTTGGCCTAAGAAGAACTGCTTGGGAAGGTGAAAGTGAGTATAGCACAGACGCACAACACTTTATAGAAAGAGACTTCTACGTGGATGATGGTCTAAAATCTTTACCTACAAACGAAGAAACCATTTATCTGCTCAGAAGGACACAAGGTGTGCTTTCTGAAGCTAATCTCAAACTCCACAAGATTGCGTTAAACTGTACTGCTGTAATGCAAGCTTTCCAGCCTGATGATCATGCCATAGAATTTAAAGACTTACATTTGGGAACAGACAATCCATCCATTCAGAGAAGCCTAGGCTTAAGATGGGACTTATTGCATGACACATTTGGCTTCCAGTTTATCACCGCAGACAAACCATTTATCAGACTTAGTGTTTTATCAATAGTGAACAGCCTGTATGATCCATTGGGGTTTGTAGCACCGATCACTATACAAAGTAAATCTTTACTAAGATAGCTATCAGAGACTGTTAAAGACTAGGATACTCCCTTACCAATTGACAAACAATAAAAATGGGAGTCGTGGAAGCATTCTTTAAAGGCCCTGGAAGAGCTTGGCATACCCAGGTGCTATACTTCAACTTCTCTTGCTTCAAATCAGAGGAGAGGGATACATGTTTTCTCAGATGCATCTACTGAAGCCATAGCAGTTGTGGCTTACCTCAAGGTAAGAGACATTTGTGGCCAACCTCATGTAGGTTTTCTATTTGGCAAGGCTAAGTTAGCACCAAAGCCTGTGCACACAATCCCAATGCTTGAACTTTGTGGAGCTGTACTAGCAGTAGAAATAGCAGACTTTTTATTGTGTGAGCTGGATACTCAAACTGATGCTGTCAAATTCTACACAGACAGTAAATTTGTTCTAGGCTACATACACAATCAGACAAGACTCTTTTATGTGTATGTTAGCAACCGAGTAGAAAGAATCAGGAATCTACGAAACCCGAACAGTGGCATTATGTTCCATCTGAAATTAACCCTGCAGATCATGCAACCAGGCCTGTATCCACATTTATCTTTGCAGTTACTTCCTGGTTAACAGATCCCGAATTCTTGCTGGATCACTCAGAACCTCCAACTTCTCCAGATGTTTTCAGTCTCCTAAATCCAGACAGAGAACCTGAAATTCATCCTGAAGTTTCAACCCTTGAATCCTTGGTCAATTCTTGTTACAATTTCGGTTGTCAATGCTTTTAATGCTTTTCCAAGTGGACAACACTTGTAAGCACAATTGCAACTTTAGTTCCCATTGCACATTGTTACCATGCTAAAAGCTGCTGTGGCTGGAACCTATGCCACAAATCTCTGACTCCAGCAGATATTGCTCATAGTGTTAATCATAATATGCTGTGTTCAGCAGCATGTCTTTTCTGTAGCAGTCAAGTGCATTCTTAGTAAGGAGGACATTTCTAAAAATAGTCCTATTGACAAACTGAATCCAGTAATTGACAATGATAGCATGTTAAAAGTTGGTGGCCACTTGAACATGGCCACAATACAACAAAAGGAACAAAACCCTTTAATAATACCTGATAACCATATTGCTTTATTCACCATTACCATGAGCAAGTCAAGCACCAAGGCAGACATTTCACTGAGGGTGCTACTAGAGCTGTAGGACTGTGGATTATTGGTGCAAAAAGACAGATAATAACATCATCCACAAGTGTGTTCAGTGCCATAAGTTAAGGGGAAACATCGACAGCAACAGATGTCAGACTTGCCACCTGACAGATTAAGCACTGATCCTCATTTAACTCATGTTGGCCTGGATGTGTTTGGGCTGTGTTACGGCATGTAAGACTAGGGGTGGCGAAGCACACAATAAATGGTGGGCAGTGTATGTGCAATAGACATTCAGGTTATAGAGTCTATGGATACCTCAAGCTTCATCAGTGCCCTTAACCAATTCATTGCTGTTAGAGGGCCAGTGAAACTGTTGAGATCAGACTGTGGAACTTACTTCACTGGAGCCTGCAGAGAGTTGCAGTTTAACACTAAGCCTGTCAAGGACTACTTATCCAGTAATGGCTGCTCTTGAATTTTTCACATGGGTGGATCCTGGGAGAGACTGATAGGCATAACACGTGGTGTTCTGTCCTCCCTACGTATTTCCCTGGGGCAGTGTGTAGTTTCACATGCAGCTTAACCTCCCCACAATCCAATAAAGAGACTGAGAGCTGAAGTCTGTAGATTTTACTGGATAGCAATGGGAAATAGGTGAAACTGTAATAAATAACAGAAACTATAATAAACAGATTGCAATGAACAGTGCGATATTAACATATATAGTGAGCATATAACTTCAGCATAACACTAGCTGGCATGAAATATATATGCAGTAATGTCTCTGGGGTGCTGGCAGCTATGGAGGTGTTTTGGTGCAACAATTTGCTTACCAGCGATTCTACCATGAAGAAAGATGAAACTGTGTGTGCTTCTTCCACAGCATGGACTGTAAAATGGAGCCCTAGCTCCCACAAGGCATTGTACTATATCACATGGTGGAAGTACGGTAGCCTGATTAGTTCAAATTCTGCCATTAGCCTTATGGAGGTGAAGAATAAATACAGGAAGTGGCCTCACGTAATTACAGCAAGTGTCCAGCGGAGGGAGCCCACAATATGTAAAGCTTATGCCGGAGACATGACACATAAAATGCTTAATCAACGCAAGGCCTCTGGTTCCAGTGTCTACTGACCCAGAATCCCCAGTCATCCTAACCACAGCTACTCTTCTCACCCAGAAAATTATTGGGACTGCCCTTGTTCCATCTGGTGACTTTGCAGAAGAGAACCTCTACCAAAGTCAGTGGAAGTGTGTGCAGTACCTGGCAAACTGTCTCTGGAACAGATGGAAGAAGGAGTACCTTGTCCTTTTGCAAGGACTCAGAAAGTGGTAAAGACCTACTCCTAATCTGCAGGTAGGAGACCTTGTCCTACTAAAAGACCAACAAGCCCATCAAATTGATTGGCCAACGGGATTTATCACAAATTTCCTTCCTAGTGAAGATGTTAAGGTACGCAAAGTGGAAGTGAGAATTGCTAAGGATGATGCCACAAAGACTTTCAATCGGCTCATCACTGAACTTTTTCTGATCTTACCCTTTGGGGATTGAGCTGTTATTTGCTTTATCAGCACTTAAAGCAAGAGGCTTCCACCGATTTCCACTAAGAATCTACTAAGGACATTAGATTCTTTTACAATGCCATGTTTATTGCATTTCATGCTTGTTTTCTCTATTGTTTTTCAGATCTCAAACTCTTCAAGCAAAATTGCACTAGTGTTTATTTTGTATTTTCATAACTTCCATTATGTTTAATATAATATAGTGGTATCTAAAGATACCAGATGGGGAGTGGGCTGTCCCAACAGTTAAAAGTTACGCTGCCACCTAGTGACCAAAGCTATTCAGCAGGCTCTGTATTTCATTGTTTGTAAACCCTCCTCCTATTCCTTCCTTATGTATGATGTCAGTTCCTCCAGTTCCATCATCATCTTGTGTTCCTGCCTTTCATCAGAGAGAACCTTCAGCTCAGAGGTTAGGAAGGAATATTCTTTTTTGACCTGAAGCACTTATTTATCCACTGCTATGTTTTTTGTTCTCCTCAAATAAAGCAGCTTTGTGGACTACAAGTGTCTGGTGAGTTCGATAGTAAGAAACAGCTCAGACTCACCGCCACACTATGAAGAAAAAGTCAGCAGCATGGAGGTAAGCATTGGGTGCAGGAAACTCTTGGCGTCCCAGGCCGCATGTAGTACGGAGAAGAGAGATAGATACAATTCCGCACATCAGGCCATCTGTTAAAATGTTGAATCTTTATTTATCCATTTAAAATACACGCCAGATGGAATCGCTCAACGCATTTTGGGCACAGCTGCCCTTAATCATGAGCATGATATCTGGCAAAGATCATCCTCAGTGGTTGTTACAACTCCATACAGGCCTAGCAGGGAAGTCTCACAGGGAAATCAGTCATTATCACATCAATTAGAGTCAGAATAAGGATAAAAGCTAAGTCCTTTAAGCTTTTAAAATAATAGACATATAATGTATTGTACTTATCCTATATTATCTAAAGTCAATGCCTGCTTTTCTTATTAGGATTTGATTACAGTGACTGATAAACAAAAGCTTTTAACCATTTAAGTGCCAGCAGAATTTCCCATTCCATTTTAGGGGCTTTTCCTTGAGGGATTTTCAGTTTACTTAGGAAAGTTATACACAAAGATCCTGGCAGATGTAGAAAGTTCAGGTTAAAAAGAAACAATGTATATCTACTTCTGGAGCAAGATTTAGAGCTCTAAATACCAAAGAAAAAAAAATGCTATATGACAAATATACCTGTGTGGTTGAGAAACTGTTAATCATATCTTAACAATATAAGTGGTGATTGTTGCACTCTTGCTTTGGCTTACAAATCTAGCACATGTACAGTATGATGTACTGATGGGCACAAGGCAGCTCTACATCTGCCACCCTACACCCTACATCTGCAAGGTGAAATCTGTGCCCTTCTACTGGATGATTCCTGATGAATTGCACCTTCTGAAATATGTTAAGGACATTAGTTTTGTGCACTTAAGTCTCAATATCTTGTAATCGTATTTTGATGTTTAATAAAACTGAAAAAGATATTGGTGCACATCTCCTTTGTTTCATTTTGTAGAGACTTTGTTGAGAGGATCTTGTGTAACCTGTAAAACCACGTGGATAGACACTGCTGCTGGGATTTTGTGGAAGTGCTGGTATTGTACAGACACCGAGGTTGATCTGCTGCAGGATTGTTTCTACCTCAATTTAGAAGTTTCATCTCTACTCAGACAGAACAAAATGGATCGATTCTTGGCAAGAGTCACATTTTCTGATCTACTCCTTCAAAAATATCTTATAAAAAGCAGATGGTTATTATCCATACCAAATTTATAAGCCCTCTTCACACTTGGGGGCCTATTTATTAAGCCTCACATTTTTCTGTTTTTTTTGTGGAAAAATATGAATTTTTAGAGGAAAAAAGTCACATTTTTATATATTTATTATGCTCCAAAGCTGTTACAATCTAAATCCAAAAATACTCAGTCATGTACAATATGAGTAGTATAAACTGCTAAGAAAAAAGCAAACCCTATCACAGAACAACAATGTTAAGCTATTAATTACAATGGCACCATTGGAACGCTTAGGGGCAGATTTACTAAATTTGTGTGAAGGATTCGAATGGATTCAAAATTCGATCGAATTGCAAAATCACTATCGAAAATCTTACTAGGGTCGAATTTGAGGGCTAAAAGTCCTCGAGAATTCGACCCTTAGTAAATCTGCCCCTTACAGTAAAAAATAAATTACACACAAGGTAACGGTCTACCTGCCACACCAGCGACCCTGTACTGCACTCAGGTGGGCAAGTGCAGGAAAAGTGGCCTTACTCCGAACGCCTCCCTCCTGAGACTAATACCCAAAGGGGTACCATGCTGAACTCTACATTTTCTTCAAATGAAGTTTAATTCAGGTGAACTTTCCAGAATGCAGAGCTTTCTGGATATTGGGTTTCTTAATAAGGGTTCCCATATTTTGTAATAAGTTTTATATATATATATATATATATATATATTTGATTGTGATAGTCATCTCTTTATTAAAATAAGGGGAATTGCTATCAAGCATATTTAAAACAATGACTTTTATTATTTATTAATGAATCATTATTGTAATAATTAATTTAATATGTTCCATCTCACAAAGAAATAATATTTCTCCTGCTGAATAGTTACAAAAATCACCTGATAAATGATAAGTGCATAAATGTTGAGTTATTCAGCAGTTTAGGTAAAGTTGGAACTTTTTATTGCAAAGTATGTTGTTATTGCAAATTGCATTCCCGAGGAAACAATAAAGACTGGTATTTATTATATTTGATCAGAATAATCTAAACCAAAAATATCTGGCTTTTTGGGCATCAAATCTAAAAAAATAAGATTTTTCTCACGACAATCCAAAAGAGTTATGTTTTCGTGCGACAATCCGAAAAAGGTGTGGTTTTTGTCAATCCCTTTTTTTTGTGGTTTTTTTAATGATAAACAAGGCTAAATGGTGGATTCTAGTTTGGTTGGACCTTTTTAATTTAAAACATCAGAAAAATGTGGATTTTGATAAATAACCCCCTAAATGTAGAAACTAATATGCCAAGTGTACCAAATTCTTCATAAAATCAGAGTCTCTATTCAGCACTCTTCAGTTGTTCCTCATTACCCCTCATTACTCCATATACAAAGAACATTTTTTATTGCACACTGCCAACCTACAGTGCATATCAAACTTGGCCCCAAGATCTTCACACTGCAGCCTCTACTAGGTCTCCTCTATTCTCCACATTCCTCTACAGGCATATGATTTTCATTGCAGGTGTTATGAGGAATTAACCCATTTGTTGATATAATTTTTTAAAACCCAAGACCTATCCAAACAACTGTAAAAAATATCATTAACAGTGCTGTCACTTACACCACATGATTTACTGAAACTTATATATATTTTTTTAAATAAATGTTTAAAGTTCTTCTATAAAGGGATAATGGCCAGTGTGGCACCCTCCTACTATATGGCGCTATGTGCAGTTGCACACCCTAGTTGCATATGTTTATTTGCAACTAGGGTGTTGCATCAATCCCATCTTAATGCTAAAGTTCAAGTTACTATTTCATTATTACAATAAAAAACTAAATATTTTTGAAAAATGTAATCATTTATTAAAATGGAATCTATGGAAAATGGCCAACCTGTAATTTGGAGCTTTCTAGATGAGGTCCCATGCCTTTATAAGTTTATTTGTACACAAAAGTTTTCCAGATATGCTATATGTAATACTACAAAACAAAAATCATTCAGTTAGTTACAGACTTGATTTGAACCTTAAACATTATATGCAATAAACTGAAGTCTCAAGCCCTGAGCTGCAATATACTGTATGAATATCAAACAAATAAAAATCATCACAAAACAAAATAACTGCATATCGAGTCCTGGTATGAGAAGAATAGAAGAAAACAGGCTTGTAATTATATCCAGCTTTATGGATTGGCAGCTTTGCAAAATGTGATATACAAAACATGGTTTCACTTAAACAAAGAAGTAGCAGTTTAGAAGTACCGTGTTTAGAGTAGAGAGCGTGCATGAAATGACAATGGTATAAAAACACAGTAGGAAAATAATATAAAGGAACTAGGTCTGCATAAATAATATTGACTGAGGTAAAGATATCTGGGTTTGTTTCTTTGATATGTATATCTTCCTTGAAATAACACAAGTGGTTTTGTAACAGGCTATACAAACACAGCTGAGAGAATGCTTTAGTAGCAATGCTCAAGGAACATTACTGAGATTAGAAAGTTAATAGGTGAAACTTTAACCTGGAGTAATGCTTTGCTTTTTCCCACAGGGCTTTTTATTTTCTAACAGCTTTTAAGGTTTAGGCATTAAAAGTAGTGTTCATGTGGAAAAATGGAACCAAGAAGAAAAAAAACTATTGATCTCTTCTGTTGCAACGGAGATGTGTCACAGAAGTTTTCCCCTGACATAATGGCTTCACACCAAAAGAAAAGCTACAGTGATTGCCTTTGGCGGTTACACTTAGCACTTCCCTCCAGCAAAACAACATCACATCGCGTCTGGTTTTATGAATTAAGGAGTTTTTCCATTTCATTCAACAAAGTAGACAATATAACATCCCTCTTGACATCAATCCCATTATGGCATGTTACTAGCAATATCTATAATCATAGATTTTTTATGAAGTTCATTACTTAGTTTTTGTTTTATACCTGCAAACCTTTAGAATAATGGCACATATAGCATTTGGTGCCACCAAAACTTCCCATGAAAATGTCCAAATCACCTGCTTTTTCTCCTCCCATTGCAACCTTTGTGAATTGAAGCATTGTTAATTATAAACATATTTATATTGTTGGGCACTAATCCTATAAATATCATAAATATTGCCACATTCAGGAATGGTTCATAATTCTGACATTTGATAACTATTCTGTGCTCTACATTCATTCATACATAGACATCATCCCCATATGTAATAAAAGGCATTAGGTTTGCCCAGACTGGGTTGTTGCTCCTGGATGTATGTCTTTTATTACATAACCCCGATAATAGATGTTTAGAGGAAGAAACATAAGCACTGTGTATCTCAAAAGAACCCTCAGTTCCGTGCCTAGGAATGTTCCCACAAATAGTTAATTTGTTTATTCTGCTGTCTTTAATATATATTTTGCATCCCATGCATTTCTAAATATGAATGTGCATTACATGAAGCTATTGCTTGTTATATTTAATAAAATCACATGGTTACATTAATGTGCTTGCTGTAGATCATACGTAGATTGAGTATGACAGGATGAGGTCAAATGGCAACCATTTGTCTCCTGTTGTGATGCTACAATCTTTCACTTGTATTACTGGGACATCACTGTTGATATCTCTTTGAAGCTCATGGGAACAAATTGCATACTACTTAAAAAGATACTGTCATGGGAAAACATGTTTTTTTCAAAACTCCTCAGTTAATAGTGTTACTACAGCAGCCTTCTGCACCGAAATATTTGCTCAAAAGAGCAAACTGATTTTTTTTATATTCAATTTTGAAATATGACATGGGACTAGACTAGACATGTGACTTGTGCCAGCACTTTATGAGTGAACTGCTTTCTGGCAGGCTGTTGTTTTTCCTTCTCAATGTAAGTGAAGGAGTTGCGGTGGGACATGGGTTTTTACTATTGAGTGCTGTTCTAAGATCAACGAGGCAGCTGTTATGTGTGTTAAGGAGCTGTCATCTGGTTACCTTCCCATTGTTCTGTTGTTAGGCTGCTTGGGGGGGTGATATCACTCCAACTTGCAATACAGCAGTAAAGAGTGATTGAAGTTCATGAGAGCACAAGTCACATGACTTGGGACAGCTGGGAAACTGAAAATATATCTAGCCCAATGTCAGATTTCAAAATGAAATATAAAAAAAATGTGTTTGCTCTTTTGAGAAATGGATTTCAGTGCCAAATTCTGCTGGAGCAGCACTATTAACTGATGCATTTTGAAAAAAACATGTTTTCCCATGACAGAGTCCCATTACTATTTTCAGACTGATTGATAAAATACTGTCTGAGGTGGTACTGACAGACAAGATTACAGTACTAGATAATAGCTATTATATAGAGAGGCCATTTTATAAGAGGATGCACTTTATAATGCAATACGCTATTCTGTAATGGAATGGCCATCTGTCCCATCAACCCCGGCTATTCTGTCAACATGTAGACATGCAAAAACATTCTAGATGCTGTATCCATCATATATAGGCTGCAAAAATCTGTACTTTCTCCAAAATGCAAATGCGATTCTGTAGGCACTAATGCACAGCCTTTTTTTTATGACCAATGCAGAATTTTTCCAAAAATATGTCCATAAAATAGGACCCACCACAAATTGCTCACTGTTATACCAACGCAGGTACAAAGTAGCATTTTTTTTTCCTTCTGTCACACAGTGACAATAATGGCATTACTGTACAAATCACTAGGTGCAAGTAAAAAAGAGCTCTGGGAGTAACATCTTCTCAAGGCAGATGTTAAATCCAGGGATCCAACCCCTGCATCTGTTCACCTTGTTGCAAGGGACGTATATAGGCACAAGAACCTTTGTGAATAACATTTATGTGCAATTTGCACCTTACATTTTTGTTGGCAAATAAACGCAGAAAAGAACCACTGGGTGCAAAATAATACCTTCAGGGCATTGGGTAAGTACAGGGTACCTTGCATGACCAAAATGTTTTTTAGTCATAGCATCAGCCCAGTAGAATGCTCAATAAATCACAAAAATATAGCATAGCCATGATTAAAAATGCTTTTCAGTTCTAATCATGGCTCTAAGCTTTTGATGTGTTTTTCCTATTCATAGTAAAATGAACATTACCAATAATTACATACAAATTCAGAAGAACTACTAAGATAGAAAGAAATATGTAGCCATTCATATTTTTAATATATGGATTCACATCACTATAGGCAATGAAAACATATTCAGACTGAATGAATAGCATATTCAGCTTTATATAGTTTTACTAGAAACATTTGGAAAATGAATCTCTATCTCTTTTTGTTCTGTGCTCTCATAATTGTTACAAAATTATATGTTTTGCGTGAAAAAGAAAGCCACAAATCGCATTAGCATTTCCTATTAAAACTACATTGAAAATCTTGCCCTCTGTTTCATACTCCTGTTTCTTGTCTGGTCATTAATAAACATTAGTTCATAACAGTGCAGCAGTTGTCATGGCGATAAGGATGAGAGGGAAGAGATGTTAGTGCGGATAACTTTTATGCTTATAAGAAAGTTGCCACTTTAATTTTGTTGTTTTGCAGTTTCTCATACAAATCAATACAATGTAGATGAAGGAGAGCCCCGCTAGACATAAAAAGAGCGATAAGGATTTTATTATCATTATTTTATTATTATTGTTGTTGTTGTTCTTACAGAAGGCTACAATGAGATAACAAAAAAGTGTTTCTATCCCAAGAGATAGCTTTGTGAGTGAGTATTATATTCCTACATTTGTCATTTATTATTTAGGTCACTATAGGAACAGTTATTAGGGGGTAAGTCATTCTGGCAATGGCGCCTGTCTGTAGATAACCTTGTCCTGAATTAACTTCATACCTGAAATATTAAGCCCCTTGAGGCCCTGACTTGGACAGTTCTGTCTTAGGCCTACTATCCATTTGAGATTCATGTACACTACTGCTACATAGGGGATCTCAAACCCAGAACAATCCCCAAGTTCCAGCTTCTGTCTATAACAACCACCTTTGCTTTGGGATGAGCCCTCCACTGCTTAGATGCCACCATGTCTTATAGTGAGAGGACCAAGGAGAGAGTTCTGAGCAGGCAAGCGAACCAAATGTGAACTAGAGGAATAGGGAACAAGGAGCTTGGTCAAGGCACAGGCTAAGTCAATACCAATCAGGCAGTTCAAGAAAAAATTATAGGTCAGCGCCAAAGGCTATGAAAAAAAAACCAAATATAAGCTTGTGCAATATTGATAATATTCAGTGCAGTTACCCAAGTGTTACAGACCTAATCTGTGTATGTCTTTAAACATAAAATGATTATGCACAGATTTTTCTTGTGTGTTCTAAAGTGCTATAGTGATTTCTACAGACTTTGTATGGTTCAAAACACACACAGATTAGTGCTTTAATACCTGGGTGACTGCACTGAATATTAACAGTATTTCACTAGGTTATGTTATTTATTTTTTCCCATAGCCTGTGGTGCTGATCTATAATTATATCTTGATTTGATGATCCAGTGGAAGAACTGTAGAAAAGATCGGCAAAGGAAAAAATTCAAAGGGTTTACTTTCCCTTTAAATCTTGCAAATTTCACATTTCACTGCCAGCGAATAAATTTACAAAACTGCGTCGAACAATCCGCTGCGTCGAACAATCCGCTGCAGCAAAAAAAAAAATTGGTATGCATCAGAATAGTCGTGTGCATAAAATAGTCTAGCGTCTAAATTATTCGGATGCCCATTGACGTTAATGCATTTGGACAAAAAGGTCACTCAAAAAAGTGTCAAAATTGCCGTTTGTCAAAATAATTTTGACGCCCATTGTCTGCAATGCGTTTTGTGAATTTTTTGCTATCTCGTGAAACGCAACAGATTCACCCATCACTACAGAGCAGTACAAAATCAGGAATCAAGAACATAGTTGAGATCACAGACCAGCGTAAAACAAACAGTATCGCAGTACAAAAACAGGAAACTATGATGTCTGGCACAGTACTCACGTCAAACCCAAAGTGGCGCAAGAGCATGCCATTATTGAACAGGGTGCAAAGAAGAATAAAGCGGCACCATTTTACCACCAGGTATTCTCACAACTACATTCTCTTCAACAAACTGATACACTCTAAACAATCCATATTATACTATTTATTCATGTTACAGTGTTTGAATGGCATGTTTGTGATATTTTTTTACCACAGTCAGTTGCACATAAAACCCCGTTCATTAAAGGTATAGTACTTAAATGCACTCCTTGCACTTTCATATAGTTGAGCTCACAGCCTCTACCTTCCACCTGCCTTCTTGAGACACAGAGAAACCCTGCAGTTAATGCTCTGGTTCAGGTGCTCCCTCATCATCCTGCATCAATTGGCACAGCATATTTGTGTCTAAACAATTGGGCACACCTGTTACTCTCAAACACCAAAAGTTATGGCAACTGGACTTGGAAAGCTTGCATTGCATCTGATATAGATTAGTGCAAATCTATATCAAATATATCCAAACATATCCCAAAATTCAGCAAGTGTTTAAAACCCTGAATATCTTCCAGCATTTATTCAAATTAAAAACTGAATGTCAAATCACAATTTGCACCTCAAAAGCTGGTTGAATTTGTTTAATGCATAGTGATGATGTAAGACCGTGGTACAGGGCTCATGCATTTACAACTCAATGGTTGAATCCTTGCTTTTAGCTTCTTAAAGGGGTTGTTCACCTTTGAGTTAACTTTTAGTATAATGTAGAGAGTGATATTCTGAGACAATTTGCAATTGGTTTTCATTTTTTATTTTTTGTGGTTTTATAGTTATTTAGCTTTTTATTCAGCAGCTCTCTATTTTGCAGTGTCAGCAATTTGGTTTCTAGGGTACAAATTACCCTAGCAACCCTGCATTGATTTGAATAAGAGACTGGAATATGAATAGGGGATGGACTGAATAGAATGATAAGTAATAAAAAGTGGCAATAACAATATATTTGTAGCTTTACAGAGTATTTTTTTTAGATGGTGTCAGTGACCCCCATTTGAAAGCTTCAAAAAAATATAAGAAAATTGCAAATAATTAAACAGCTATGAAAAATAAATAATGAAGACCAATTGAAAAGTTTCTTAGAATTGGCCCTTCTACAATATACCAAAAGTTAACTTGAAGGTGAACCACCCCTTTAAGTATACAGCGATATTACAACAAAAAAAAAAAACACAGTTTGACACAAAATTTAAGTATGCAAGCTGTGTTCCACAACAGATTGAGGCAAATGTATTGGCATTTCCTTGGTTGCCCATAAATATATTCTTGACCTTAGCCATAAATACAAAAGAGAGTGCAGACAAGCTTTCCTAGCTAATGTAGCTATCATCTCAGAATAGTACCTACTTTAATTTTCAAGAGTCTATGATTTTCTGTCATTATATAGGATTAGGGAGTCAGATGCATGGCATTAGCACTATTCGTGCACTGCTTAAAAGGCACACAGAATAGCTTGAATAGAGGAAAAAAAGAGGAAAAACTTGCCATCTACTCTCATGTCAACTCATCAGTTATAAAAGTGTCACACTAATGACTGAGCAGGAGCAGCACAGCAGTGACATTATGCACATTCATCTTGCTTTTTTTTCTGCAAAAGGTGTATATGCATCCTGACACACTCTGTCTCCTGCTGTTGCCATGATGAGTGCCCTTACTGACAGTAAACCGGATAGTCAGAATGCTACCTATCCGTAATTTTCCCCCTGCTGAAAGGCACCTTGACTTCATCTAGGGACTCGGAAAAACCATGTACGCTGTGGGCTGACAAAATCCTTTCCAGTTAATATTATTATTATTGTTAGCACGTAGAAATAATGCACAACTATCAGATATGATTATCTTCAAATATGTCTCAGATTTAATTATAAAATTAAATGAATAAATGGAATTTAGATAACCAATAAGAGCAGGTGGATAAAAGCCCATTATCCTGATACTGAAGCGTGCTGTGCTCACTTTCACTTATAACAGTAATAACTAATTGAAAATCTGTTTAGATCTGTGTTTCACTTGAAATGCTCTTTCCTTTTAACATCCAAATTGAGTCTTCTGTCACAATCATGTGTCAGCATGACAGTAACCATGGGAATGAAATATACAGTCTTGTCACATTTGACTATGGCATTTACCTGCAGTCATTATACCAAAACACATTATATCAAATTACCATCTTACTGCTTGCTTCTTGTTATGCGCTGCAGTGGTTATTTATATTTTCACCTCTAAAAGACTGAACGAAGCAGGTGACTTTGATTGGAATACAAATCTTTGTAATTGCTTGGAAATTATCTACTAAACAGTAGATTTAAAAGGGGGCATTTTGCACTAAGGTACGAAAATGTCAATTAAGAAGGCTAAAATACAGTGTGTTCTATTTGCAGATAAGCATAACATATTTGAAAATCACTCTGTATGAATAATTTGTAAATATTATTTCATAAAAATGTTCCTGGGGAAAGTATGCCTTTCTAATATCAGGATTAAAGGAATTGTGTGGGTATGGTACAAATACGTACGTGTATGTATAAACAAATGTAACCCTTTCGACATCCCTTCTGGGTACCTGGTACTTATTAGGACATTGCCTCCACCTAGTGGGGTCTGGGAATGCACCTACGGGTGGCTCCACTAGGAACACAGTAATAACACACACACACAGTATTTAGTGAACTGAATAACTGTTTATTTAGCTGACCAGCTAGTACAAACAGCACTCCTAACCAGGGGCCTCACTATCAAACTGTGCTAACTATCTGAATAACTAAGAGAAGGCAAAGTCCTTTAATGTATTACCAAGCAACACCGTCTCTGAATCTTCAAGCACTCCTTTAGGGTACTGTCCCTTTAAACAGGATACTCACTCCAAAAGTCTCTTTGTATTATTCATACAGATCCTTCAGGTGAGTCCAGCACTTGCAGCCCTGCAGTGCGACTAAAAGCCCCTTTGGATATTCAGATGCATATCCCTTGCTGATGCTGGTTTCTCAAATATGGATTTCTTTCACAATCTCTGTCACTCCAGGCACAGTATCTGGCCGGCCTGGTCTGAATGTCTGCTTTTGGTGGGGCCTTCCAGCTCTCTGGGTCCATCAACAGTTCCTCTTTCTCTCTCTCTCTGTCCAGCACATGGTTCTCTCTGCCAGGCTGCTCTCTGCCAGGCTCTGCTGCTTCCTTTCCCTGACACAGAATTTATGTCAGCTCTCTTACAGGCAGCTACTGCAGAGGGATGAGTGCAAGGATTTTGCACTACTTCCCTACATAAATATACATAATGGTTCCGTTACTCCCTGAAATTGTGGTTACACACAGTTAGTTTCTCAGAAAATCCTTGTTCTTAAAGGTGATCATCATACCTCCCAACATTTTGAAACAGAAAGAGGGACAAAAAGATTTGTTGCTGAAGCCTGGTGACGTTTTTGACCACACCCA
>CM044432.1:62433138-62463014 GCA_024363595.1 Xenopus borealis | reverse complement strand
GTTTAGTTGCACATCTCTGCCCTCTCTCCAGCTCATTTATATCCCTCTTACAGACTGTCAACTGCACCACATATTCCAGGTGAAGCCTTACCAGGGACCTATAAAGAGGCAAAATTATGTTTTCATCCCTTGAGTTTATACACCTTTTTTGCAAGACAGAACTTTAATTCTGGGCAGTGTCATTCTGTAGCCACTGAAGTAAATAGACAACTTGTTGCCTGCAAAACCCCCTATATGCTTCTTATTTAAGTAAAATCCCACACTGCCATTTAGTGTATAACTTGAATTTATATTATTTTTTCCAACTTGCATATCCTTGCATTTGTCAAAAATAGAAAGAGTACTTTCAATGTCCACCTCCAGTTCACTAATAAACAAGATGAAAAGCAAAGGACTAGATACAGAGTAATGCATTACTCCACTAACAACACTGGTCCAATTAGAAAACTTCCCATTTATTAGTTCCTACATAATGACACCGCCCGGAATTAGACAATTTGTTGCCTAAAAAAAACCCTTGATGCTTCTCAGTTAAGTAAAGTCCCAACACGCTACCATTTAGTGTATTACTTGCATTTATATTATTTTTGTCAACTTGCATAACCTTGCATTTTCAAAAATAGAAACTGTATATTCAATGCCCACCTCCAGTTCACTAATAAACAAGCAAAGGACCAGGTTCAGAGTAATGCATTACTCCACTAACAACACTGGTCCAATTAGAGAATTTCCCATTTACCACCACTCTTTTTTATCCATGTTTAAGTCAGTTCTCTATCCAGGTACAAATACTATGTTCTAGGTCAACATTCCTTAATTTGACCAGTAACTATCTGTGTGGCACATATTCAGATATGTGAATGTCTGTGCAGTCCATAGTTACAACTCCTAGAATGTGCAGACAGGCTGTAGTCATAAGGGCTGATTTACAATGTTCCACACAGTGTGCTATCATAGACTGTGGCCTTTTTTGCACTTTGCTCACTGTATGGGGGCTCCTCAATTTGACCCTTGGCCTTGAGCCATCCCACTGAACCCAATTATTTTATACCTTAATGAAATCAGGAGACAGAGATGGTTGTAAAATGGTCACAGCATTTATTCACATTTTATTAAATAAATAGGACCTTGCCAGCTTAACTCCAGGCAATATTTTAAAGCCAGAATTTAATAAGAGAATGCTACTAAGCTGTGCCGCCAACATGAGAGAAGCTCCGGACCTGTCAGACCTGCATTTGCAGTGTCTCGATGATAGGAAATCGAAGCAGACTGCCCCCTAGCACAAGCAGTTGTAGTGTCTGTAGCAATCAATCCAATGTGCAGTCACAGGAGATAACCTTCTTTCTCCCTCTTCTAAATCTACCTGTGCAGTACTCTGGCAAGGTACTTTCGCTGCTGTGACAAGTAAAATGTAAAATATAATATGATATGTGTGATGTTTTGATCCAGAGGAAGGCAAGAAAAACTCAGTCCGAAGCCAATGCCAATTATGCTTCAAGAGGGAAAAAAATCCTTCCTGACCTCAATGGGATCAGAAACATTCCCTGGATCAAGCATTTCACATTCAATTAACATAAATTAATACAATACAGCCTCTCACAATTATAATGTGTAAAGATACAGAAATCACAATATAACAGAGCTTTCAGGAACACATCCATATTTGGTTATTAATAGATAATATGAGAACATGAAGAAGAAAACTCCTAACATTTCTACCTGCTCAGAAGATAAGGAAATAAAATGCTTCTTCCCCGACATCACATCCCTCTCTTAATCTGGGCCTGGCAATCTCCTGCTTTAACTCATTTCTTCTCACCTAAACACAGCTACATGTGATTCTGCCCATCTCTTACCTAGACCAGTATAACTTGGCTGCCAGTCATTTGGATCCCTTGTCATGTAGCCCCTGCGCTTATAGCTCCAGGGCTTTCCTTTGCTGAAATAGCAGCAGGCCTCTGCACTCTGAAACAATGGAGCACAGACTAGTGCATTGCACTCTGAATCTAGAAGGGCCTATGTTAGGCTGAGCTAGATTCAATAGTGGGTGGGGGAGGACTGTAGGTGTCCTACCCTCCTGCCCCATACTTTGTATGTCAAGAATGTGGAGCGCAGAACAGGTCATGACATTATCACTGGGTTCTGGATTATAAAATCCTTTACCAGAAGAATTGTCTTGCTTGTCATAACACAGTTTTAATCTGATAACAACCCTGTTCTAACTAATAGACAGAAGGGGAGGGGGTGCATCAAATTCATTTTTGGTAGTGTTCATAAATAAAAGAGCTATTTTAATAGATAAAGACAGCTTGTGACTCTCTGACTGGTGCTCTGCTTACTGTATCCTGATTTGATTATGCTGTATGGAGATTACAGAAGTGTGTTTTGCTAATATTTTTGTCACTTGGCTAATAACTAAAGCACACGTATTCCCGGTAATACTGGTTGTTACAGGATTCTGTCAGTTTTTGGATTTTACAACATATGTATAAGTCATTCATAACCCTGAATTTAGTAAAACTATGCTTCATCTGTTAAATAACCATCCACATACGTATGTGTCTCATAAGCACCAAGTCCAGAAGTAACATCCTTCCTTAAAGGAACAGTAACATCAAAAAGGTTAAAGTGTTTTTATCACAGACCATTGCCTGTGATAATAAAAACGAGTTGCTGTTCCTTTAAAGCGCTCCTCTCTTGAAACAACCAAAGTCATGCCAGATTTGCTTCTTATCTTGAGGTCCTAAGATCCTGGTCCTATAGGTAATAAGAAATATAATAAAAGTATTACCATGTATTAAGGGTATAATCACATACAAGGCCTTACAGTATATGATCCCATTAATTGATTAGCTTATTACATGTATTAACCATATTGAATATCAAAGAGCAGATGCTACACAACAGAATGTGAGCAGAAGACCAATGTGGTATTTACATATCATGTTCCAAAAAGTAAAAATTAAATATTATGTTCCAGCTCACCCAAAAGTGTTGAGATTCCAGTAAAACAAAACAGAAAATATTTTCAGATTCATCTGGCCTTGGCTTATCATAATATACATATTATACATATACATATTATACACAGCTTAATCAGACTTTTCAATAGGCATTGCTGGTCTATGTGTAAGTGCTACCAAAAAATTACTTTGAAGAGGTATGTGTAACTCCTGGCATGAGGGTTACCCCACAATTCTCAAATATGTACATGATTACCACTTTTAGTTGGCAAGGATAAACAGTGGGGGTCATCCTTTATTATTACAGAAGAAAAAAGAGTTATAATGACATAGATGCCTTTATGTGTGAAGAGAATAATGAAAAAAATATAACATAGCAAGAGATGAGGTTTGGTGGTTAATGTACTGCTTCAGCATTGACACCCAGGAGCTGGAAACGTTGTTTAAATTTTGAATGAATGCCATAGTACCTTGGGTTGCTGACTGCAGTGAAGCCATAGGCCTGGAATTAGAGTAGCGTCTAAACCCTAAATAAATAAAAAAATGTAAAAATAAATTTTTGAGTTCTAAGAATCCCTTTAGTTTAAAGATACCAACCAAAGGTTACCTAGGAACTCCGATGATTGTAATTTGGCAAAACATACACAGTTTTATCACAGTTTATTATTGTAGTGAGGACAAATGTTTGCTGGATTCACAGCAAAAAAAGTTGCTGCAAGACAAAATGCCCATTGACTTTAATGCATTTGGACAAGAAGTCATCAAGACAAAAAGTCACTTCAAGAAAAATACGATTGAATTTGGAGTGACAAAAAAAATTCTGTCACCTATTGACTCCAATGTGTTTTGCAAATTTGTTTTTCATGTTTTGCGGATTTATCAGTGTGAAATGGGACAGATTTGCTCATCACTAATCTATCGTAGATATTTTTTTTACCACTGGAACACTAATGACTAGTGATGGGCGAATTCACAGCGAATTGCCGCGATTCGCAAAACGCCAGTAAAAGTTTTGGATGCCGGTGTCTGTTTTTTTCAATGCCTGCAATGTGAGCCGGTGTCCAAAAATGGATGCCCTCGTCCAAAACAAGACACGGTGGCGTTTCACAAATCTTTTGCCGTTTTGCAAATTTCTCTAGAAATTTGTGAAAAATTTGGCATAGCGAAACGCCCCAGATTCACCCATCACTATGACAAAGTGATGTACAGCAAAAAAATGGAGGCATTCAATATAGATGTTAAAATATTCAACACTGTTTATAGATAATGTGTGCCTTCACAAACACATCTAACCCCTGTAAATGCTTATGTTTTATTCATTTTTGTAAATAAAATAAAATCTATGGGTATTTAATATATTGATAATTAATTATGACATTATTATAAATGATTTATATATTATGTTTTTTTTTTCAGAAAATAAACCTAAAAGTTTACTCTGAATTCCCAAAGCAACATGAGTTTCTGAAGCAATAATAGAGAAATAAGAGATTATGAAAGAGCCTGAACTGTTTGTTCCTGAACTGCAGGTGCTACACAGAATGAAACTGCGATGAGTCAAAGGGGGACAGCATGCGGGCATATGCCAAAAAAAACAAAGAAATAGAAGCGCTTGACAACATGTATAAGCAGACGCAGAACAATAAACTCTAAAAAAAAACTAATATGACAGCTCTTTATATTTAATATAATACTGTTTCAATATCTTTCTAATATGGTTCATCGCAAGCATAAGTAAACATATATCTTACTCCACCTTGTTTTACTTCCCTGAATGACAGTGTTCTCTTAAAACCCTTTGTCTTCTAGTTTCACTTTTGTAGTGAACAGCTACCTGCTTTGTAAGGTCAGTATGTATGTGTTCCTTTTATGAATATTTCAGTGCTGATGGGAACCTTTGTGATATGAATTGGCATCAAAGCCAACCAGACAAGCGGTATGAGCCAAACTACTGCATACATATCAGTTGCATTAGTAAAACCTCTTTGTGCTTTAGTCATTGCAATACCTTTTATCCTCTTGAGTATTGTGAACAGATCAGCAATAAAGTCAATTTGAAAAATGTTAAAGTACATTAGGATAGCTTGTATTATGCAAATATTAAGTGCTGCTTTCATCCCTTCTTAAATTCAACATGAGTCTGTCAATATAAATTAGGCTTTGCTTTTTCCTTTTTCTCTGCATTTCTTGGAAAAGGCTGAATTACAGCTTTTGCTTAGTTTCTGCTTGTATACACATTTTTAATTGTAAAAGTGGTAGTTTACAGAATGTACGTACCTTACTATTATCTGTTTTAAGTAGGTGAGTTGAGTGCAACTTATTTTCAGAATGAATTATGTAAATTAAATGGATTGCTTGCAAAAATTATACATTTTCATTCACAGATCAGTGAAGAATAAAATGTATAATTCTAAAGTAGATACTATATCTGAATCATATGAAACAAGATAGTCAAAAGCAAGTACTGTGTATAATTACATATTTTCCAATCCTGTGTGGGCTCACTAGCTCTGAAATATCAGTTTTACGGGGTATTAAAGGAGAAGTAAAACCTAACTAAAGAAGTAAGGTAGAAATGTTGTACATTATGTTTTGAGCTTCTGTACCAGCCAGAGGTACCCACAACCCTTTAGCAGTAAAGATCTGTGTCTCCAAAGATGCCCCAGTAGCTCCCCATCTTCTTTTCTGCTGATTCACTGTACATGCTCTGTGTTGCTGTCATTTACTCAGCTTAGGGACCAACTCACTATATACAGTACATATAAAATATAAATGTCACAACACAATATAAGGCTCAGAATCAGTACAAATAATTACTACATGGCAGCACAGACACCAGTGCAATTAGCATCAGAACCGAATAATCAGCTCTGTAGCATTATCTTATGTTACAAGCCTAATTTTCTGCTTGTTAATTTGTGACAACTCCTAAGCTTAGCTTCTCAACAGTTCTCAGAGCCCACTGAGCATGTGAGTGTTGCAGACACATTCCAGGATGGAGACCCCCTGTGACAGGTTTGAAGTCTTGGATCATTGCTGCTATTGGGATGCTGAAACATTAGACTGGTGCAACAAGATCAGTAAATATACTGGTATTTTTAAACATATAAATATTTAGGCTTTAATTCTCCTTTAACTCAGTGTATATGGCAATTACTAAAAAAGCAAATAAAGGGCCTAAAAATTAACTTTATCCAATGCTGCTTCTAATCCTTGATGTTAGAAGCAAAAAGGCTTTAGGACTTAAATGACAGGAAGAGCAGTCATATACATTTACAAAATGTAAGTGTAAGCTGTACTTGGGAGAAGTCATTCTCTCATTTGGATTTAAATATAATATGTATATTGATTATATTAAAAAATGTCTAACAACCACTCTATTAGTAGCTGATACTCTGACTCAAATCACTAATTGCCTCCTAACAATGCCCACCTAGATGAATCAACATCTCAGACAGAACCTAACAAGAACATAGCTGATCTTTTTCCTCCCTCATTTCTACTGCCATGCTTATTAACCCTTTCACCTCAACACATTGTGTGGGGTGTAATCTTTGACTCTTCAATCTCCTTCTCTGACCATATCAACACCACTTCTGCGTATAAGGAGAAATTGCATAAGAGATGCGGATTTTGAAGCAGAGGCAGAAGTTTTATTGCAGAGACTGACCGACAGAGGATACAAAAAACAAATAATAAATAGAGATTATGAAAGAGCCAAACATTCAAATCGACCAGATTTAATTTTTAAAAAATACAAAAAAAGAAAGAAATTCTGAATTAAGGTTTTCTAACAACTTTAATAACCAATGGTCTGATATTGAACAAGTTCTAAAAAATAATTGGGATATTTTGCTTGCAGATCCAAACTTAAAAAGTTTTTTAGGCCCCGTTCCGAAAATGACATTGAGACGAGCTCCATCCTTAAAAGATAAATTAATGAAACGTCACTTTATTAATATGAATAATGAGAAAGCATTATCATGATTCCAGCACGAGAAAAAGGAATGTTCTAATGTGGGCATTGTAAAGGGTTTAAATTTGTAAGAAAATGGAACAACTTTGCACATTTGAAAAATAATAAAACATATAAAATTAATAGTTTTATTAACTGTAAAACCACAGGAATTATCTATATATTAGAATGTGACTGCCCACTAAGATATTTAGGGAAAACAAAAAGAGCAGTAAGTAAAAGACTATTAGAACATGTAGGAGATATAAAACAAAATTCCCCAAAAAGTTCAGTTGCAAGACACTTTAATGTATTATAGTCCATAGAAATATATATAAGTGGCAACAAGAATTGAGATATGCAGTAAAGATTTGAGTAGACAAATTTACCACGTAAAGAGCTATAAGAGGCGACAACAGATGAAATCATTGAGCCCTGACATAGCCGTCTAAGGTGAAACGCGTATTAGCTACATGGAGGTGTTAGTGTTAGCCAGAAAAAGAGCTAAAGGGGGCCACAGAATGAAATATGCAATGGGGAAAAATCTAAGTCTCTAGTGCGGAGAATTTGCAGCAATCACAATCAGACAAACCGGCAGCGGAAGTTTTCAGAGTAGCTACACGAGGGAGCATTGAAGAAATGCCGTGGTGGTAACGTATGCATGCTGGATAATGTAGACTTTATGTGGACTATACAGATGCAGTCCCTTGGATTTGTGAGTTAAATGCGTCATGACTCAGGGTTAATTGAAGAAACTGTGTTATCTAAAGTTATCTTAACTCATTTAATGCATTTAACCTTTTCCTTAGCATACCAAAGCACCATTGTTTTCAATGGTGAACTCTTTAATTGGATGGGATGCTGTGACACAATATTCTGTGATAAGTGGGATAAATGGGATAGATGAGTTAAGTCACGACACATTTAACACACAAATCCAAGTGACTGCATCTGTATATACCTTCATCCCGTAACTAGTTCCGTTCATATGAGCAATAGTTCTATTTAAATACATGTTGCAGAACCGGAGATACTTTTAAATAAGTAGTATGAATGTATTATGTATGTATTATGAATTAGTAATTGATCTGTATATGCTTAATTAATTAGTAATTGATGTATATATGTGAAATTTCATGATATTTAGTATATGAAAGAATTAAAAAAAAAAAATGTATTTACAATACATTGGAAAACCACATTTAATATTTATAAATGAACTAATAAATTAAAATGTGATCATTAATTTGAAGTAATTTACTGAGAACTTTTTGTCAGTTTACTCCTTTCCAAATAAAGCTGGTATTTTTCCTCCCTCTACCATTTCTACTGCCATGCTTGTTAACCCTTTCAACTCAGCACATTGTGCTCTTTGACTCTTCCCTCTCCTTCTCTGACTATATTAACACCACTTCTAAAACCTGACATTTTTTCTTATGCAATAGTGGCAAAATGTGTCCATTTCTTTCACAAGCAACAGCTAAGAAGCTTATACATGCTCTCATTATATCCCACCTAGATTACAGTAACCTGCTACTAATTTGCCTCCCAAACACCCATCTTTCCCGAATACAGTCTAGACCGAATTCTGCTGTCAGAATTATGCCCCTTTCCACCGGAAGTCCTTATCTTGGCTTCCCATAAAGTAAATAATAACTTATAAATGTAATTCCTCTACACCACACTACAGTTTGTCTCTAGTGTACCCATGCATTCCTGAATGCCTTGTATGCTCATCTCAAAGAAATCACTTGATTGCACTCAGCATTACAATTGCTATCTCCCACATTTTAAACTTTCTGTCTTACTGCTCCTTATATTTGGAATGCCATCCCTGAATTCATCCATACAGAATCTTCCTTCAGTCTCCTAAAATTGTTTGATTAAATTAAAAATAAAATTGTATCTATATACAAACTCACAAAAGAACTAAGGGGTTTGCCACAGCTCCTTGAATGAGAAGAACAGTGGAAAAAATGTCTCTTGGTCAAGTGCTGTACCTGTTTGGGCAGTGAATGGCTACCTATTATCTATGGCAGAGCTGTTAAACTGTGACCCATACACAGTATGTAACCCTACAAGGTATTTTAATAGACCCCCTGTCTACCTATAAATTGCATGGATTGATGAAGACTACACCATCATTTTAATAAGGCCCAGGTATATGTAGTATGTCAGCTGACTGGCCCTTCATGAAGGACAATGGACAGCATTGATCAACAAGGACTAGCCTTGCCAAAGAAAAGTGAATACAGCAATTCTATGACCTTGCCTTGCTTGACTTGAATACAGAAGAGAGCCATTTTCTTCCTTGTTATAATGCACACAAAAACAATTAGAAGCAATTATCATCTATTAGAAAGAAAACAAATGCATTGTGCAAGTAAACTGAGCATTTTGAATCCTATAAAAAGCATTTGCATTGCACTGGTTTTTCTTCCTATTATTTACTCTAATGTAGAATAATTCCCTTTATGCCACTTGAAAAGGTTTTTTTTTCTTCAACTTCTTCTTTTCCTTTTTTTATAATAGAAAATTTACATTTATACACAAGCATTCTTTTTCCTGTATAATTGTTCTTCCCAACTTAGTTTAACAAGTACAGATAATTGCAGATGTTGATTAATGATTCATAGCTTTCATTATGTGTAAAAAATGCTAAGTGTGGCTCCCAGTTTACTACTTTTCTCTGATTTCAGTTGCTTAGCAATGCTTATTAAGCAATACAACACCAAGCTTTTTAATTGTGCATATCAAGTGCAACTAGCAATACATCATTAACTAAATTTATGTTAAACATTACACAGTAGCTTACGGTCATTGTACTGATGGTGGTTAAATAGCCAATAATGACTCAGTCACTCAAATTGAAGAGATGCTCATTAATAGAACAGTGTTTGTTTCATTCTCATCAGAGTGATGTGATGACAGATGTCCTACAATACAATATACCAAGTGGCACCTGTTCATTTTCCCTTGTTTTAACTTAATTACCCTTATTACAAATTATTAAATAACCCTCCTTTCCACCTGCAGAATGTTTAAATAGAATTGTGCATTTACAAACATATTTGTAGGCCTACAATATTTATTGAGAGTTGAATTTTAGTGGTTTTAGAGATTTTTGAAACCACAATTAAACTTAATATAGGAAAAGTAATAAAAGTCAGCAATTATAATATATTCCCAATGTGAAAGTTATGCCTTTGCACCAACAAATTTTCATTTGTGTGACTTTCATTCCTTTCCAAACCTGGAAATTATTTGGCTCTCACTTCCGACAATGGAAGAAGGTTTACAAATTTTATAGTTTGCATCAGTAACTAATAGTTCTTACTGAAAAAGTAACGTTTATTACATTATGACACCTTCAAGTGCGCAAAGTGCACAATTAAAATTCTCAATACAATACTAGTCTAAGGAAGAATATTACATTACGATATAAGAATTTATTGTTATTTGTGCAATTGTCCCTCTCTTTGAGATTTTTATTTTTTATTACATGGCCCTATATTTCTCTAAAATCACAAATTCCATAAAAGTTATTAAAAGAGCCAAAAGTATGAACAAAAGTAGCTGCTGAAAAAAATGAAAACCATTAATTTTTCTTGAATAAATGAAAAATGTACTCAGCAATGAACATTTTGCTGTCCAAAAGCCTCTAACACCACCAACAAAAGGCAGGTCTTTGCAAGAAAAGAAAGGGAACTTCCATTGACTTCTATATGACCTCAACAGTTTTTACTTGCTGTACTTTTGTATTTGTAAGTTTAATTGTTTTTACACTTAATAAAACTATGAAAATTTGTTTGCACTAAAAAGTAAGATTCAGAGGAATTAAATCACTCTCAGTCTTGCTGAGAGGCTGTATTTAAACAAGAGCACTGCAGTGTACATATTCATGGTATCCACAAATTAGAGAATAAGCTATTAAAAATAACCCCAAACAACATTGTATGGGATATAAATATAGCCAAAAACCTAACAAATGCAAACAATGGGCAAAGTTGTTTGCAGAACTAGACATGATAAATTTTGATATTCTATTTTTTTTTTAAAAATTCAAATTCAAATTTGTCTATTCCCTAGTTGAAGTACACTAAAATTAGCTCAAAATTTGAATTAAAAAATTCAAACTACCCCTTGAAGTGCATTTATTAATAAATATCCTAGATATGTTAATGACACCTTGCCAAAATTTGCAACACATGCACTTGGTAAGAACCCTGGGAGGAACTTCAGTGTAAAAAAACTGATATAAAAATGCATGTCTGGAGATGCACTCTGGCTATACGCTTTCACCCAGGAAACTATACAGTACGTGCTAAATTGTCTATATTAGGCATTTATCTGTTATCACATATTCGTATCAAACTTTTTTATATCATTGAAAGTTGCTCCAATGCCACACTGTTACTGCACTGTCACTGATTAATTCAGAGGTATTGTAGGGTTAGTACATTACAAGCAATGCTTTGGCTTATGATATATTTGCTATTTTGTCCTATGCAGCCTCAGATACAGCAGCTATTCAGTGCAAATTATAAAAAAAACGCATCAGATTATTAATATTGTCTTGTGAATAAAGCTATCCTACTCCAGCCAATTTCTTTGACTCATACATATTTAATTTCTTTATAACACCTGCATGTTTTCCTCATTGTAGCAATGAGTCTGGGAAACTGCTCTTTTTATTTACTAAATACAATTTGGGAAGTACAAAGCCACTGCTATGCTATATACTAGATCTGCATGAATGTGCATGTACCCTTCTTTACATCTGTATTATACTACCTCTGATACCATCTTTCTATTAAAAGACATAAAGCAAATGAAACGTGTCACTACTACAACAGAAGGCAGTTTTATTCATTGACTGCCTAAATACATTTTAGTCGAAGAGAATAAGAATGATTGTGAGGATACAGTAGAAACCAAGTTCAAAAATAAAAGCGGGCCCCAGAGAAATCATTCGAGATGTCTGAACATAAGGTGAAACATGGGCTAAGGTGCATAGCGTGATGAGAGTGCTCGGTGAAGTACTTTGAAAGTAAGAGAAATTATTTTACATGTGAAGATAATGGGCATAAGAAAGACCTTTGAAGTGTGCCACTGGGTAGAAATTTTGAACTATCTTGGTAGTCAAGTTTATGATGAATTGTATAGGGTAATATTGAAACACGATGGAGAGAAGTGGCTGTTGCATCACAGATACATATACAATGTGGGGTTATTTATATATAACACTGGGCAAATTTGCACCCGGCAAGTAACCCAATTAGATCATGTTACCTTTTATTGTTCTTCTGTCAGCTGGCTGAAAAACACTAATCACTAGTGATGATCTAATTTTTTCAATAGGCATAAATGTGCTGTGAAATTTAGCATTTTGCCATCAGCAAAGTTTTTGCACGAAACTGTGGTGAAAATCTGCCACAAAAAATTTTGCTGTGACAAAAAAGTCGGCAAGTCAAAAATGTTGCAGAAACAAAAAAAAAGTCACTGTAAGAAAAAACACCCATTGACTTTAATGCATTTGGACAAAAAAGTCACCACAAGAAAAAAGCCCATAACTAGGGATGGACAAGTTTGAAACGTTTTGTTTCGGCAAAAATTTGGCACCGGGGTAAATTCCCTGAAATTGCTAATTTTTTTTGATGTGCAACTTTTTTTTCTCCAATTTGAGTCTATGGGCATCATTTCCATGGCGAAATTCAGTGTAAAAAATGTGTTCATCCCTATTCATCACTACTAATGAATGATAGGTTGCTGTTGGTTATTGCCCAGGTGCTCATACTTTATGAATAATCATCAGTATCTATAACTGTAGTTACCAGTAGCTTTCACTGTAGCAACATTCAGGGGGTTATTTAGTAAAGTACAAAGTAAGACTTTTGGATATAGCTTCATCCTGTATATCATATTCATCTGTAATACCTTTTTCCTTTAGCTGAATTGTCAAGATTTTATTAAGTTAAGTTTCAAAATAACACCAGCATAACTAAACATAAGTTTATGCTGGATATTTACCTAATTTTATGAATATAGATTGCCTTGTTTTATAGATTGCCTTGTGTTAATACACAAATATTAATAGATATTTTTTCTGCAAAATATCTACAAATGGCATAGAATATATATTTACATAAAATGTATAACTGTGCAAACTAAGAACAGTCATACCTTCTTAAACATCCATTTTCCTGTCATGATTATTACTTTGCTTGATTATACAGAATATTTTAAAGTTTCAGGTCTTTGAAACCAACTTAAGGGGCACTAATTTAATTTAAAAAAAAAACATTAAAAATAGACAGAATAGTTAATCTATAATATTTAAACCAGTGATCCCTAACCAGTGGCTTGTGAGTAACATGTTGCTCACCAATCCCTTGGATGTTGCTGCCAGTGGCATCAGAGCAGGTGCTTATTTTTGAATTCCTGGCTGGGAAGCAAGTTTAATTGCATAAAAGCCAGCCCACATATGGGCTATCAAATAGCATATTACAGCCATTATTTGGCACCACAGGAACTTTTTTCTCATGTTTACATTTATAAAGTGACTCACAGGTATAAAAGGTTGGGATCCCTGACTATGCATTTCCCACCATGAGAGAATTTCAGCAGCCCTGCTGTAAGTCCTGAATCTGGAGTGTCTGGATGATAGGAAAACCAAGCAGGCTGTCACCTAGCACAAGTAGTAGTCTATATCAATCCACTGTGCACTCACAGGAGAGAACCTCCTTTCTTCCTCTTCTAATTTCCTGTGCAGTATTCTGACAAGATCCTACTGCTGTTGTGACAAATAATACAGTAATTACCTTATCATAAATACAGGAAAGCAAAAATTGCAAATGCGAGCAATTCAAAGTGAAGATGCCCTAGTGTTAATTTATGCCTATTGCCAATTCACTAGAGGTCTTGCGCTCAGGTTAATTTGCATATGGTGGGAAATTTAAAGTTGAATGGAGGTCATTGATTATATGTTGCACCAAATACATTATATTTCCACTGTTAATTACACATGTCCAGGGAACCTTAATAAAGTCAATAGCATTGTTATAATGCCCTACACATGAGGGCAATGTTAATGTTCTATATATTAGAAAATGTATGGGGGAAATCAGTTACCCCAAAAAAAAAATTATGACTTTTGCAGGATATCACTCTGAAAAAAGGAAAAGATGCCAGCGTTTTTTGAGCTTTGATGCTTTTTCCATTCACAGAATATGATGTAACAGAAGAGTAACATCCATTCGCCAGAGAGAAAAGTCACATGGTGAATGAGTGTGAATGAGTGTGAATGACCACTAGTGTCTATCTTCTTTTTGCTAGCGAATTGGCACCTGTAACTGACAGTAAATTGGTGATGTCCCTGCGGGCGGTATTGCTAGTGAATTGACGCTAGCATTAACAATTTTGCCCTTTAGTAAATCTGCCCCTATGCCTCAAGAGGGAAAAAGCATTCCCTTTATCAACCTTTTGGAATTAATATGAATGAATATAATGCTGACTCTCACTTTTACACTTCATAAAGTGTACAGAAACCACAGTATAACAGTGCATTCAGGAAACATCCAAATCCAGTTATTAATAAATAAGAAAGAAAAGAAAAAAGAAAAACTCCTGACATGCAAAAAAAGGGGAGGGTGGTTTGGATGTTTCTACCTGCTTAGAAGATAAGGAAGTGAACGGCTTATTCCTCTGACATCACATCCCTCTCTTTCTCCACCACCAGACCCAGCCATCTCCTTCCTTAACTCATTCCTTCTCACCCAATCACAGCTTAATGTGATTCTGCCAATCTCTATAAACCAGTGTAATCTGGCTACTGGTCATTAGGATTGCTTGCCATGCAGCCCCTGCACTTGTAGCTCCAGGGCTTTCCTTTCCTACAACACTGTGAACCTGAGATTTCATAAATCACTTAAAGAGAGCTGGGGTTCTAGTTTTAATCTTGTACAGTTCCAAGGAGTAAAAATTGGGCAAACAAAGGTTCAGTGATGTGTGGAAAAATTAGCAAATTAATACTTGGTAAAGTTAAATGAAAACATAAAGGTTATGATGCTAAATGTGTGTGGGTGTATTGAGGGTAGATATGTTCAATGTGAGCACCAAAGCAAACATTGCTGCTTGCAGACACTACTTCTAGATCTCAAACAAGTCCAGATGCCCAGGTCATGTATTGTGCCAAGACCAGACTGAATGTTATGTACCTGAAAATGTATTTTACAGGCAGATCCGGGGACAGCTATGGGTAATAATTTTGCACCTAGCTGTGGGAGTCTTTTTATGGGCCTATGGGAGGGACAGTCCATTTGGTCAAATTCTATATACCACCCCCACATTTTATTCTGGAGGCACTCTATAGATGACATAATAACAGTGTGGAAGGGTCCAGAAGCACTGTTGAGGAAGTTTATTGATTCGCTAAACTGCAATGGGAAAAATATAAAACTCGCCTCCACTATAAGTAAAGTGGAAGTGGTATTTATGGATCTAGTTATATCCAATGTTGAGGGTAAGATTCAGACGAGTGCTGACTTTGAAAAGGTAGATGTCAACTCGTATTTATCTACTGATAGCTGTCACAAAAAAGGTTGGCTGGAAGGTATCCTCTATAGCCAATTTATGAGAGTTAAACTGAATTGCAGTAGGAAGGAAGAATTTGAAGAACAGGTATAGACAAAGGATAAAGGGAGAAAAAACTAATGGAAGATATAAAAAGGTTTACTGTGTAAATACCGGGTTTGCACACTCTAAATAAACCAAAACACAGTGGTATGCAAAAAAATCCTTTACTTTATATAAGAAATTTCAGTCATTATTAACATCAGTATTAAGACTTTGTTCAATATACAAGTATATAAGCGTTACAAATAGCAAATACATACCACACAGTGTGTATATTCAAGTAGAAAAAAGAACCTACAAGCAGCGGATACACTCGCTCCTGTCTGGTGTGCCCATGTATGAAATGCACTCTGAAATACAGGGTCCTGGGTTCCTCATCAGCAGTAGCAGTTACACACCATTCATCAGAAATGGCAGGAGGCAATACACTAAAAGAAGAATACAACACTCCCACCCAAGACTCCCTCCCATTACCATCCTGGAATCAACAGCTCACAAATGACACCAGCTCACAATGAATATACAAAACAATTCTCTAAATGGAAGATTCTTGCAGCCAGAATCTTTACAAGACCATAGGGATGAAACACATACTTTTTTAGGAATGCAAGGATAAAGTAGTTTATACAACCACAGACAGACATATTTTTCAAAGGGAGACAGACCTATTAAAAAAACAAACTATACAATGTTTGTGAAGATAATTTCAGTGAAGTGACTAGTTACAGCAATTTCTCCATCCAAATAGCTGACATTCTGTATGGCAGCCAGAAGCACAGGTTGCTTTATGTGACCTATCAATAATAAGAAACTGCTGTCATTAGAATTACATTCAGTCTCACCTGCTTAAGTGCTAATCTATTCCTTTGATACTGTGATGCTGTTATTTGTATTGAGATACCAGAATTTAATTAAATGTGCCATTTGAAATATCGCTGCCTGATGTATGAAACAGATCAAAATCTGTGGATATGGATATATTTCATGTAAAGGTCATTTAACAACAGTAAAGTGTGACAGGCAAAAGGAAAATATTATATTATTACAAGAAATCTTAAAGATGCAAATCCATAACTACTGACTCTTTGTACATTCCACATACAGGTTTATTTTTTAAAAGGTTGCATTAAATATTTCTCAATTTTCAATTCATCCCTTAATGCCACTGGTTGAATGTTATGTGCAGCCATAAAATTGCTAAATGGTTAACAACAATCAGCTATTATTACACTCCTGTATAAAAATAACCCCAAAAGCAGTATGAGAGCACCAAACTGCAATCAAAATATCAGTGTGAATAACCTTAGTATAATATATAATATATAACCTTAATATAATATAATAACCTTAGAAAGTCTTGACTGGTGATAATAGTAATGTATATATGGACTGCCCTCTTCTGCCAACTATGTGCAAGATTAAAGAAAGTTGTTGCCTAATACTACCTAAATATACTTTAAGATTTTTCATGTGACCTTTTTAAGGGAATTTATTTTCCCTTACAACTTACTGACTTATGCAGTCAGAGTAAAAATGAGAGTAGCACTCTCACATTATTGACTACCTGCCTTAGGAGGAAGCTAAGTGGAAAAACAAGGTGACAAATATTCATGTAGCTTTTACTGAACCATAATGGGGTTTTCACTTGGTGTGACTAATGAGGAAGTAAGAGAATATAAATATAAAGTATATACTGTCTATATCATTATCAATGAAACACACAGGATTTAGTTTTCATCAGATTGACCATGACAGCCATCAGCATTTAGCCCAATGATTTCAAACTACATTTTGTAGTTGATCTGAAGGTGAAGATAATTGCAGGTTAGTAGTTACCCCTGCTCACTTTTAAAATTATTTTTGGAGACGGTCTTGTCTCTTCTCCATTTTTATATGACCTATGACAATCCAGCCAGAGATGGCACATGGTGTTCACTGTTGAAATTGTTGAAATGTAAAGCCAAATGAAAATCATGCTTGTTTTAACCATCCTGTCCACTTAAGTGGAATTGTCCTCATGCTAAAACATGTTATAACAAAACAATACCGTCCTCACAGAACCACGTTTTGTAGCACAATAATAAAAAACTTAATAAACATACATAACCTTAAAGGAGACCTGTCATCCTAAGAAATGATTCTAAATCATATTGTATTACATTCGTCATGCAAAATGAACATTGCTTGTACTATAGAAATTATTTCAATCTTGTTCCCTTCAACCTGGGGACTAAAAATCAAAGCCAGAAAGCAGGTGCCATTGTAAACATTGTTATTTAGTGAAGCTTTGCACTATCCCAAAAATTTCTTTATGTGACAGAATTGGAGACCTGACTCACATGTCAATAACTGAAATGACAAAATTAGATGGTGAGGAGGGAGGGGAAATGTGAGGAGTGAAGTGACATCTGAAGTGCAGAATGGAAAGTAAAAGTAATTTGCCTAGCTGGTATTGAGGGGGAGCAGGCAATTAATGTTTGACAGCTGACATTTTTAAATGTGTTTATATCAGGTATGGGTGTTTTACTTAAAAAATGTGGGTTTCATGTTCAATTTGAAAATTACTTTTATTATACAGTTTTTTATATCTGGATGACAGTTCCTCTTTAAACACAGGTAAACATAGATTGCCTGGGAGTGTACCATACCCTCCGTTCAATCCCAATAAACTGGCATATGGTTGGAATGTTTTGTCTAGTCCATCCAGCATACAGAGTATGAAAATTAGTAGAAATATTTGGTGCATTATGTCTTTATCCTCTTGTAGAATATTTATATTTGGAAAATAAACACAAAAACACGGCAGTACAAATAAAAAAGCAATTGTTGCTTAATACCAATAGTTTATTTACATTAATAATTAAACCTGTGTTTTATAATTAAATATCCATTAAACTAGATCTATTCATTGCAGTAATTGTAACCCACATTATCTGAGATGTATAAATTGTAGTGGTTATTAACCTCAGTTTCATATTTTAGCCAGAGAAACCAACCAGGTTATGGTGATAAAAGGAGCAAAAAAATCTTTTCACAATACAAGCCATGCAGAGTAAAGCTTTCTAAAAACAGAAGGTATTTACATGTCTCATGCTACACAGAGTCTTCATACAAAAAAATAAGATTTTAACTGTCACATAATGTAAGGTCACATAAGGTATGTCCCTGTAGCCAAATATGAATCCAGAACTGCTGGTTTATAGCAGATACAGCCTAATAGTTCAGAGCCATACATCCAATATTGTGGACAACCTGTTTCAATCTTGTTAGATCAGTAGTTATGTGCGAATTTATTCGCCAGGGCGAATTCGCCGAAAAATGTCTGCAGTTCACGCAGGATGGATTGGATGCCGGTATCAAAATGGATGCCGGAGTCAAATTAGACAAAATAGGCGGCAGCAAATTATCGGCCACACCAATTTTAACGCCTGCAAATTGACTCCGGTGTCAAAATCACTGTAATTTTTCACAGTGTTGCGAATTTGAGGACAATTCTCTAATTTTGTGGTGAAACAAAACGGGACACATTTGCCCATTACTACTGATCAGTGTAAGATTGAGCCACCAACGTAAATTACCTTTGAGCTTCTGTATTGGGGTTGTTTTTGTTTTGTTTCCTCTTTGCGGTTGGTTACATATATTATTGCTAAAATATGATGAACTAAAATAAAACTGTCTTTTGCAAACTTTTTGCATACATATAAACTTTTTTAAGTAGTTGCTTGTCTCCAGATACCGGATTCAGGGGTGACAGACTAATTAAGCGAGTTTGCAACCCTAATCAAGTTTGGGCAGAAAATACCGGCATACTGTTCTGCTTGAGTGTAGGTTTTAATGCTTCTTAATGTTTTGTTGCAAGGCTAAGAACCTAATTGTAATACAACGCTGCACATAAGTGATGAACAGAAAAACAAATGGTGGATGTGATTCATCAATCTCCATAATAGGTTTCCATGGCGTTCTGGCCAGTACTCTCATTCACATGATTTAACCTGTTATAGTGCTTGATTAATCACTCCCAGGGAGTAAACACAAAAACTGTTTTTTTGTGCATTTCCCTTTGCATTCATAGGTAATTTTGCAATGCTACTGATGTTTCCTAATTACTAGATTTGGAAGCAAATTACGGAGATGTACACAAATATAATAATAGTTTTCCAGTAAACAGTGAAAGGCAGAAAGGCCTGGCACTCATTAAATAAGGCAATAACTGTGCCAGGTACTGTATCACTTTAGTTATTGATAAAAAAATATCTCTGATATATTCCTAAATTAATCAGAAATGCTTGTCGCTGAGTGGAGGCTTACTAACTGGATTTATAAATAAAAGAAGATGAATTTATGCATTTTGTTATTCAAAACTTTCAAGAGGAGAATTTTTTCCAGGTGAAATATAGCATGGTCTTATGAAGCTAAAAGGTTTGTATCAGTATGCTAGTAATCTATGTAATGCAGGGTAGGGTGCAAAGTAACAGGAACAATGCACAATGTCTTTTTCACTTGTGCACCAGTATGGCGGGCAACAACCGCCATTTTACACAAATACAGGGATGCCTGCATCTGGCAGTATTGTTTTCATGATAAACAGGTAGGGAAGGTACAAAGGCATTTCTTGGTTGCTACCTGATCCTTAACCATAGCTTTCAGATGGTGGAAAGGAACCTTGTTCTGCGGGCTGCCCTATGGCTGCCTTTTGCCTGCACTGTATTCTGCACCTCATACAAAGTCATATGTTCTAGCTTCCCTTACAGAAAAATCTGGTGCTTTGATTACAACTGGAATTACAAATTGCAGTGTACCCTCAACGGACATAGTCTATATTTTCTACCTGAAACTACCGCATGCAAATTGCTAATATAAAGGAGGGTAAACTTGTTGTGGATGTGTGTTCTCTCCATTCTACAGGAGCTAAAGAAAACACATAACTAGACATGAGCAAAGCTGCCCCATATGCTTCATATGCTTCAGTACAAGTAAACAGAATGAGGCCATAATTGTCAGGGGGCCAGCGGCTCCAACAGGGAGGTAGTCAGGATCGCAGGAGGAAGTCCTTCCAAGAGTCCAAGGCAGAGTACAGTTCGGAATAAATCAAGAAAATGGTCGAAGTCCAGGCAAGGGTCCAAGTTGGCAGGCAGCAAGGAGTCAAAGTCAGGAAACAGGCTGGAGGTCAATAACAGGAACAAGCAGGATAAAAGGAATACACAGGAACACAATGTAAGATTGAGCTATACTTGGGCATTGAACTTGTGCCTTCAGCGTTCTTTTATTTTGAATTTGGCGCCACAGCGCGTGACATAATTGCACCGGTGCGCCGACACCGGCGTCCTTGCGCCCAAGTGTAGCTCCTGGGCGCCGCCATGATGGATTCCGCGCCGCCACTTCAGGTAAGGAGCGCCGATCGCTTGTGACACTAATATTGTCTAATATCAGTATAATACACATATACTTCAAATGCTTCAGTACAAGTAAACAAAATGAGGGCCCAATATTGTCTAATATTATGAATTTTCCATTTCTGGATATCATCTGCCTTATGTGGTATGGGGCACTGGAGGCTAAGACTAGTGAAAGGTAGAGATATAATAATCATTTCCCAATGAAAAGTTGCAACTTTTATGTACTCTAACAAATCCATGCACTTTGTTGGTTCACATTACAACCCCTATAATGATGTAAAGTATTGTAAGGATCAGACACAGTCCTAAATAAATCAGATGGCAGCCTATATGGTGGTGAACTAGGGGTATAACCAAAAATAGCCGTACCGAGTCTTAGAGACATGGTGAAGGAAAATAAGGTTTGATGAGGCAAAAACTAAACAGGGGGCTGATGAAAATATTAAATAAAGGCAGCAGGCAAGCAGAGTCCAGTAATCAGGCAAAGGTCCCAACCAGGAAATCCAACAAGACAGGTATAGAGGGAACAGGAGAACTGGAGCAGGATTGGGAATCAAGAACATGGGAGGGACTTGAGAACAGGAATCCAGGAACAGGTATTAAAGTACAGGAATTACAAGATCTGGGCTAGGATACAAAATGACCAATCGAGAAGTTATAGTCAGGGACAGGTTGATAAGGGGTTCTGATTAGGGGGGTGAAGAATACAAGAGACTAATAAGGTGGGTGAAAACAAAGGAGCAGAAGAATATGAAAATATATCTGATCAGATACAGCCATGAGAGCCTCAAGTGGCTTTACTGGACAGTGCATACTCCCTAGAACAAACACCCCAGATTTCAAAACCCAGCTGATCCTGACAGTAATCCCTAGAAGATTTTAGCTGTCCTGAAATAGGTCACCTGTTTACCTAGGGTGGTAGGGGCCGTAATATAATGAGTTAGAGGAAATAAGGTTCTGCTGCGTTTAAGAGAATTGCAGAAGTTTGCTTAGCTTTCAAAATTGTTTTGTCAAAGAAATGTATTTTCCTCCTTCATAAATATTTTCAGTTATTGTATAAGAATGCAATGATATTCATTTTAGGAATGTGAAGGTTCCAGACATATCACTACTGTACTGTACAGTATATTTAGAAGCAATATCAGGACAATTTTGAAAACTTGTTTATCCACACTTACTTAGCTTTTTCCACATGACTTTCTTCATGTTGCTTACTTTTTTTTTTGTTAATGACAAAGTAATATCTATTGTATTTTGTCACATGAGATTAGATGTATCTAACTTGAGGTGTTGGTAAGGATGATTGCTAGGTATTGTACTTCAGTTCTACATATTTAGAAGTCATTTAAATAATGCTTGACTTTTTTTTAACAGTTTTGCTTTTAAATTCAGTTATTTTGGCTGATTGTAATTATTATGCATAAATTAACATAACTGTAATCTTTAATGTGTTTAGAAAGGAACAATGGCTTGCCTCATTATATTTCTTCTACATTGTGTAAAATTAAATTTTTTAGATTTAATAATAATAATGGCCTTAATATTTTTTGACTCTTCATACATGAATAAAAGTAAAAGTTACAGTATATACACGTATGGGACCTATTATCCAGAATACTTGACAAGGGGTATTTTTTTCTGTCCTGTAACAATGAAGTATATCTTAGTCAAGTACTGATCAGTCGTAGTCAATTATTACAGAGAAAAGGGGAAATAATTAGAAAAATTGTAATTAATTGAAATTGAGTCTATAGGAGATTGCCATCAAGCAATTTGGAGCTTTCTGGGTGACAGGTTTACGGATTATAGATCACATACCTGTAATATGATTTTACAATAGATGTATATAACTAGATCCCTAACAAGATTCTACTTTTCAGGAGTTAGGGTACAGTGAAATGGGTAAAAAGTTGGTATAAAAAAAGAAATTGCATGTTTTCTTTTTTTGTTTTCCTTCCCTAGTAAAAATACAGTTCATGAAATGTAAATGATAAATACGTGAAACTGTCTTACCAGATTTCCTCTAATAACTCTGCTTAAAATAAACATGGATGAATTTTCTACAACATAAAATTTTCTGTTGAAAAACCACTAACCACAATTCATAACGGCTGATTATTACAATACTCCTTTTATTTTAACACTGTCCATGAACACAAAAAACACTTGAGCTCTATGGTTCAGTGCTTACTAAAATCTATTTATATGCAAATATACTATCCATTAGGACTACTATGAGAAAGAATTTAGGCATAACCGAGGAAATAAATTATCAATAGAAACCATTATTAAATTCTATTTCATAGCATAACATAAGAGCTCATTCGCTAGGTGTTTATTTTAGCTCAAAGGGAAGCTGGATAATCTAGGGAACTATATTTCTTGCCAACCAATTCAAATTTTAAATGCATGTATTTGTAAAAATAACTTTATTAAACTGCTGATGAATAGTTAAGAATGGTACCCCAGTTGTGACTGTACCAATGCACATGTAGGATGACTGAATTTAATCCTTTAGCATTTCCAGCTAATAATATGTTGTGAATGTTAATTAAACACAATTATAACTATTGCATATATTGAAAACAATTAGAGTAGAACCCCCCATTGTTTTTCAGGGGATCAGAGAAATGTGTTAAATTAACTTTTTCTTCGAGTACTCTAAGGATATGAGCACAGGAGTCAGTTTTACTTTGAGATACAATATTTACTGAGTTAAAAACAAGGATAAAACATTGTAATGTTAATGTTACACTTAAAATTAACTTCTAATTTTAAAAAATGATTCCTTTTACTCTGTTCAGGTATGGGATCTGTTGAATTGTTTCATTATGATGGAGTCTATGGGGCTTTCGAGCTTTCTGGACAACAGGGTTCCTGATAGCAGATCCCATACCTGTAAAAGTAAAACAGTTCATTGTACTTGATGAAAACTAAACTACATAAATTCATATCGGTGACAAAAAAAATACAGTCGAGTTTTTATAATGGTTTTATAATGGTTAAATGTTTTTAAGTAGATCTATTGTATAGAGATCGAAATTTAGGAAAGATTCCTTATCTGTAAAAATCCAGTTCTCAAGCATTCTGGATAACAGATCCCATACTTGGTGGTTAAAACAATCTTAGAGTATTTGGAGGTAATGGAGTAGGCATGGTTGTCTATGGGTCTGTAGCTAATCCCCTGCAAACACACATACTCTAGATACAGTTACAACTTGATGATGTGTGAATTCAGTATTTAAATAATTGCTGGGTCTGCTGTACACTGGTGAGGACCAAGAGTTTTAATTCACAACACAGAATCCATTATTCAACAGTGTTTTTAAAATATAACCTCTTTACTTTGCTGTAAGAGCTATTGAATAAATATTTACAAATAGATGCAATAGTTTAAATTCTTCAAAAGTAATTGATAGATTTAACAATTTTTACAGTTTACTAGTCCACCTAATGCAATAAAGAACATAAAAGACTCAGCAAAAATGCAGACCTGCTACACTTAATATTTTGCTCTTCTGTTACCAGCCCAAGGCCTCCACAGCAATCTACCCAAGATATTATGTTCCTGAAAAGAGGATCATTGAAGCGAAGTATCGTTTCTTTTACAGTGATTATCTAGTAAGATCAGAAGTTGGGGACAACATTAAAAATATAGCTCATTACTGTTATAGGGCTGCTAAATATCTGGGATGGTAGGATCAAGTACATAAAATAATACAGATATATTCTATTTTAGACTTCATTTCTTATTGCATGATAGGTAACATAATAACAGCAGAAGTGGTACCAGGCAAACATAAGTTTCATCAAAATAACAAAACAAGGGGAATAGGTAGGTCACACCTTGATAAAAAAAAGGAAAATATGGGATTTTTGAAAAAGAGGAGGTGGCTAAAGAGGAACATTTAGCTATATATGTATATAGACATATATAGATACAGTAGACAATATGTATACTTTACAATCTGTATACCTAGCCTTTGAGAAACTTGCCTCTGGTGGCAGGTGCTCCACAGATTACTAGGGATGCAATAGACAATTCTTGTAACTTTAAATCAACTTTTCTGTGATGCAGCCACCCTTAACCTGCTCAGACACTGTAAATCGTAGTGGGTGAGGGGGCGGCATGACCCTGAACATAGCACCAATTTTCTAAAGATCACATGTTGCTACCAATGTAACCCTATAGTAATTGCTGGGTGTTCCTCATTACTGAGCACATCATGAGTGGTCTTTTAAAACTTTGAACAGTGTGATTCGTACCTGAAACTGACAACTTGGGTATTTTATTTGTGACAGTTGTTGTGTGTAGCAATTCTAGCCATATGGCAAGTCGACAATGGGTCATACATCTTTTTAGTCTGGCAGTGAGTGAGGCTTGCTTTCCAAAAAAGAGATTTACTTTCAATAAATGAGATTTACTTCCCAATAATTCAGTAGAATCTTCTTTAGAATTCCCACTGCAAGTTTCATAGTTCGTCAGGAATATCTTCTACACACAGTATTGTTGACAAATGAGATTAAATAATAATTTAATTCTTCCATTTGATATACTGTTGCTTGTTAAATGTCAAAGAAAGTCATATGTGAATGACAGGCAATTCCATTTTCAACCAGCAAAAATCTCATGAAAGTATTTTACCGCATTAGAAAAATGGTTAAAAAAATTATTACATTCATTTTAAAAGAATGTGATCTGTGATGCATATCACTATAATATTAAAATAATGTATTATGGTCCATGCACAAATTCATTGAACCTTTGTATTTAAAATGTTATTATAAGAAGTATGTGTGGAATAGCATGTATAACTCAGAAAGGTCTTGCTTATTACTAATTAAAAACATGCCCCAGTGCTGCAAGGTAATTTAGTAAATAGGTTTCTACAAGTTATGACAAAAAGAATAAAAGCTACTGTTATTGGGAATACAATGGGCATGCCTTTGTTATCTGATTTTAGCATTAAAGTGATTAAAAACTGTATTTTTATATAGCTGTTTTAAATATAATGTATTAAAATAACATACTAAGAAAGCATAGTAAGTATAACAATTGTACATTTTAAGGTAATTATAACAGGGGTACTAACATCCATTTAGTCAGCTATAGGAATTACATTGTTTTGGAGACCCACTCCATCACAGTTCTGCATCATAAGTTCCACATTGATATTTTGGTGTACAATCATTTATAAAATTGCAGTGGTCTCTGAATGCAAATAGTACATACAGTATATAGACCAACTGCACTCAAATTGGACCACGGCAATAGCATGGAGGCTGATACAGCAAGGAATCTGTGTGGAGCTTATTATGTGTATCTATGATGGAAAGAAGTGGTTCTCTAACACAGTTAATTATGTACTACTTAGCAGGCTTGTATCATACCACAGATCAATATAAATTAAGTAGCATATCGAGTAGGCACAGTGGTTGACATACAAACTTTATTTATACCTGTTAAATGTGTGACTACAACACCAGTCTATATCCAAGCACTTGGTTGGATTCTCCATTATGGATTCTCCATATAGGATCTGCTCCACCATTAATCCTTAATGGACATTTCTAGTAGTCTCTTAACCATCCTTATATATCTGGAGCTGCTACCATACCTAAACTAGTTTCTGGCTAATATAAGTAATTTTAAAACAACTGGACTTGCTGAGTAATTATTGAAGATGTTTCACTACTCATCTGAGAAGCTTCTTCAGTTCAACTGACTGGATTGGGAAGTCATTAGTATATAAACTCTTCCACTAATCCAAAACAGATGATCCTATGGCATATGACTCTAAAAAATTGTGCATTCTGGTTAAATATTTCAAGGGCTTATTATTATCTTATTATCTAAGTCTGCCCCAATTCAGTGCAGGTAGAATAATTAACCAAACACTATTTGCTCATCAGTAGTAAAGTGAATTGCACCTGTTTTTGCACTTTGCACAATGCCTTGGAGGTAATAAAAGATCCATTTAATCTTTTTTAATACATGTGACATAACGTTTATGAAAACCACCTTTCACAAGGATGGATATATATGATATACATACACAGTATACATACACCTTGTAAAGTTAAAAATCAAACGAGGGGACCATTTTTCCACTGTACAGAGTGCTGGTAAGGCCCCATCTTGCATAAACCATGCAGTTTTGGTCTCCAGTGTTTAAATGGGACATTACTGAATATCCAGAGAAGCACAATTAAGCTGGTAAAAGGTTTGGAAATCCCAGCTATGAGGAAAGATTGGCCAAGTTGGGGTTGCTCACACTGGAGAAGAGGAGCTTGAAGGGTGATATGATAACTAGTGATGGGCGTCGAAAACGACGCATCGCAACGTGCCGTGACTCGTTTCGCGAATTTTTTCGCCAATTCCCGAATTTTGCTGGAAATTCGCTAATTTTTCTGCGAAGCGAAATGGGGTGGATTCGCCCATCACTAATGATAACTATGTATAAATATATAAGGGAGCAATATAATAATCTCTCTAGTGCTTTATTTACCAGTAAGTCCTTCTAGCTAACATGTGGTCACCAATTCTGATTAGAGGAAAGAAGATTCTGGCAAAAAATATTCAAAGGTGTTTTTTACAGTGAGCTGTAAAGATGTGGAATTCACTCCCTGAATCAGCTGTGATGAATAATGCATTAGATATCTTTAATAAGGGGTTGGATGGCCTTTTAGCAAGTGAAGGAATACAGGGTTATGGAAGATAGCTCATAATACAAGTTGATCCAGTGACTAGTCCGATTGCCATGTTGTAGTCTGGAAGGAATTTTTTCCACAAATTGGAGAGGCTGCAAATAGGGTTTTTTGCCTTCCTTGGATCAACTAGCAGTTAGGTAGGTTATATATAGACCTAAACAGTTGAACTTGATGGACATGTATATTTTTTCTTTGCTACTATTAGGTAAACAGGTGATTTAATTTAGCAAGCCTTTTTGATACAATACAATAAAGTGAATCATTTTTTAATTCAGTGGAGCTCTGTAGCAATACTTTGGGATCTGCTATGCCTCATTACTTTTCATTTCAAAAGGCTTCCATGTTTCAAAAGAATAATGAAAGTAAAACAAACACAGGTTAATTACCATCACACTGTGCATAACAAGTTTGACTGAAAGTGTTACAGTGAGATGATGCTGAATTTTTTTCTCCCAAAGTTTTTATAAAATTTCTTGTATCATACAAGTTATGAATTAAACAAGTAAAGTAAAGTAAAATAACAATATAAATGTCAAGTGCATATAAGATTAGAAAACCATAGTTAATAATTAGACAATTTTATATCTTACCAACTAGACCATCAAAATTAGACCGGTATTCCTCTTTCTATGGAAATGTGAGCAGCCCTATTGAGTTACATTCCTTTAGACTATGGCATCAGGCATTAAGGTTTTATAAGTATGATAACAAGCTGATAAGTAGTTTGTTGAGGTAATGACTCCTGGGGGATTCTGTTGTTGGAGATTTCCTATACTCATTAATTGTTGTTCCGCTTCTTGGACAAGATCAGTTCCTCTCAGTAGTTCCCTTTCATACCAAGTGGTATGTTGGAAGGTTTGTATGGTTAGCAGTTTTGTAGTTGGTGGTAGACTATTTATGTATGTTAGCAAGGTGTCAAAAAATGTTTCTGTGTTTTTTTTCTTTTTTTGTTAAGGTTTCAATCCAGTCTAAGTGAAAAATGTGTTGTAATTTTTGTTGCACCAAAGATATAGGTGGGGAAGATTGGGACAGCCATGTATGTAAGATAGCTTTCCTAGCAGCTGCTGCTAAGCGTTCCGCTAGTGCGGTCGATTTTATTTTATCATGTGTAAGCCATAGCGAGTCTATTGAATTTTTTTATCTGGTTCTGTTAATTTAGACAGTTGTTGTGTGGTAAAGTGTACAAGTTGTATTAGGGAAAATTGATGAGATTTTAAGAATGGATATTTCTTTAATAAATCGGAAATAGGTTGTATTGTGTTAGTATTTCTGATCATATATGTGATATTTTGTAAACTGTTTATTTGCCATGTTTTGAATATCAGGCTGTTCAGGCAAGGGGGGAATGCTTTGCTGTTGAGCCAAGTTAGATGTACTGTATTGAATTAAAAGTAGATAGGTTTGCTTTTTTTGGATAGAATGCCATGTTTTATATGTGTATGAATAATGGGGTTTCTTGCATATTTTTGGAGATTTCCTGTAATGTGTGTGTAATAGTGAGTTGAGTGATATCCCTTCAGTTAAGGTTTCTTCTACGGATATTGAGGCATATGTATTCTTGTGTTGGAGCCAATCTCCAACATATCTAAGAAGAGCCACTTCATTGTATGCCGTTATGTTTGGGAGGTTGAGTCTGCCTTCATGTTTTTGTTGTTGAAGTGTAGAGAATTTTATTTTAGGGCGTTTTTTGTTCCATATAAAGGTTCTCAGGATGTGTTGTAATCTTTTGTTATCTGTTGATGAGATGTGATATGGCATATAGCATCTGTATTTTATATAGTAGTTTGGGAAATATTTTTATTTAATGGATTCTCCCTGAGAATGTTATGTTTGTGTTTATCCATTTATGAGTCTCTTGTTCAATTTGGTCTATAATGTGTCTGATATTTAATTTATATATGTCTTTATGATGTTGTGACAATTGGATTCCAAGAAATTTGATATGTGTTTTGGCATTTTTACAGGGGAATGCAAGGGAGGTATGTTGTAGACGTAAGGCTTCAGATTTCCCTAGATTGATTTTAAAACCTGCTATCATACCGAATGTATATATTTTTTGTAGGATAGTGGGAAGTTCTGTTTGTGGTTTGTTTAAGAAGAGAAGAATGTCATCTGCATATGCTATAGGTTGTATCTGTTGTGTACCTATTTGAATACCTCTGAAAGTATTGTTGTGTAGTAAGTGTTGTAGTAGAGCAGTGATCCCCAACCAGTAGC
>CM044432.1:62402842-62428318 GCA_024363595.1 Xenopus borealis | reverse complement strand
AAGGCTGGAATCTCTTTTGTCGGTGGTGTTTGTCCCAAGCCCGCTGGAAACGCTCATCAGTTTTGTGTTCTTTTACAGATCCTGCTGTCCTTCAAGTAAATTCCTGTTTTGGCCTTCCTTGATTCCGGAGCTGCAGGGTATTTCATGGACTTGACATTCGCTAAAAAGATTGGCGTTTCCCAGTGTCTCCTCCCATACGGGTTTTCGCCATCGATGATAGACCCTTCTCCACTGACATCATTTCCCTGTCCACCGGAGAACTATCCATTCAGATTGGAACATTGCACCTGGAAAGACTTTCCTTCTTGATCATTCCCTGTCCCTCCACTCCTGTCGTGTTGCGGTTACCCTGGTTACGGCTTCACAACCCCTCCATCAATTGGTACTCTGGTCAAATCTCCCGTTGGAGTCAGTACTGCCAAAGACTCCAAGATGGCGGCACCCAACTATACTAATTATGTAGAAGTACTCTTACATTATGTGCTAAATTTGGATGTGTCTAACTCTAATACAAGTTAAGGCTTATGACATGTAGTTCTGTCATGACCCCACTTTAATACTAGGAAACAAATGAATTTGTGCAGAAATATGATGTTAAAGTTCAGCTGAAATTCAATATGTATTCTTTCATAGCTATTCAGGAAGTGACTGGTGATGTAAGGTTGATGTATTTTATCTTCTTTATTGGTTGCACCTGCAAATATAACATTAGACATTTTTAACATGCGTTCCTGCATGAAATGTATGATTAATCCGAAGCAGACACTGACCTTGTTTCTAGCTAATGGGTTCCAGTTACAATCAGTGATGGGCGAATTTATTCGCCAGGGGCGAATTCGCGGCGAATTCCCGCGATTCGCCGCTGGCGAATAAATTCGCGAAATGGCAGCAAAAATTCGCGCCAAAAAAATCACCCAAAAAAAACGTAAATGACTCGACGCGTCGGAAACGACGCAACGCGATTGACGCGAATTTTTCGGCGAAGCGAAATGCGGGAGATTCGCCCATCACTAGTTACAATGTCAGCTTTGTTAATTCATGTATATGTAACCCAAGTTCGTATAACTATAAAAGGCAAATTCTTCATTCTATCTGCTTATTATAAGCAAAATAAAAGCATACAGTCTTATTAACATAACTTTATAAAGCCATACAAAAAACACAAAATACTTTAGAAAAAAATGCTTTCAGAAAGCACTTTTCCTTGTTGTAGTCCAACCACAAAAATCTCTACATGTACAAATTTCATAACTTAAAGGGGACCCGTCACCCATAAGAAATATTCAAAATCCTATTTTATCACATTAATCAAGCAAAATGAACTTAATTTACACTATATAAATTATTTGATTCTTGTTTCCTTCAGTTTGGGAATTCAAAATTATAGCAAGCAGGCAGGAGCCATTTGTGGACACTGTTATTAAGGCAGGCATTATATCATCTTAGAATCTTGTTTGTTCACCAGAATGGGGGACCCAATGTCCATCCCCATGCCCTGTCTACACAATTAAACAATGAAAAGAATGGGGGAATGTGTGGAGAGCAGTGACACCTAGAAAGTGCTGAATCGAAACTGAAAGTAATTGTCTGCCCTGCCTCTATGCCATTGGAATAGAGGGGGGGGCAGACAATATTTGATTGACAGCTGATATTTTTAAATGAGCTTACAACAGCTATGAATGCTTTAATAAAAAATAGAAATTGGATTTCATGTTTAATTTGAAAATGACTTTTACTATACAGATTTTTGTGTCCATGTGACAGGTCCACTTTAATGAGTTTTTATGAGCACCTTTCCATTAATGATGTTACAAATATAGGTTAATGGAGGGCACTCCCAGTATTAGAAAGGGGAAAAAAATAACTTCTTTAGGAAATATGAAGTGCAAATAACCCCGGGATAACCCCATGGTCAGTTACCCAAAACCATATGAAAGAAATAATACTTAGTAATCAAACGTGGTATTTAAAAAAAATTATCTTTTTTATAAAACACAGAGAGCAGATACACTTGCCAATGATGAAAACACCTCAACGTTTTGGCACTATAGCCTATGTCAGGGGGAATTCTGATGTGTCCACAGGCTATCCAGTGTATAAATACCCCATTCAATTAGACTCAAATATCTACGTTTTTTGCTCGATTCCCGCACTTCCGCATTTGTGACATCACGTACGCCAGCATTGGTATGGTGGCATTATTAAATGCCCAACGTAATGGCACGGCTCCCTACCTACGCAGACACTGATGATAGTGTCAGTGTACATTTTATCATAGCAACCACAGGCTGTGCATTACATAGACAAGAAAGGGTTTTTAGTCACCAAATCTCTACACTAATGGAGAAAAAAGGAATTAGTTATCAGATCTTTGCCCTAATGAAGGTGATAGAATACATCATATTTTAACTACCGGGAGCAGCACTTTTTGACACAGTATAGAGATTAAATCACCTGGCTTTGCCGACAACGTCGTATCGTCATATCGTCATATCTATGTGCATTTATACACATAGATAAGTACATACCTAGTCATACAATACAAAAGGATCAATCACATAGATTTTTGTTCTCTGGAAGCCAATATCCTTAAAGGTAAGAATACCGACTACGGGTGGTGATAGAGAACTGCTACTGAAACAACAGGAGCTAAGATGGATTTATAGACTTAACACCCTTTCCCCTAATGCCCTGAATGAGGACAGAGTGTTGTCCCTTTTCTTCTGAGTAATCTATAATGCTTTGACTTCAGCTTGTGTTGTTAATGGGTTTTAATGTATTCTGATGTTTTTAATGATACATTGAAGAGAAATGATTTTAACATTATATGTTATTCTTACAAATAGGATACTGATGGTGACTTCACAAAACAATGGAAAAAAGTGGAGTTTTATTATGTACAGCACTGGCACCTTAAATGAATTTCCTGAATGATAGTGGTTGTTATCATTATGAGAGAGTTGGTTAATGGATATTGGCATTTGACACAGCCGCACTATATTGCATGGATATGGGCATGTGTTGTTACCATGTTATATTCTAGCACCTTCACAAGGGCAGAGATCTGATGACGCATTCCTTTTTTCTCCATTAGTGTAGAGATTTGGTGACTAAAAACTACATAATGCACAGCCTGTGGTTGCTATAATACAATGTACTGTGGTAAGATCACTGCTAGGATACCTGGGAAAGCCCAGGACAGAACTTATTTATGCCCCAGGTTCCTTACAGAGTGGTTGCGGGACTGCTACTCCAGCCCAGGTTTTTTGAGTTTTCCTGAGGCATCTCAGGTGGATAATTAAACCAGCAGCTCAAGCCAGAGTGTTGAGCTTCAGTCTGAGGGAAAAGACACAGGGAAGCTGCCAGTGTGAGCACAGAGAGAGATTTCTGAATCACTACAAGGTTTGGAATTTTGTAATTGCCTTAAGGTTCTATGTTTTGGGGAGACATGCGGTAGGCCTCCTGGTTAGTTAGTGAACTGACCTGTGTTAGTTAGAAGCCCATTAAGTGGCAAGGATTTTATTTTGACCTGTTTATTTTGTTTTGTTTGCTACAGGTAAAAATTAAACTGCCAAAAGAAACTAAACTCTCGTGAGTTGTGATTGTGCATGGGTTATTTACCCCCAGAAAACTGTTCCCAGGTACCTAAGCTCTTATAGTACACTGATACGTTCATCAATGTTTGCATAGGTAGGGAGCCGCACAATTACGCTGGGCATTTATCCAAAGTAATAACGGCAACATAACAAGGATATCATATGTGATGTCACGAATGCGGAAGTGTGGGAAGCGAGCAATAACGTAGATGTTTGAGTCTAACTGAATGGGGTATCTATACACTGTATAACATGTGGACACATCAGAATTCCCCTTGGCAAAGGCTATAGTGCCAAAACGTTGGGGTGTTCTGGGTCACTGGTAAGTGTATCTGCTCCCTGTGGTTTGTCTCTTTTTTTGCCTTGATCTTGTAACTTGGTGGTATGCATGTATTTGTGTAAAATACCATTGTATACAATATACCAGTTGTTCTGATGTAAGTTTGTTTGCTATATATCTAAAAGATACATTTTTAAATACCACCTTTTATTACTAAGTATTATAAGTGCTTTATTATGACTAACCGCTAATAAAGGCAAAATAGAAGAATGGCAACATTCCAAACAACTACTAAACAAATCCAATCCAATAATTGTTATATATGTCATACTATTTCAATCATGCCACCAGGGAATATGCAGCTGCTAAAAACTTAGGGAAAAACCTAAGGCTGGGTCGACATAGAGCTTAAAGGGGAATTCAACTTGTACTATAAAAAACTACACCCCTACATAGACCAGCCTCCCTACTGCCTGCAGCTTAGTGCCTAATTTTTTTTACTTACCCCTCCGTGCAGATTCTGTCCTCGGGAGTTCATGGGAAACATTTTCTTTAATTTGGTCTTCTTCGGAAGGAGACCGGCGTTTTCAGCACATGCGCAGTTGGAGTAAATTTACTGCCTGGACAACTGCGCATGCGCTAAAAGTCACAAAAATTTTGTGACTTGGGAGATAAATAGAAAAAGAAGCAAAATAAGCAACAGAAATGAGAATAATGTTGGAATTATAGTCGCTGTCTTTTTTTAGGTCAAGGGCAGCTGACGTAATAAGGGGATTTCACTCTTAAAGGGCACCTATCGGGAAAAACAGTTACCCCCAACCAAATGTGCGGGCTGATAGAGCCCGCATTCCGGTTGGGGGTACTGGTCAGTTTTAAAAAAAATGCCCCACGCCAGCGGGCTTGCACCGAGAGGGAGCTCCCGGTGCGAGCCGCCATGACAGTCTCTGCACATTTGCGTGCATGTGACGACATGCGCATGTGCATTAAGAAAAGCGGTCAGTGTTGGGGCAGTGGGGGGCATTTAAAAAAAAAAACACCAGTACCCCCAACCGCAATGCGGGCTCTATCAGCCTGCACATTTGGTTGGGGTTAACTGGTTTTTTTTAAGGGCCTTGAATGTTAACAAGGGAATAATAATATTATTATTATTAGAGATCATTGCCTTATAATAAGAGAGCTCTTTAGTTATTCAACCAGCTTTCTATATTTCACTGTTTAACAGAAGCAAGATAAAGATAATAAATTGTAATTCCCCTTTAAAATGGTTCTATTTTTAGCTTTGGAATACTCAAAAAACCAAGTGAGGATGAAGGTTAATATATAATAGTAATAGGTAAACTAACCAGACTATGTGAGTAGAAATGCCCACATGAAATGGAAATGAAAGCACAAAATTGTTAGAGGGCTCTTTTTCGACTCATATAAGTATGGAACATCAGTGAATAGTACAAGAATATCTAAAAAGCAATTTTTATTTTCCACCATGCCAAACTTATATGAGTCGAAAAAGAGCTCTCTAACAATTTTGTGCTTTTATTTTTAGCTTTTTTTTGGTTTAGAATTTTTGATTTTTATCCATTACCATTAATAATAATCAGAGTCTTTGTAAGGTCTTACTGTACTGTATAGTGTGACAGCCCTCTGGAAGGTTTGACTGGACTGTCTCGGCCAAGCAGGTACAATAGCTTTAGTAAAAACTTATGGAGAAAAGAAAAAAAACAGTAATATTTGACCTTTTTTAGGTCACTCAGAAGAGGTAAGATTGATAATGAGAGCATGCATGACAGACAAGGCAAGCAAAGTCCAAAAGGCTGACACAGTTCAAGTTGGAGCACAACATTCTGTGTTTAAGCCCAGTGGTAGGCTTCCTATTATGGTACTGCAGTATATGCCCTGTTGGCCTTTGTAAAGCATTCTGGGCACCAAGAGTGATTGGTATGGCTATAGGTGAAAAATTATACAGCTGTTATATGCAGTAAACTACATCTCTGGATTAAATATTAGTTGCCCTTTAAATGCACTCAAACATTTTTTAAAGAATACTTGAATGTAATGTCATGATGTTATGATTGAAAGTAATGTCATTTTTGAGCTGCTTAAATATAATATGCTGCAACTGGCTTGCTAAATGCCATAAGGCAAAAAATAGGACAAACTATGTTGATGGCTAATGCTTATGGTGGTAAATCAATTAGTTTATAGTCCTTCAGAAACTTTATGAGGCATACTAATTCTGATATTTCATTTTTATTGCAAATTGTGTAATGAAATAAGAAGAGCTGTGTATGTGATATTAATCAAATCTTGTGACAAACCATACCAGGAATAATACGTTTGAGCTCAATGTAAAGCTGCTATCATTTTAATTACACAACTAATTTAATTGCATTCATCACATCTAAGCAATGTGATTATGCAAAACGAAATATCACCAAACGGTGAGACTATTGAAATAAATAAATAAAGGTAATGAAATAAACATGATTTATACATAGCTGATGAATATGGATTATGAGTTGGACCTGGCAAGAACATCTCCTTCTGGCAGAAGGAAGAGAAGAATTAATTTGAAAACATGTCTATAGTTCGACAGCAAAATATGTCAAAGAACCTTCATCAGAAACATGGATGGAATTCAGAGGCCAGAGTCAACAAATAGAATCATGTCTTTTTAAGATAATGACATCTATTAACTTCCATAGGTATACACTATGGAAGTGCAAAACTCCATACTGAAAAAGGTAGCTTTTATTGTTAAACAATACAAGGTGATCTGATTATTTTCCCCAGGGACCAACAGTTGGATTATACTGACCTGAGGAGGCCATCTTTTTATGGGCTTACACATGGGCCAACAGGATGCAACCTCTACCAAAGTTGCCACTGGATAAAGGTACATTGTTTAATCTGTTACTGCACAAGTGCCATCTCAGAACCTACTGTAAATACTTCAATATCTAGACTGTTTTTTATGACTAGTGGCAGTAAGAAGAACATTAAATCAAGTATTAACAAGCTAACATGGTTGCAGTATATTTGATTCCATGGTGGGTGCATTCTTAGTGAAAACTTAACAATAACTAGGGTAATATTTTATAATCTATTTTCATATGTATGTTGAATGATTGTTTATCATAATTACAGGCTGAATATAGGCTACGATTTACATAAGATTGGTGGCCTCTCCACAAATCTGGACATGATAGGCTCATACAGATATGGAAAACCAAGATGGATTTGTTGATTATTTTCTTTGCTCAAAGCTATGTTTTCATGATTAATGCAATTTTGATGACTCATCCCAGCACATAAGCATGAAAAATAGCAAGGACAGACAGGACAGAATACAGCTGCATAAATCCCTGTAATCTTAATCAACCCACAAAATTTGAAGTAATGGAGTGGGTACAGAGATGTCAACATCCTGAGCTTTTACCTGGAGAACCAATCCAGTTAACCCCAAACCATCTGGGTGGGTTGATGGCTCTATGGGTATGATAATACATTACAGCAAAAGTTTAAATATGTGGTTAATCATGTACACAATAGCAAAAGCCAGCATTTTGAACTGGTATCTCAAAATACATTAGAATGTTCTGTGGGTAATTTATTATGATAACAAATCTCATTGGTTTGAGATCTCTACAGGGGAGAGCAGGAACACCATACAATGGTGTGCTCTACCCAGGGTCAGGACAGACTGGGCTGCAAATAATCATCCAGTGCATACTTACAAGTATTGCCTGCCTTTGGTGCACAATGCTCACTGAAGGCGAATCTCACAGGGGTCCCACACTCCACAGATCTCTCTATCCCTAAGTCTAACCACTTGAGTCCCTAAGCTGGTGGCCATGTCACTGCAGGCTTGTCTCCTCGTCTGAGTCTATGGCTGCTCACAAAACAACTCCTAAACCTGTCTTTCACTTCTACTTTCACTAGAGCGACTATAACAAAACTGCCCTTGCACCTATGTCACCTATTGTGGAACCTCCCTTTGTTCCAGGCCCTATGGAGCACCACTGTACTTTCTGTGTTGATAGTTGTTGGTTAATAAAGTTTGACAGAAAAAAGAAGCAAATAGTCGGGGCCAGCTGTACAGACAGAGAGCCATGCTTCTTTCCTGCACTGTATTTTAATAAATAAGTTGCCGTTGAAAAACCCACAATCTCATTATTAAGGAGTACAACACATGGCACCAGAAGTGGATCTACTCAGCAGACAGAGCCAAAACCATGTCAGAACCAGACACATATAGGGTTGCCACTTGGCCGTTATTTTTGATGGTTGATCCCAATGTTTTTAATAGGAAAAAAGGTAAATACAGTATATAGGAAGGCTGGTATTTTTTTCAATAAAAGGTGGCAACCCTAGTCACATAAAAGGCCTTTCTTCACTGGAGTCAGCCATTTTTAACAGACTGATAAAAGTCATTCCATGTGGAAGGGGGAAAGCCCAAGGATGGGAGAGCTTAAAGTTTACAGCAAAGCCCTCAAAGGTGAAATGAAGACATAACACATACTAAAACATATTCATCCTCAACCCTTGGTGATGGGTTAAAGGTAATATCAGCTTTCAGATGAGTCCAAACATGACTAGGTTTGGTACTCTGTGTCCTGCCAGGCCATGCCCCCTTGCATTCCTGAGTGGGGGGGGGGAGTGTGCAGTTACCTGATGCCCTGAAATCACTGATAGTCAGCTCTTCTTGCTAAGAATTGGACCAATTGCAATTGGAAGTTATCCCATTTGTCTCCCCTTGCCTCCAGGACCAGCTAAGTATAGGTTTTCCCTTTTATTTTATAAACTGTTTGTTTATTGAATGTATGTCTCTTTTTGTAATATCATTTTAATTACACTGTTATACCTTTTATAACATTAAATATATACAACTTAAGAAGTTTCTTTGGTGCTCTAAAAGAACCTAGCTTGAAAGAGTGTAACTGTGAGTCTTAACCCTCTGCATGCTGAATGGAAATGCTAGTCTGTATGCTAGTTAACGATTTGAGTACTGGTAGGAAGTGTGTGTTTGAATTCCATTAACCCTTTCACTACTAGAGTACCTGGTTTCTCTCCACCAGTTTGAAGTTGAGAGTGGTGGCAGCAAGTTGTATGTGTTTTGTGGCTGTTGGTTGGTGTTTGGGGTGCTGTTATGCTAGTCTAACCTGTGTGCAAGGTGGGTGAGAGACTGAGTGAGCGACCCCTGAAAGCCACACCTTAATGTATGTATATATATATAATTATAGTAAATCACCTGTAGTAAGTTACAACTATTAATGGTTTGTTGACATTAAAAGGGAAGAATGTGTTGATAGTTGTTGATGTAAATAAAGTTTGTCATAGAAAAAAGAATCGCATAGTTGGGGCCAGCTCCAGAAGCTGTACAGTCAGAGAGACGATTCTTTCCTGCACTGTATTCAGTAACGTAACTAGGGTATGGGCTTTTATTCTACAGACATGGTGATAGACTACAAACTACAGTTTCGGTAATTTTCCAGTTGTGAACTATTCCTACTGTAAATTTTATAGTGGAAAATGTACCCCCTATTGTAATAATGGACGCCGACCCCTCTGACCCCCCGTTCTGACATTTCACTGTAGATTATAATGCATAATGTACCCCCTACTGAAATTTATAAAGACATCCAGTCACATCGGAACTCCTCCATAACTTATAATATCTTTATAAATTACAAGAGGGGGTACATTATCCACTTCATATCTTTATAACTTAAAGGAATAAGTACAAAATAGGGGGTATGTGGAAGCACTCTAAAGGCAAAGTTATAGTGTATTTAAGTATAATGGAAGTGCTAGTTTTAATGCACATTCCCTGTGCCCCTGTCTCCAAAGTTTGCAAAACAGGGGTTTTTAGTTACAAAGTTATGATCATAAAGTTGAAAAGCCGCCATACCACGTCAAGGTAAACCCCACATGGCGGACCCTAACATATTTACCTTTTTTTGTCATAGTATAATGAGTCTCTCTGCATAGTAGCATTATTTGTAATCAGTGTCAGTAGAACCTTGGTTTCAGTATAAAGGATCGATATGCCATATGGGGTTTACCTTGACGTGGTATGGTGGCTTATCAACTTTATGATCATAACTTTGTACAAAACAACCCCTGTTTTTAAACAATATGCACTGGCATTTATACTGATTTACTTATGAGACAGGGGCCCAGGGAGTGTGCTTTGCAAGCAGCACTCCCATTATACTTAAATATACTTTCACTTAGCCTTTAGAGTGCTCCCACAATCCCCCTTTTTGATATTGTATTATAGCCGGAAGCTGTGGCTGAGCTTCAGTGGTTGCAGCACCCCATACCCCCCCTTTAAACTAATGGTGGTCCTGTGCTTTTAAAAAATGGGCGTTGGTTTGGGAATCTCTTTCTCTTAAAAGCCATACACTGGCGGGGGAGGATTTAGCCCTCAAATTGAAACCAAGGCTCAATACACTGACTACAGGTTATGCGACTATGCAAAGAAATAAGACTTTATATACTATGTAAACAAGTTAGGGACTGCCATATGGTGATTTTGCTCTTCGGTCAATTTGCATAGGACAGGAAATTTAAAGTTGTATGGATGCCTTCATTATAAATATTGGTGCAAATGGTTACCGTTTTTTATTATTTATTTTATTAATAAAGATGAGAGTTAATTTAAAGCCCTACACATGAGCCCACTGTAAAATTAATGTTCCATATGTTATAAAATGTCTGGAGAAAACCGGTTACCCAAAAAAAGTCTGTTAAGCCAATCCTGCTTTAAAAAAAAGGAAAGGTCGCCAGCGTTTTTTCAATTTTAATGCATTTTCGTCAGACAGGATATGACGGAAGTGACAGAAGATTGAGGAAGATCTAGCCTCTTTTTAGCACTTTAATATCTACAGAAAGAGGGCCTGCACACCAATAATATCCATAACTCAAATGGTATTTCTTAAAAAGACTTTAAACATATATGTATACAAGTGTAAAACTTTCTTTGATTGTATGTAACCCATTAAACAGGTCAGCTTATACAGCGGCAATACATACCACTCAGAGTACTAGTACATTACCTATATCAAGGAACAGAATGCAGATACACTTGCCCTGAAAAAAGTGAGAATTACCCCGACGTTTCGGCTGAACGCCTTTCTCAAGGGGAATTCTAGTTTCTGCTTCCAAGCTGGGCGCTATAAATACCATGTTTGATGGCGATGTATTGATTACTCCTTCACGCGCTACAGAGCTTCCTATTAGTGACGTCACTTCCGCCTATGTCACCGGATACGACATCAAGTCTGCTTCCGTGACACGGCTCCTAATTCCACTCTGGAACACAAGCGCATACAAACGCATTCTAAAACCAGCGTCATTGTAACCGGGCAACCGCTTTATCGCACTTCAGAAAAATCATTTCAATCAAATAATACGTGTACATAAGCGCATATTCCATAACTTAATCATTAGTACCTAATACATTAGATTAACAGTTCCTACATTATTCTCAAAAAGATTGATACCAACATCCGCATGAATTGATATTCATTTGATTCATTAATAAATACATTAATAACCATCCTCAAAGTATATAGTACTAATCAGGTTTAATTAAATTGATTGCCAAAAATATATTGATTACCCCATATGAATTACTTTAAAAAAAATGGCCAAAAAATCTTCATTCCTTAATATAATAATAGTGACAATAAAATTCATATGTGTAAAAACAATTAGTGTGCTAATTCTCAATATTACTACTTATTCAATCTCTCATTGAAAATGTGCATAGCATTCCATTACTGTTAATTAGAAACCCGGGTGCATATAAGACACGAATGTCATCCAATATCTACTAATTTAAAGTGCAAGTGCAATAAAGTGTCACAAAGTGAGTCATTATATAGACATATGATATCAAATTATAAATCTTACAAATAATACTTTCTCAATTAATATGTGTATATATATATGCAAAAATAATCAAAAAAATTCATCATAGTGTACCGGATGGTAAACATTGATATATCTATACCAATGTGTTCCTAATATCATGATCAAATGCTCTGTCAATTCATGCTTCATTCTTATACTTTGATTCTTATAAACTATAATATAATATTGATAAAATCACTATAAACACTAAGAATAAAAACACTTAAAAGCAAAAATGTCGAAAAATAAGTCCCACTCTTTATGCAGGCTGAGGCAATAACATATCCATATATGAAATCACAGGAATAGAGAAAATTCTCTGTCCTCATTTAGACCATTGGGTGACAGTGTGTTTAGTCTGTAAATCCATTTTAATTCATTCTGTTTCAGTATTAAGTGCCTGTCACCTCCCCATCTGGGTCTTTTAATCCTCTCGATTCCCATGAACCACAATTGGCTTACTTGATGCTGTTCTTGTGCAAAATGTCTGGCTACCGGTGAAGTATTTCTATTGAGCCTTATATCACTTCTATGCTCCCCAATTCTTGTGGTCAATGATCTCGTGGTTTCGCCTACATACAATTTCCCACAGGGACATTTCAATATGTAGATTACAAAGTCAGATTGGCAGTTGATAAAATCTGTTATTTCGAATCGTCATCGGATGATAAAATGTATTAGCTTGCATAATGAAATTACAGTTGACACATCTCCCACATCTGTACATTCCCTTCGTGTCACTCAACCATGTACCTTGTCTTTTTAGGGGGTTCATCCAAAGCATGGACTAATTTATCTCTCAAATTGGAAGCTCGTCTGTATGCCATCATAGGTGGATTCCTCACCCACGGCTCTAATTTATTATCCATCCGCAATAAGTGCCAATGTTTCAAAGTCAATAAATCCGCTCTGGAGACCTCCCTCACCTTCTGTTTAGCTGTATCTATCAATCCAGGATCATAGCCTCTCCTCTCAAAATTCCTATCCATCTCTTCCATTCTCTCCTCAAATTTCCCTTCAGATCCCACAATTCGATTCACATGCAACAACTGGCTATATGGTAAGCTTTCTATGGTGGCTGGTGGATGAAAACTAGTAGGGTTCAAGTATGTTACTTTACCGGTAGGCTTCCTGTATAAATCAGTAGTCAATTGTCCATTTATCAATTCAACAGTCACATCCAAAAAATTTATTTTATCCTTGCTTGTCTCCATAGTAAATTTAATAGTAGGTAATCTGGTGTTAAGATACCCACTAAATTCTCTCAATTCTTCCATATAAAGCATAGCCAGGAACATACCTGTGGCCAATAGTTGCTTGTGTACACAAAATCGTTCTCAAATTGAGCCATAAAAAGATTGGCATAAGCCGGAGCAACATTTGACCCCATCGACGTCCCTTGGCTTTGCTCATAGTATTTGTTCTCAAAGACGAAGTAGATCTTCTTGAGGACCCATTCCAATAATTGTAACAACATCATCCTCACATCTTTCGAAAGCTCTAATTCCTGCATATATTTTCTCACTGTTTCTATCCCTAAATTGTGCGGAATGGATGTGTACAATGAGGCCACGTCCATTGTGCACAGTAAGGACTCGTCAGGGATTACTGCAATAAGTCCTAACTTGTTAATGAAGTCAGTAGTGTCTCTAACATAGGATTTAGTACCCACCACTATAGGGTTCAAAACGTCATCCAAAAGAATGGCCATTGGTTGGAACACAGAAGAAATCCCTGCCACAATGGTCATACAGGATCTTTATGGATCTTGGGGAGAAGATAAAATGCTGGTACAATAGGGTTCTCAACTTGTAAAAATCTCCTTAGCTTACCATTAATCAGACCCTCTCTCTCCCTGTCACCAAGAAAAGCATCTATCTCTGACTTAATCACCTGTGTGGGATCCTCATCTAGAGCCCTGTAATGTGTGTCATCTTGTAGTTGTGCTATCGCTGTTCTCCTATAATATTCAGTATCCATCACTACTATCGCTCCTCCCTTATCCGCCGGTTTAATAGTGATGGAACTGTCCCTCCTTAAATTTTCAACTGCCAATCTTTCAGAACGATTCAAATTACATTTCCTATTTTTCATAGTTGACCAATTCATCTTAGTTACATCATGTTCTACAGCTTGTATGAAGGTCTCCACACAGTGATTATTCATAGGGGGAGTGAACTTACTTTTAGGTCTGCATCTGGTGACATCATACCAAAGCATAGCTTGATTTCGCTGGAGCTGTCCAGACTCATCGTCATCACCATTATCCGTTGGCATGGTGTCAAGAGATGTCTCCTGTGCAAAAAAATCTTTCAGTCTCAATGTTCTAAAAAAAGCATATAGCTCAACATCCAAAGTAACTTATCTCCATAATTCGTGGGTACATACCCTAAGCCTTTACTCAGCACACACATTTCGGGTTCTGTAAGTTCTCTCCCACTGATGTTAACCACTATCTCGTTTTCTTCCTGGTTGAAATCTGAAACGGGACTGTGCCTCTTGTTCCCCTTTGTTGTTTTCTTCCTCCCCCTCCTTGTTCTCCTCTTGTGCCTCTGCCTAAAAAAGGACTAGAGGGTGTATCTGAACTATCTATGCTATTATTAGTCTCACTCCCAGAGGATCTAGCCTCACTCGTGTGTCTCTTCCTAAAAAAGGACCTCCTCCAATTATATACACAATCTTCCTGATCAAGTCAATAGTATCTCTTTTAAATTTATCAAGCTTTACCTTCAATAGTTCAGTTTTATATCTAGCAAGAGTCTCATCCAATTTCTCCTTTAATTCCGATAAATTAATCTCACTCTCAAGTGCCTGGAGTTTCTACTTCACATCATTTAAATCACTCCTCAGTCTAGTTAATTTAGTCTGTATCCCCTCTATCGTTAATGTCATAAGATCCAAACTACATTTATTCAAAATTCTCTCCCAATCTTTACAAAAAGATGGATCTTCTCTACACAAGGTCGGCTTAATACCTATCCTTAAACCTCTAGGTATCCTTTTCACACTTAACTACTCTATCAGAGTGCAGCTGCAAATTTATTTCCTTTTTGGACAAGAACTCAAATCTCTGCGTTAAGGTGAATTTTCTCTTTTTAGCACTTCGCCTGGTCTGAGAAGTGGCTGCAAAATGCAAATGTATATACAGTAGATAGTATATCATATAATACTGATTGGTTTTCCAGTCATTGCTCTGTAATCTCTACTTTGCCCTGCCAATGCTTGCAATACAACACTATGCACGTATACCAGGGATTAAAGAATGGTTTTGAACATTAAAACATCATCACAATATTTGTAGTCTTCTATCAACATTTTTTGTTTCATTTAAAAAAGTTTTAAATAAAACATGTATATACGTAGGCCTCTTGCACCTAGCAATTGTTCCAATGGAGTACAAATGCACATGGTAAAATAAGCATGCCTGGTACTTCTCATATAAACACCAAGATTATATTTGTATACTTAAAAATTAACCTTGAAATGGTTTTTCCAATAGAATTAAATATACTGATATGAAATCCAGAGAACAGCAATGTCTGGAAGAACAAGACCGATCTTAAGTTCATAATCATCTGCAGTGTATATATCTTGTCAGCTTATTTAGTAAAATTATAATTATGGTAGCTTGGGATCCAAATATTAAATATCTTCATACCATGTACATAAAATGAAAACCGAAGGGGTGACGTCTGGTGCCAGCAGCCGCGGAGTGAGGTTGCAGATTTCTTGAGCTCCTGCTACAAGGCTTATAGTGCACCACTTTTTTCCCACTACTATGAGTGGAAGCAGCCCAGGGAGGGGGGTACCTTCTGGGGGTGAAAGCCCTGGGGGTCACTGTGGCCTACAGCCTTCATGTGACTGGCAGATATGTATTAGGCCCTATCTACATCTAAGGAGCCTGAGGTGAAATTTGATGCAGCTAAAAGACCGTGAGACCAGGGTTTTGCCCTAAGTTTGGCTAAAGGTCTACAGATGCTCGAGAAAAAAAGAGACATTTCCTGTTTGAAGTCTTTAATAAAGAGCAATATGTCCTCCTCTTCTCAGCTGAATAGCCATGCCTGACCGAAAAGGAAGGTGGAGATCAGACATACCGTATCACTTCCACCTTCGGCATGCACTTCCAAGGATCCACCGAACAAAGGTATGCTTAAAAAAGACTTTATTCCACACACATGACACCTAACGCGTTTCGTGTGTTGCCACACGTAATCATAGGTACAAACAATTTCGCTACCATCACCATTTTTAAAAGGCGGTCAAATCCTACGTCATTCTTGACGTTTTTCTTGTTGACTCACACTGGTTAACCCTTTCTACCTTCACTCTAGTGGAATTTTCGTTTCATTACAATTCAGTTCATTTACATTGGTTCAGAAAAATGCATTACATGTTCTCATACTTCAATCGGTTTATAACAACACTATCAATGTTCCTTTTTACTTTAATCTGTATACTCCAATTTTGTTACTTTTTGTTTGTTACTTTATATTTTCGTTTGCAACAAAGTATCTGGCTATTTCGTAGGATAACCCACATTTCTTTTTTTGCATTCATTTACAATTATTATCTGATCTGTATCTAACCTTATTTATTCATTTTAATATATTTATGTAAATTTTGATATAAAACAAATAACGTACAAGTATACATATAAAAGGGAAGAAGTGGAGGCCAGAGATGCCGATTTCTATTTGTAACTATTGTTTTGTATCTTAAATAAAACAATTGACATCCCACCTCACATTTAACCCGTTGGGCTCTCTAGTGTCTAAATGAAAAATCCATTTTACACAGTTTGTAACAATCTTCTTAATTTATCGCCACCTCTACTTGATGTTTGAATGCTTTCTATGCCCTGAATGCACAGAAAAGATGGGTCCCCACCATTACATTCTAGAAAATGTTTTGATACTGTAGTTGAGATCAGACATATGCAAACAGAACTACAGGGTCTGGAAGATGAGCTTGCTCTCTTGAGGGACGGCGTGGGAGTTATGCAGGAGCATTACAGCAATGAAGATCGTTTCCGCCTTGAAAAGAATGAGACATCGGTTAATACTGTATCACTTTCTGGACTGGACCAAGCCGAACCTGTAGGGGATGTTCGTCCCTCTTTTAGTAATCCAGATGACTCATTGTTGGAGGGGGGCCAAGGCGGGATGTTGGGATCCATTTCCCCTGATTGAGCCTCACCCAGGGCATCGGGATTGCTGAGGGAAATATGCAGCATTGAGTCCCCGAAGGCGTTGCGTGCTGACAAGTTGGTCTTTTCAACCGATGAGATAACTGCCGTTGACCCTGCAGAGAAAGTGTTGAGAGATTAAGGGAAGAAGGGGAAAGAGACCGGTAAGATGTGTTTTGTTCAGAGTTCAGATGCGGCTCAGTCTGTGGATGTGGAGACGGGATCCAATATGGCGCTCTCCTCTGTTGTGTAAACATGGCGGCATGTAGTGTGCGTTTGAGCTCGCTACAGATTAACCCAGAAAGTTGGCGGTCGGGGCGCGGTCACGAGCCGATGACGTCATCCTCCAAGGAGGCGGATTTCCCACCGCTGCCGGAACCCGGAAGTTCTGTAATCGGTAAAAGAAGCGCTTCTCGTCAGAGTCCATCTTTGTCTTCCAAGGTTTGGGGTGAGGCGATGCGGGAGGTTGGTGTGGTGTCCCCGCGAAGAAGAGCCACCAAGGAGCATGAGGAGGTCCGGGCAGGTTTGGGAATGGAGAGCCCGTGAAGAGTCACTGCCGCAGTCAGCCCAAGTCGGGTCTGTATCAAACCTACGATTTTGCAGTTTAAGCCGCTGAATGTTTCTGGGTCTGCCATGATAGTGGGGGAGGATGGCGTACCTATTCCACATGCTGTTACTTGTTTCTGCCAATGAATGTCATGTTGTATCTACCTCTAAACCTGAATGCGGCTTTATTACGATTGTTCTATCTGACTTATCGGGGGGAGAGGAACGGAGTTTGTCGGCTTCTGGGGGTGCTGCTCCTTTGCTAATACTACTGTTACTATTTCGCAACCTCCGCCTACTTTACCGACTTTTACTGAAATGCACGATAAGGTTTCAGATACTGTATTTCCTGATGCTAGAAAATTTGATGATTCAGTCGCTTTGTCTCCTTCTGATAATGTTGCTTCTGTTGACCCGCCTACTGTCCCAGTACAGCGAAACATTTTTCCTGAAAGGGTTTCTGTGGTTCCTACTCAGGGAGAGGATAGCATTGAGAAGGTGCCTTTGGTGAATGTATGTAATCAGACCGTAAATGTTGAGATGGTAGAAGGTGGAGCACAAGAGCTTTTGGTTGCTACGGGAGTAGCCCCTAGCTGCAGCTGGACCCCATAGTTCTGCTTTGCGAAATTATGCAGGTGTACTTAAAAGTGAGTTGAATTCTTCGGCTTCTGTTCCCCAATCCCATAGAGGTGGGGGTGTAGCCCCAAATGCTGAAGGGCATCCTACGGATCCGGGCAAACGTAGGAATGTACAGTAGTACATTTGCAGTTGAAGGGAGAAGGTCCTACTACAAGTACAGCAGAGGTCATAGATAAAATACTTGCTATGGGCTTTGAAGCAGAACTGTTTTGTGCATAACAGCGTCTTTAAAGACCACACGATCAGTTTTGTAAAACCCCAGGAATTAATTAATTTTGGGCGGCCTACAAACGTACAGAAAAAGCTAAGCATTTTGTGGGTTTTGAGGCAATAGCTGTCTCAAGGTCATCTGTAGTCCAAGTGAATATTATCTTAGAAAACAAGTCCACCCCACCTGCGGACCTACGAGTTTGGCTTAGTCGCTATGGGAAGGTGATAGGCAATTTTGAGAAAGATATTGGATATAAGGGCATTTGGATGGGTGGCTGGAGGGTGAAAGTTCATCTTCATTCCAGGGGTAACATCACACAGCACATCCCAAACTCTGCATACATTGGAAAAGATTTAATTTGCTGTTCCTACCCGGGTCAACCTAGGCATTGTTGGAAATGTGGGTCAACCAGGCATTTGAGTATTAGCTGCAATGTACTCAATTGTTCCATGTGCCTTGGTGTAGGTCATGTGGCTAAGGTTTGTCCCCAGAGTATTAGATGCAATTTATGCAGAACGCTTGGCCATGCATATGGTAACTGCCCCTCATCATGGCTGAAAATTGATAAGATAAGTTTAGAATATGGCTAAGGGCCCTGTGGTTGCAGCTGAGGTGGTGGTTGAGCATGTTCCTGTAGTTGCTCCTTCTATTACCAATATTCTTTCAGAACAACAGTCTTTGCCCTCAGATCCCCCTCAGGACCAGTCTGTGTCATTAGTTGATCAGGATGTCCTTCGGGAAGCGGCCCCTTCTTTTCCATCTTTTTATTCATCTTTTCAGGACCTTCAACATCACTCCATCCAATGAGGTGCACTAGTAGGAGAGGAGGAAAGTCAAGTGGGGGGAGGCCGGTGTCCTCTGGAAGTAGATCTTCTCCTGGTGCATCTACATTGGGCATGATCTTGTGTATGGAGGATGAGCTGAAAGACCTTGCTCCATCTAAAGTTAAGCCATTGAAGCGTGATCCACCCCATCGTCACCTTATTAAACCTCTGGAAAAGAAATCCTCACTTGTGACTGGATCCAGGTAGGATGGGGGACAGGCACCTCTAGAGTGACATGGCCTTCCTCCATTTCGACACATTTCAGAGCCAAATCAGTTACTGTCTCTAATAAGTTTAGTCCTCTATCTTGGGGTGATAGGGCAGAGATGGAGAATGAGGTTGAATATAAGCTGTAGCGGATGAAGGCCAGTGGTTTTGACACGGACCTGAGTTCTAGCGGCAGCTCAGACCTTCAGGAAATTGGCTTAGAGGAAGCAGAGAGTCTCCCCTTGGGTCTTTCAGCCAAAAGGGAATGCTCTCATGATAGAAAGATAAAGAGGAGGGTGGAAACTGCCACGTCTTAAACACCCTTTAAATGGCTGTCCCCCCCCTTGCAACCATTAATGTTGCAAGTGTCAAGTCTGTAAGTGCAAGGAATTCAGCCTTTTTTTTTTCTCTCCCGAGTTGAGGCGGACATTTTGTTTTTGCAAGAGACGAGGCTATGTCATCTGCCTGAACTCCATCAGGCCAAAAAGCAGTGGATATGTGGGCCTTCTTTTTGGTCTCTTCGAACGAGCCTTACAGTGGTGTGGCGATTCTCTTTAAGACCATACAGGTGACAGTCAAACGGGTGATTGAGGTAGAGCTGCGGAGGTGTATGGTCTTGGACTTCCTGTTGGGTGGGCTCAGTCTTCGCCTTATTAACATCTATGGTCCTCAGACCAAAGGGGCAAGGAAGGAGCTCTTCACCAGGATTAAGCCCTTTCTTTTTTGTGCTCAGCCGGTCATTTTTGGCAGTGATTTCAACACCACGACTAGGCCAAAAGATAGGGGGGGTATTGCAGGCCGGCTGGGTTATGATAGTATTTCCCTGAATAGTATACTGAAGCAGGCAGGGTTAGTGGATGTTCACATTCAGCACAAACCTAACCACATGGGTTACACCTTTTTTAGGGGTAGTTGTAAGAGTAGAATAGATAGGTTTTTTGTTAAGGAGAATTCAGTGATGTCGCCTCCTGAGGTTCTTCCGGTGGATTTCTCCGATCACTGTATGGTGCGGTTGTCTTTGAATGTTTGAAGGTAAGGATTCTGTTAAACAATCCTTTTGGGATTCCTTTCAGGCCCAGGAGACTTTAGTGGGATTCTGCAACACTAAGATGGAGTGGTGGGAGATGGTCAAAAAAAGGACTGCAAGCATCTTTCGAGGCCTAGCAAACAACATACAGGTTGGTAAAGAGTGTGTCTCAATCTCTCAGGAGGAAATTAAACGGCTTCATTTCTGATGGAGCCCAGATGCAGAGGTTATCAGTATGATAGACTATCTTCTTTGGTTCTGGAGAGGGATTACGGGAAAAACCTGACCCTTTCCAGAACTGTCAGGAGGCTTCTATCCGTAGGTCTCTACAGTACATAATAAGGACTGGATACTAGAGACTTCGGCATCTGGGATTCTTGGAGTTTGTTAATGATTACTTTACTGATCTCTTATGAGGACAGGAACTCTCCCAGGCTGACTTGGATTCTTTCTTGGGAGAGGTTCAATTTCTGAATGATGATAGCCTTTCTTTTGATGGGTTGGATGACAGGATAATGGTTAATGAGGTCAGAGAGGCAATTGATGGCTTAGGCCTTAAGAAAACACCAAGACTAGATGGCTAAACAGCCGAGTTTTACAAAGCTTTTGTGGACCTCCTGGCTCCTCATCTTGTGGAGGTGTTCAATTCTACCCTGGATGAGGGTTTACTCCCTCACTCCATGAGATGCTCAGTGTTGGCAGGGGTCCCTCTGTCTCCTGGAAAGGTGTTAAAGATTACTGCCTATGCAGATGATGTCACAGTAGTAATCTCTAGTAGGATAGAGGCTGAGACTGTGGCACAACTGTTGGAACACTATTCAAGGGCCTCTGGGTCCTTGATTAACAGGAGGAAGTGTGAAACTTTCTGGATGGGAAAGGGGGATCCAGCTTATGGTCTCCTGGATGTCTTCCCAATAGCCCAGACCCAAATTAAAATCTTGTGGATCATCTTGTTGAGTTCCGCAAGGTTTTAAGTACTCCTTAAAGGAAAGGGTTGATCTTATCAAATCTTGATTCCAATCTTTCTCTTTGTCAGCTATGTGTGCATCTTGCCAGAATGTTTCTATGGTCAGATCAATAATTTTATTTTTCCAACTGTTATGGGGAAATCATACAAATCTCATTAAAAGAAATGTTACCTACCTACAAAGGAAGGAAGGGGGTCTGGACATGGTCAACCCCATTGTGTTCTTTGTGAACACCTTTCTTGAATACAACTTTTCTAATCTTCTTGTAGAGAAGCCTCCTTTGTGGGTGGAGATCTTCAGAGTTTGGGTCTCACCTTACCTGAGAGATTGGTTTGATGGTGGCTTGGCAAAGAGTGTGCGGGCACCTTCTGGTGTTCTCCCGTCTTATGTTGTGCTGGGTCTGAAAATTATTAGGAAATGGCGTGTGACTGTGGGAGAAATCAGGTCTGCTCCTAGGAGGGAGTTGGATAGGAGAGTCCTGACCTACTATTTTCATGCGTCATTGGCCCTTAAGGATTCCCCAAACGAGGTGTTAAGATCAGGGCTCTCCTTAGTTAGCTCCCAGAGGGTTTCTTATAAGTTCAGGGACATCGTTTGGCAGTCCTTCCACGTGAGGGTCTATGTTAATGGGAATTTGAAGTACAGACGTTAATGATGACCGTGGTTGCCCACGAGAAGAATGCACTGGTGCATTGGAAACAATGGACCACTTCTTGCTTCAGTGTCCTTTAATATAGATGTATACAAACAAGTCTCTATGGCGCTTCAGATCCTTTGTCTCTCATGTTGGGATTACAAGGAGTGGGCTTATGGAGAATTCAAAAGGCATGAGGGTTTTGATTTACATACACTGTTTTTAGTTAGTTCTGTCGTCCGCTTTTACACTTGGAATGCACAGTGTCAGGTTTCCCTTAGGCGCGAGATCCTCCCTTCTCTGGTGGTGGTGCGCATGATCTTGTGTGAGCTCGGGAAGTTAAGGTCTTTTGAGAAACAGCGGATGGAGGAAGCTAATTGCAGGGCAAGAAGGAAAGGTTTCTGTTTTGATCCTCCCTGATTTCATCTAGCTTCCACTGATGTTTTTCTTGGGTTAATTGGGCTACTACTTCTTTGACACTCCCATAGATTTTATTGTACGCCTATTTTTCTGGAAGGGCTCATACTATTTTCGGTGAGTAACCTGATTCTTGATCTTTGTGTCTAGGAGTAGGGTTTGGGGATGTGTGGTGTTATTATTGCCCGTAAAAGTGGCTTGTTCTGACTCTCTGCCTGTAAAAGTGGCTTATTTCTTATGTTTCAACCCGTACAAGTGGCTCGGTATATCTATGTATATAATGATATTTTCTTTTCTGTACTCAGTCTTTTGAAAAATGTGTTTTCTGTTTGGAAATATGCTTGACATTTTCAATATTGGAGCTCTTTTTTGCATAAAGTGTTTCTATTTTGTATGAAAGAATGTTTCTTTTGTAAAACATGTTTTCTTACTGTTTTTGGAGCTTTTTTGCGTAACATGTTTACCATTTTTCTTACTGTATGTTTATATTTTGTTGAACATTGTACTGTTTGGAAATATTTTTATTGTAAGAACTTGCATCCAAATATTTACAAACCAAATTCCAACCAAAATACTGTAAATCCAAGTTTTTTTGACAGGTCATAGAAGAGTTTGTTCTATCGTTTCAAATGTCAGTTTATTTGTTTGCACCACAGCTATTATGTTTCATCTTAATGCTACAGTTTGTTGAAAAAGTTTGCCTGCAGGCAATGCGGTTTGCAAACCTCCTGTAACTTACTACTACAAAGATATAAATATTATCTAAATTAATAGTTATATAATCATGCCCGTGCAATGACATTCTTTGCTTAATTTAATGAACTAGGAAAGTGCTAATACCAGGGACTAATGTAATAATAGGCATGTATTTCTGGTTTGCTAATCAATGAAAACCAGAAGTTTTCAAACAGGCCATTAAATGCTACTTCTAGTTGTTATGGGTTGCTGCTTGACCTAGCATGATTACAACAAGTGTTTTGGACAAACTATATAATTGTATATTGCGTAAGCTGTATTAAGTACAAAGCATCCTTGATTTCCTGAGCACCGCTATCTGTGCCTGGCACCCGATGTTCAAACTAAAAGGTGCAGAGGCCACTTTGCACTACACAAGTGCTGGATGCAAGCATTAAGTGAATGCCAAAATGGTTGCTCTTGGCACTCCAGAACTTCTGTTTATTTTTACTAAATCATCCATGCTCTGACACATCAAATCTCACTCCAAGGTGGATTATGTTCCAATAAATGTGCCCACCAGGTCTGGACTGAGAATTAAAATAGACCATGGCATTTCAGGTACACAGAGGCCCAATCAGCCCACATAGAGGCCCAAACAGCCCCCACCAGCCCACTAAATACTAACTTTCTATGGCACCTTATAGCAGCCCTCTGGCTTTTGCCAGAACCCACAGATTGCCAGTCCGGGCTTGGTGCCCACTGCAAATTGGCACAATATTTTATTCTAGTCAATCAGTAAACTGCACCTAACAAGATGCAAGTTGAGACCTTAATAAAAAAAAGGGTTGTAATCCGGGCAGTAAAGGGGTGAGAATTTAGAAACCCTTCAGTTGCTTATGATTTAGCTGGCACATTACAATGCATTATAGGGTTCCCTTGGGAACAGACACATTCCTACTCCTAATCATAAGCACAGGATAATTTTGCCAGTTCTTAAAAAGTGACTTCACATGCCATAAACCACTGTACAAGCTAGAATTTTGGTAGGAGTTTAGGATCACACAGCCTAGAGTGCATTTATTTTGAAGTCCTCTAAGTAAATTTTAAGCAATTTAAATTCCTTACAATTAGGGATAAACTGAATTCATAATTTTTGGAATAGGCTGAATACCAAATCTTAGAATGTGATTCTCTGTTGAGTTCAGCATCATCCAGAGTTTTAAAGTTATGTAACAACTTTATATTTTCAACTGAACCCCTGTATTTTCCCTACAATCTGGATTATTAAAATATTTATAAAGACATTTGAATTGCATTAACTTGTCTGTGTAAAAAACAGAGAGAGAAGAAATCCCTTGGAGTAATTATATTGATCCATAAAGACTTACCTTTTCAGCTTATAGAATCTCTGGCAGATAGGGAAGGGAGGTATATTCTAATTAAGTGCAAACTAGCCAATCAAAGATGTACGTTAGTGACTGTATACAGTATGTACCTAATTCAGGCCAGGTCACATACATCAGAAACTTTTTGAAAGTACTAGAAGAATTTAGTGAAGGGCTAATCCTCTTGGGAGGAGATCTGACAATGAACCCATCTGCTGACTCTTCATCAAACAGACGCAATATATGTTACAATGGCCTTAAGGAAGTGAAAACAACTTTTGCAGGACATGTACCTGGCTGACATATGGAAAGTAATAAACAACACAAAAAGAGACTTCACACATTTTTCCACCAAACACATAAGGTTTATTCAAGAAATAATTATATCTTTGTCACAGCACTGGTTGCACTTAATTTTCCAAACTGAAATTAGAGCATCTTTCATCTCAGATCATTTCCCAGTAACCACAACATTTCAAATCCCACAAACATCAAAACAGGAGTTCAATTGGAGACTCAATGCCTTTTTACTGCATACCAAAGATAAGAGGGAGGAGATAAGGGGCTGGATTAAAGAAACAGTTCAACTGAAAAGGCCTACAGCAACCTCTCCTGCCTCATTGTGGGAGACATTAAAGTGTGTGTTTGGGTAAACTTGATAACAATGGGTAGCAACCTAAAAAAAGAAAAGAGAAATTAGCGAGTTACTTAAAGACATAACACTACTAGAACAAAAGCATAAAAATTGACAGATGATATCTTAGACACTTTGGATAGGAAAAGACCAACTAAAATCATTAGTAGGAGCTACGGTGCAGTGGGCTTACCTGAGCAGTAAGCAAAAGTATTATGAACTCAATGATAACTGCACAAAACACTTTGTGGGAATACTTAAAAAACTCCACCTGCAAACACATATGTCAATCAAAGATAAAAATAACTCAACACAACACAGCATGAAA
>CM044432.1:62355933-62378369 GCA_024363595.1 Xenopus borealis | reverse complement strand
GGCGACAGAATCTCCCCGAATCTCCCTGTCTGTCCCCAGCCTTAGGCTTCTACAATGATGTAAAGATAGAAACATTCTTCTAATAATAATAATTATAATAATAATAATAATAAAAGAAGCCAAGTGTTCTGAGCACTTTTTTCAAAAAATGTATAAGATAATTAAAAAATCCTCTATTGGGCAAGTGGTAAAAATTTTAGAGTAACTAAGATTCTATTGAAGTAATCCATTTAAATTACAATTAGAGGTGTCCTCTATTCAAAAACTGTTTATTGCACAGTGAAAGAATATATTATTCTAAGTAGCCTTGTTATGTGCATTAATTACAAATGTTCAAAGTTATTTGTAAATGTAATCACATTTGCAATCACATTTACAAAACCTAAAAATCCATAGACGTTTAAATAATAATACTAATACTGAAAAACTGCTTTACATTTATTTTTTTCCTTAAGTAATAAATCAGTTTTTGAACAGAGGATGCCTATAACCATAACATGGTTATTCCGATGCCCTGAATCTGCACCAAAGGGTAAGTAAACAATTAGGGGCATTTACGAGGGGTAACAGCTGTGCTGGCGGGGTAGTAGGGAGAGGATCTATGTAGGGTGGGGGGAGGGATTTTTTTTATTAAGGATTTAGTTCTCCTTTAAAAATGAGGTATGTTTTCTTTTTACCTGCTCTTGCTGGTCTGAATTTGCCTTTTGCATCAGCTGCTTCAAATGATTCATAGACATTATAGTAGCCAGGGGTTGATACATCCTGAAAATGTGAAAATGAATATCAATGAATTTCATTTCAGTTCACTTGGAAGCAAAATAATTAAAGTACAGAATACATATGATTTTGGCAGTGTGTATGCGTGTGTGTAAATTTTTGAGTGTAAATCTAAATCTATGGGAGAGACTGGAGAACCCATTGCACAGCCATGTTTCTGCCTATAAAAATTGTCCTTGTATTTGAAGTATGTGGTGTTAAGGCACAAATCTAGCAACAAACATACTTGGTAAGGAATGAGCTTCGTTCTGCTCCTGAGGGTGTTATCTTGCTGCAGTCGATTTCTTACAGTCTCAATTGCCTCTGTCATAGGTATACATGTGAACAATGAAGTGACATCATAAGATACCATTTTTTCTTCTGCCTCTAGTGTAACACCATGAATCTTGGTTACAAACTCCTTGGCATTCTGGATATGATGCTCTGTATTACCTACCAACGGGGCTAAGATGTTAGTCAAGAATTTTGCAATGCTGTATGTCACCGAGTTTATGCTGCTGACAATGGGCCTTAGTGGGGCTCCTTCTTTGTGTATCTTGGGGAGTCTGTATCGGCATGGTGTGACTTCTCTGGGGTACGGGCGGCGGTATAAAGCTCTCCTCTCTTGTGTAGTAAGATTAGAGGGAGGTGTTCTGGCACTTGACAAGGCAGCTGGCACTTTTAATCGGAGTTGTTCCGCTTCTTCCTTTTTAAAGTGATTATTATTGAAAGCTGATTCTGTGGCTGTGATGAGTTCAACTTCAACCATCCCTGAATAGATGTGGGGGCCTTCGACACCACCTGTCTGCTACATACAATGCTTTTCTCACATCAGTACCAAAGCCGTTTCAGAACACTTCACACATCCATTCATGCAACTGACACAACACCTGTTTCTAGGAGTTGCATGACACATTGGTAATCCCATCACAGTAACTACACAGAATCAAATTCAAATGTCACCTCTCTATAGTTGTCCATACAATAGTTACTATTTTTTCCATGTCTAATATAAGGAGCAAATTTACTATTAGTTGAATTGAAAAAAATTCAAAATTAGACCATAGGAAGAATTAAAATCCTTCTAATTCAAAGGATTTTACCGCAATTCAATTGGTTGAACGATCGAATTATAAAAATTCGATAGAACGATCAAATCGTTGGAATCGATCGATTTAACCATTCGATCAAATTTTTTTAATTCGATCAAAATTCGACAAAGCCACTTCAGTAGATTGAAACTGGCAAACTAGATAGTCGAATACAAATTTAAAGGTGAAGTAATTGGAATAGATTTTTATTCGAATCATTCGATTCGATTGAAATTACTGAATTCACTGGTCGAATGTACCTAATTTGCATATTTGAAATTCAAATGAAAATCTTTTTGAAAATTTCGAATCATTCATGTGAATATGTAATGGCCTGCCTGGAGTTGAACCAGGAAACCTAATGTTTCTGAGCTGTTTGACTTACCATTGCTCTATGTGAGCAGTCAGGTTTTGCCCTGGTTCACTCCTATTGCTATACATGTAACTGCAAGTAAGGCAGGGCTTTGTTCAGCTGTTATCTATCAGACCCATGTGATCAGCGTAAGCCATTAGACTGCCTATAAAGACCCCTGCCCTGCACTGAATCATTGCCCAATATAGGTTCTGCTATTGTGAGTTCCTGGGTGTGATTCTGCTTTGATTCTAGTGTTTGACCTTCTTGCCTGTGACCTCGACTACGCTTCTGTCCTGATTTGGTACTGTATTGTCTGATCATGGTTATTGACCCAGCCTGTCCCTTGACTACGCTTCTTGTCCTCCGTTCCTGTACCACGTGCGGTTCCCTTGCTCGCCCAGAACTCTCCCCCTAGTCCTCTCACATTAAGATCTGGCGGCATCCAATTAGCTTGAGGGCTCCTCCCAAAGTGAAAGGCGGCTGTTAAAGGCAGAAGAGTGAGCTGTGACCGGGACCTTGGGGTTTGTTCTGGGTTTTGGGATACCAATCGTTACAGAATACATGTGAATTTAGTAAATCTGCCCCTAAGTAATTCATTAAAATTTTTCAGCAAGTCCTGTTTTTTTTAAGACTTTTCACTGCTCATCCAAGCAACTTCTTCAGTTCAACTAACTGGTGTGGGGAGTTCTCAGCATATAGACTCTTCCAACAATCAATCCAACAGCACATGGAAACTCTTCAGAGAGGTGACCTCTGAAATTCACAGAGGTGTTGATTCTGTGTAGTTACTGTGATAGGATTACCAATGTGTCATGCAACTCATAGAAACAGATGTTACTTGTGAGAGTTGAATGAATGGATGTGTGAGGTGTTCTGAAACCACCGGGGTACAAAAGCAAGAACAGCATTGTATGTAGCAGACAGGTGGTGTTGAAAGCCCCCACCTCTGTTCAGGTATGGTTTCTCCACCTTGACATGTATCGCCTCTTTCAAACCTCTTTCAAACCAGCAGTCTTCTTTATCCAAGATTTGGGCTTTGCTATCTTCAAAGGAGTGCCCTTTGTCTTTTAGGTTACAAGAGACAGCCGAGTGTTGCCCTGTAGAGTTTCCCCTCCTATGCTGAGCCATTTGCTTGATGAGCAGTTGTTTTGTCTCCCCAATGTATAGATCAGTGCACTCCTTGCTACACTGCACTGCATATACCACATTGCTTTGTTTTCTTTTAGGAGTTGGATCCTTAGGGTGTACCAGTTTTTGTCTCAGGAGGATTTTCAACAAACACCGCGTCCCTGTGTTTTTCAAACCTAGCAACACACTGAGTTTATCCAACACTCCAGCTATATTTGTCTCCAGGCAGCTATTTCTTTTGGTAGTTTCAGGTGGGGGTTTTAGCAGTTAGGCAGGCTTGCTTAAAAAACAAAAGTGACATTTTATGGATGTAAGTTGGTTTTCAACATCATCTACTATGATAATATATGTTACTTGATGCTACTGACACGTTCCTATAAAAATAGGAACATGTCCATATCCATGAAAAAAGGCTGCACGCAAAATATAAGCAGCTGAAAGCCTCCCAAGCCACCCCAGACCCTCTGACACCATTAAATCATCTTGCTGAGTTGTTTCAGTTACGATGGGGTGGGGGTGGAGAGATCCCTCCATAGGCTAATTACAAATGGAAACAGACTCCAACCTATGGAGGGATTGCTCCACCCCCAGCCCAGCGTAACTGAAACAACTCAGCAAGATGATTTAATGGTGTTGGAGGGTCACTGTTTGCTGGTTTGCTGATCTGGGCGTGGCTTTGGGAGGCTTTCAGCTGCTTACATTTTGTGCGCAGCTTTTCTTCACTGATACCAACATGTTCCTATTTTTATAGGAACATGTCATTATCACTTTAAATACATTTTCAAAACTGTAATATAAACTTCAGTTTAAAAATATTACAGCCTAGGCTTAAGTGCAGATGCAGCCACTCAGATTTGTGTGTTAAATGTGTCATGACTCAGGGCTAATTGAAGAAACTGTGTTATCTAAAGTTATCTTAACTCATGTAATGCATTTAACCTTTTCATTAGCATACCAAAGCACAATTGTTCACAATAATGAACACTTTAACTAGATGGGATGCTGTGACGCATTTTTCTGTGTTAAATGAGACAAGTATGAAGTCTGAGTTGTTATTCTGTGTCAAACACACAATCCAAAGTGGCTTCATCTGTACTTGCAAATGATTCATATAATGTTCATTATTTTTTAATGGTATCAATGAATAATAACGATTTTCTCAGATTTACTATTTCCCATATTATTTCCTGGAGTTAACTATGAAAAGATGTTACCAACTTGCAAAGGTACCCAATAGATTTCCATTTTTGGCAATGTTACAAATTTGCTCACTGATAAAATTCTGCACTGCAATGAAGAGTTTCTGTTATAGGAAACAAAAAATACAGATTGTGCAATGGGGAAATGTTAATAAATTAACAAAATTGTTAAATTGTTAGTGATTTTAGTAAAACAGTTGGATAAATAATCAATGACATAATTTAACTCTTAAACATTTTACATCAGGAAAAAGGTTAATACACTTGATAAATGTCAAGTTCAAAGAAAATGTCTGTAAAAGTGTCCCAATTTGACCTTTGAGAAATCTCCCACAATACACAGGTTAACAATAAACTGACTAATGTAATTTTGGTTGAAATTATTGGAGAATCCTCTTGCATCCCTAATTAAGTTTGTGAAACCAGTGTTTAAGCACAAAATAATTTTAGGGAAGGTTTCTATCTGGTTTTATAGAGAAATAGCAATAAATCAAAGGTCATAGAAAGTTGGTGATTGCACTATAATTGTGTTTGAGACTACTACTTTGAAAAGCTGGATTCTGATTTCTTATTGCAGCATAATTCATTTGTAGGAGGGTAAAGACTTTGCCAACCTTTCCTTTAATGCCTCCCCAAGAGCTGGGCCTGTTTAACAGTTGGGAGGGACAGCTGTTTTCCTTTTCAATTTAAAGTTTCTTTACCATTTCTGTAAGTACTCATGGGTGTCAGGTGTTGCTAGTCCTAAAAAAGTTGAGTAGCCATGCTGTTCTGTCTCTTCATCCTTTTATGTAGTAAGTGGACCGTACTGGAGAACTTGAGGTAGGAGGCCTTAGTAGCAGTAGCTAGTGTCAGGAAAGAATCATTTCTGTGGATGTGAAATCCGCATGGTTAAGCCTTCCTCTTTTTACAGTGAGGACCCACCAGAGAGACCGATACCCATGTAATACATGCTTTGCAGGGAGTTATCATTTGTCAAGCCAGGCCTGTGTTTAATTGAAAAGTATGCCCATTCTCTGAAGATAATACAGAATACAGGGCAGTCTACTGTATATACTAAAGTTAAAATGTTTTGATTCTATTACACTATAATTCCAGACAAAAATACTAGTTTTCCTCTTGTTTTACACAAAAATAATTTCCCTAAAACATTTTAATTTTAAAATTTAAGTATCTACAATATCTTACAGATCTCTATATTTGGCACATCACAGAAATTTTTGTCTGAAAGGGTTCAAGAAGGCCACATATACACCGCTAAGGTGCAGCTGATAAAGGATAGGGCCACGATGATCTCCTGAACTATTACACCCAATGTTAACTCCGTGCACCTTCAACTCTCCTGGTCATATCTGCCAATTAAGGCATTTCTTCTCTGGAATGTCACCACTAAAATGAACAACAACAAGAAATTGGCAATGGGGAAACATTCACAACGAGCAAGATCCCAAGCGGCAGCCCGCCTGGAAAAGTTTGCTCATGTCCAACAGGCCTCAGATGAAGATACCCACTCACAACTGCCCTCCTAACCTCTCCAGGCCTCACAACCTGACCCTTCTCCACCAGAACCTACAATGGGAGAGCTACTAGGGGCAATAAGAGCTGCACCACAACCACCACGCAGCTGGAGAAGATTAAAGTGGATCTATCCCTACTGTGCCAGGACCTCCATAACATAAGGGAGCGCACAGGATCTCTGGAAACCAGAGTATCTCAGCTGGATGACATAGTACCTCAGATGAAAGCTGACATTAACAACATTAAACAGCAGCTACAGCAAGCAGTCAACAAATCTGAAGATCTAGAAAACAGACTCCGACGCAACAATGTGCGCATAGTGGGACTTCCTGAAAAGACTGAGGGGCAACACCCTGAAATTTTCATAGAGAAATGGCTGAAGGACACCTTAGGCCCAGAAACTTTTTCCAGTTCAAAGGGCTACATACACAGCAGTTAAAAAAAGGCTCAGGGAGGCACAGATCCCTTATAACATGCTTTACCCAGCCAAACTGAGAGTACAGGAGGGGGATAAAGCAATCTTTTTCACCACACCTGCGGAAGCGGATGACTGGCTAACACGAAAAGGGACAACCAGATCCCCACCAAGGGGAGAGAGACCCTCCCCATCTAGACCACGACAATGAAAATCACCAGCAAAAGCCGAGCTAACTAATCACCCATAGTAGCCACACATCTGGTACGCTATGCGGGCTAAAGGCAACTGCTATCTCTACTTGATCTTTACTTCACTGACTATGGTCTCATAAGAATCTACATCCCACAACGGAGAGGTCAATCTGACTTCGTATTATTTGTATTCCAAAAGACGCATGCCCAGACCAAAGGGCTATAAACAACCCTACTATATCTAACCCACGGTACATCGCCTTGGAACTTACAAATTTTGGAAGAGCAACTGTTTAAACTATGGGAAACTGAATCCCACTTCTTACAAAACAGTACATACCTACAATCAACAAAACCCGCCTAGCCAGATGAGACTCCCTCTCCACAAGGCATAGCACTAAGTTTTCGACCCCTGTAAACTCCCTTCGCAAAGACAGCTGTGAACCTTACAGTCAGGGAGATGATGGACATCAACAACTCACCATCCTGTCCACCAGAAGGAAGGAGGGTAATGACTGTATTATATGATATGACTGTTTGTTTATTTAATTAAATAGCTAAAGGTGCACGGAAATTATGCCACATAGGTTGGTAAGTAGTTAATGACTGACTAGCTTATAGTCATGGAACCTCAAGTTACCCCCATTTGAGCCCCACAAGGCTATCTACTGTTTTGGGTATAAGACCCACCCATGTTCGGGGGGTGGGTAGGGAGGGAATGGGAATACAGGGAATGATTTCAATGTTTGTTTTAATTGTTAAATGTTTTCACTTGTATCCAAGCCAAGTCCATACCTCCTCTAGTATGTTAGTCCCTTTCACCAACAGTTACCTACCCTATCAAACAAATGACTAGCCAAATGTCCCATGCAACACAACCAAATTTGACCTTACTTTCATGGAATATAAGTGGTCTAAATTCTAAATACAAAAGAAGTCTCCTTTTTAACTTTCTTAAGCGTACACCCTGTGACATTCTCATGCTTCAGGAGACTCACTTAATTGGGCAGAAGGTGATGGCCTTGCGGAAACCTTGGGTTGGCTGGTCTTATCACTCCACTTATTCTTCCTACTTTACAGGAGTGTCTATTTTAGTAAGAAAAAATCTTGCCATTGAATTTAATAAGATAGTGACTGATCGCTTTGGACGATTTATTATCTGGCACATTAGCATAGCAAACAAACCCCTCACACTAGTTAACCTTTATATACCTCCACCTTTCTCTCTCGATATACTTAATCAAGTGATGGGGAAACTAGCAGACTTTCCCCCTGCCCCCCTTTGCATAATGGGAGACTTTAATGCCTGTATGGATCCATCTATAGATAGATTAAACTCCTCCTCTCAAGGCCCCACTAAACTGGCACAATGGACTAACTCCATGCTCCTCCATAGTGATGGGCGAATTTATTCGCCAGGGGCGAATTCGCGGCGAATTCCTGCGATTCGCCGCTGGCGAATAAATTCGCGAAACTGCCCACAAAATTCGCCCAAAAAAATTCGCCGCTCAAAAACGAGTCGCGCGTCGTTTTTGACGCGACGCGCCGAAAGCGACATATCCATGATATGTGGCGATGGAAACACCCTACGGAGCAAATGTTCTCCTGCCACTCTCAAGCACACAAATCTCTCTCTAGAATAGATTTAGCCCTGATTACTCCGGACATGCTACCATTAACAACACAGGTTTCCTACTTACCATAAGCATTATCTGATCATTCCCCACTCCAGGCGTTGATTCGATGGCTCCCATAGTCAACGCATAGGACCTGGCATTTGAGCCCCCTGTGGCTCAAAAACCCAGGAGTAGAACTACAAAACAGAGAATCATATCAAGAATATTGGACCCATAACTCTAACTCTACCACACAGAACCTAGTATGGGATGCGTCCAAAGCCTACATGAGAGGTGCACTCTCCCAGGCAATAGCTCAAGCCTGTAGAACTGCCAAAGAGGGGTTACATCAGGCAGAGGAAGAGTTGACCCAAGCGGAGAAGGAATATGCCCTAGCTCCCACTCCCATCTCGCATAATAATTTATTGCAAGCAAAGAACAGGCTGGAGAGAGAAGAAACAGTCCTTACAAAGAAAGCAATATTATACCAGTCTCAGAGAATCTTTGAGAAAGGTGACAAAAATGGCAAACTATTAGCCTTTCTAGCTAAAGCACAAACCACTTCCACAGCAGTACTGTAGCTAGAATTCAAACTACAACAGGCACCTTTACATCTGACCCAGATACAATAGCCCAAGAGTTTGCTGCATTTTACAGTGCTCTTTATAGCTCCAAAGCAACATATACTCATAATCAATTATCAGGCTACCTGGACTCAATATCTATTCCTACTCTATCACCAGGTAATTGAGCACTATTGGATTATCCAATTTCCATTGATGAACTAGAATTGGCAATAAAAGACCTCCCCTCAAATAAAACCCCTGGACCTGATGGTCTCCCTGCCGATTGGTACAAAACGTTCGTAAAACCTATTTCCAATCATCTACTAGAAACACTGCAACACACTTTTGATAATGGAGCACTTCCTTCATCATACTCTGATGCTTTAATAGTGGTCATCCCGAAACCGGGTAAAGACCCCACATTATGCTCATCCTACCGCCCGATCTCCCTCCTTAACACAGACGCCAAGATACTGGCGAAAATATTGACAAATAGGCTAAAATGTGTCATTCCAGATCTGGTACATCCTGACCAATCAGGGTTTATCCCAGGGAGGTCTACTACCTTTAATATTCGGTGCCTATTTACCAATCTTCAGATAGAACATGCAGAAAAAGGGTCTAGGGTCATAGCCTCCTTAGATTCAGCCAAGGCATTTGATTCGGTAGAGTGGCCCTATCTCTGGGAGGTCCTCCGAAGATTTGGCCTTGGACAGCGCTTCATCAATTGGATCAAACTCCTATACAAAGCACCAAAGGCAAGGGTCAGAGTTAACGGTATTGCCTCCCCCTCATTTTCACTGAAGTGAGGCACTAGACAAGGGTGCCCACTCACTCCCATATTGTTTGCCTTGGCAATAGAACCCTTAGCGATACTCATTAGAAACTCAAGCACCATTAAAGGACTGACTTTCCAAACAGTGGTTGAAAAAGTCTCACTTTTTGCAGACGACCTCCTAATATACCTGGCTGATGCCGGAGGTTCACTGGAAGCCCTCCTACAAGCAGTTAATCAATTTGGCCACTTATCAGGACTGCTTGTCAATTGGGATAAGTCTCTTCTCTACTCACTGGACAATCCTCACCCTCCACCCCTACCACCTACCACTCCACTCAAATGGGTACCCTCCTTTAAATACCTTGGTATTACTATACACTCTTATTTGAGTCAGTATGTAACCCTTAACCTTGCCCCCATCATTGCCTCCCTAGCAACAGACCTCTCTATGTGGGCTAAGTTACCTCTCACACTATGGGGTCGGATAAACATTTTTAAAATGATATATCTTCCCAAATTCCTATATGTTATGCACAATGCTCCAGTGTACCTTACAGCAAGAACCTTTAAGGATATTAACAAAATCTTCACCCCCTTTCTATGGAATGGTAAGAGACCCAGAGTATCCCTCAATAAACTGGTTGCACCTTATGAAACAGGGGGGCTGGCGCTACCAGACCTTCAAAAATACTATATGGCATCCCAATTGTACTATCTCCAATGGTGCTTCCTCCCAGATCCATACAACCCCAATATGGTTCTCCAGGCCCTACTTCTGGGATCCTTGGAAGGACTGAGAAATTTCCCCTATCGACACATAAAGGATCTACCTAAACTTCCATCCACTCTCACAGTCCCACATAAAATCTGGACATCAACTCTTAAACTAAACAACATATCTCCGCCACTTCTGTCACCTAGGCTTCCCTTATGGGGTAACTCAAATCTCCCACATTTCAAGCAGCTCCAAGACTTCACATATTGGTCATCCCATGGCTCAAAATACCTGGGAGACCTTCTTATAGACTCCACCTTCCTTACATATGAATAATTAACTCTCGAATGCCAACATGATAACCCACATTTCTATAGATATTTTCAGCTGCAACACGCATTCCAGGCACAGTTTGCCACTCTGACTCCACATATAAGTTCTTTAACCATAGAACATACCCTGCATACACCTGACACACCAACACTGGTTTCTAAACTATACCAAACCATCCTAGCCACAGGCCCCAAGACCTTTGAGAAATCTAAATCCTGTTGGCTTGTGGATATTCCTCAGTTATCTCAGGAGGACTGGGAGGAAGCCACCGACAACACTTATAACTACCTAATCTCAACAAGAGATAGAATGGTACATTATAAATAATGGGAAGGCAACTTTAACCCCTCCTGTCCCCGGTGCAACATATCACCAGCAAACTTCTACCACATGATGTGGTCATGCCCCCCAATAAAAAGGTATTGGACCAAAATTCTTAGGGTACTAAAAGAACAATTTGATTTCCCCACAATTATCTCTCCACTTATATGCCTACTGGGTGTTCTTGACGAAATTGTAATGTCCAAATATGCTAAAATCAGATAGCGCTCATTATTATTTTATGCAAGGAAAAATATAGCCATACACTGGATGGGGTAAAAAAACGGTAAAAACATGGAAACAATTGGTACATAAGGCTATCCCTCTAATAAAATTGACCCATGAAGCTAAATAAGCTAAAATTACATTAGATCGGTTATCTACAAATTGTAAAGAAACACTCATATTTGTTGCTGATGTATAACTCAAAGTTGTTTTACTTACTATAATTGCTGAAATGTAATGGTCTTGGCTAAATGTATGTTATTAAATTTCAATAAAAAGTTACCTATAAAAAAAAATATGTTAGACCGCCCACCAAAAAAAAAAAAAAATCATTCTAAAGGAATGTTCTTTCACCTAATAATCCTTGCTTTCATATTTTATATTTTGTCTTATTTAGGGGTATGCAACCGTAACCATATAAAAACGTATGCTTTAAAATCTACGAGGATAATGTAGAGCTTTATTTTATAAAATCAGCAGCCATTGTTAATAGATTTCTAGCATATCTATTTTCTCTTAAAAGATTACTAAGGCAATATATTACTGAGTCTATTAAATTCTGAATGTCTATAAATTTTAAAGTTGCCGGTATCAGCAAAGAAAGACTCAATTACTCATTTATATTATTGCTCAGTTGTCAGGATGAATAGTTAGTTTAGATGCTTTCCATGTATTTTTAAAGATTATATTAAACTATGCTTGCATTATTTAATACTGAAGTTTTGAATTCAATCAAAGTTGTAAGGGTTTCAATCCACAGGAGGTTAATCAGTAGCAACTCTTTCAACCAAATCAAACCAATTGTAAGCCCATAACACAGTAAAGCCCTTTGCTGTTCTTTCTCTTTTTGATGTGTTTGTCTATGGCTGTGCTCATGGTGAAATTTGACCTATGAGGCAACAATAACAATCTGAATATAACACTAAGGGCTCTTCCAGACGAGGAGATTGCAGGGAGATTTGTTGCCTGCGACAAATCGCCGCGTTTTTGGGGCAACAAATCTCCCTGAATCTCTTCCCCCAGTCTTGCGCCCGCTAAAGTTAAAGTCGCCTGCGCCTTTTCACACACGGCGCGGCGCTTTCGAAAATCGCTCGCAAATGCATTTGTGCCTAATCACCTTTTCCTTTTAATCTTGTTCTAGGAATCTTCAATAATCCTTGCCCAGAAGACCTTCACAATCTATTGCTATTATAAGCAGTCATCACATTTTACACCATAAGGCCCCAGAATACATTTCAGAATTGTTAAGTTAATAATAATATTTTAAAATCAATCCTAAACTTCACCGGAAGCCAATGAAGCTCATCCAAAACAGGACTAATATGATCAGAACGATTAGTTTTTGTTAATAGCCGTGCCGCTGCGTTTTGGACTAACTGAAGCCGAGCCAAGGATTTTTTATTTAAACACTCGCAATATTTCTCAACTGAAAGAAACATGACTGAATTAACTTATTTCTATGCAAGCCAAAATCTAAATTTGAATAAAAAATAACACCCAAGTTCCTAACTGATGTACTTATACGAGGTCCTAAAGTTCCCAATTCCACATGCAAAGCATTAGGACATTGTTCCTGGCCAATAATCATCACCTCAGTCTTATCCTCATTTAAACTCAAAAAATTGATAGCAGTTAAACACTCCATTAAATTATTTATAGCATTTTGATCATTTCTCTTAAAAGACAGATAAAGCTGTGCATCATCTGCATAAAAATGAAAAGAGATGTTAAAACGTCGTATTAAGAAACCAAGAGGAAGCATATATAACGAAAATAATAATGGGCCAAGAATAGACCCCTGAGGAACCCCACACGAAAGATCATAATTTAAAGAATGATCATCATTGACTGACACTAAAAATTTTCTGTTCTATAAGTAGGATTGAAACCAACCTAAAGCCAACCCAGAAAGCCCCACCCGATTTCGTAATCTCTCTAATAAAATCAGATGATCCACTGTATCAAATGCTGCTGTTAAATCCAACAAAATTAAAATTGAAATATTTCCCGAATCAGCCTCCATTAATAAATCATTTAAAATCCTTAAAAGTGCAGATTCCGTACTATGTTTTTGGCTAAAGCCTGACTGAAATTTTTCAACAATATTATTATTCTCCAAAACCTGCATCAATTGATTTGAAACCACCTTCTCTAAAATATTTGACAAAAATGGTAATTTTGACATAGGTCTAAAATTATTAAGATTTTTTGGATCCAATCCAGGTTTCTTAAGAAGGGGCTGAATAATTGCCAGCTTAAAAGATTCCGGAAGACAGCCTAACGAAAGTGATAAGTTCAGCATATCAAGAACCTGAGGGGCTATGCAATAAATAATGCTCTTAAAAAATCTTGCTGGAAGAACATCAGTAGAACTAGAGGAGGGTTTTAACTGGTGCACAATCTCCTTTAATAGCTCCATAGAGAGCGATTCAAACCAATCTTAAACCCCAGTATACCTATTTGGGAGTAGGACTTCCATATCAGATAATAAACAAGGAATATTAGCTCTGATCCAACCAATCTTATCCCTAAAATGAATTGCAAACACTTCGCAATTTACAGCTTGATCTACAGATTGTTTTGGCCCATTTAACAAACAATCAGTAGTAGAAAAAAGAAACCTAGGGTTATGCTTATTCACCGTAATAAGATTATTAAAATAAATGGCTCGTTCCTCTCTCACTCTAAAATTATATTGAGACAACAATTCCTTAATATATAAATAATGTTTCAGTTTGTCTACTTTGCCTTTTAATTTGTAGAATATCACCTTTTAACCATGGGGGAGAACATCTTACCGGTTTCATACTAGTCTTTAAGGGAGCAATATCATCTAATATAACTAAGCAAACCTTGTTGAAACTATTTACCAATTCATTTATCTGTATACACAAACTTAGCTGAGCATTATAGCCAGAAAAGGCAGCTGAAAAGTTTCTTACCAATTCTTCATTTAAAATCTGGGACCGTTTAGCATAATTAGATTTAGTCTCTAACTCATTCAACACAAAATCAAACATAACACTTGTCACGCAACACTCAGCCACACTTAACTCTTGGGTTTGGCTACAAGGGGTTACAATCAGTCTCTCAATCACCTTACACACAGGTTAGACTAACATCAGACACCCCAAAAACACACCAACACCCACAAAGTTCATTCGCTGCCACCATCTATCATTAACAGGCAATAGAAACCTAATGTGACTATTCCCCTGCCCTCTATAACAGGTAATAACTCACACTACACAATACATCAAACACTATGGTAGTTAGTCTAACAAGCACTCCAGCAGCCAAAGGATTCATTCACATTCAAAACACACTTTCCTGCTAGCCGTACTGGTTATTCAACATACGGGCAATGAGTTTGTTTAGAGCACAAGGACTAACGTATTAAATGATATTTAATATTAAAAGGAACAGTGCATACACATATAAAAATGATATTACAAAGATGACATATAGTTGCAAATATGTAAATTATGAGGTTGTGAATTATGACACAGGAGATATGGATACTTTCCTATAATCCAAAATTTTCTACTAGCTATCCCCCCCTGCTGCTCTAGGTCCACAGCTCTGTTCTTTGATCAGCCCATGAAAGAACATAATGGCCCAGCTTCCTTGCCCAAATGGTGTGGCTCCAGACCGTCTCAGATGACAGATATGGATGTCACCTTTCCACAGCCCCCCTGGTGAGATATACAATCAAGGGTCTCTGTGTGAGACTGCAACCAACTGTTTTGCCATGTTTTGCCAAAAAAAAAAACCCAGGCACTCAAGCTCAGGTACGATCCAAGGGACCACTCCGATCCAAGGGACCACTCCGATCCAAGGGACCACAATAGGGCACAGTAGGACACAGTAGAAAACTTATTTCAGCTTATATTTTCAGCAGTTTTCAGCGATATTTGAAGTGAATAACTGAATTTACACTCACCTTCCAACTGGCTTGTTTCTTGACAATGCAGGACTCCATTTGCTATGCTTTCCCAAAAGGGAGTATTTATAACATTAATGGGACCTCTAATCCATTAAAGTAAAGTACATCATAAAAAGGTGAAAGGTGCAGTTGCAGGTCCAGCTAACAAGGTGTAGCATTAGCAATATAATGAAAACAAAGGTGCAGCACTGTGCACTTTGATAGTAGTTGATCAGTATATTTATTAAGTGCCTGTCGTGGTAACATTTTTGGGATTCACTCAATTCCTTGCTATAATCTTATATTATGTGGCAAAATTTCACAACTCTGCCATCATTGTTCAAGAATGCATGAATGATGCCTAGGTAATTTATTTACTTTGCACACGGTATCAATTGTACACATTTTGTACCAGGTAGAAAAGTTTGCTCATACATATCTAGTGTCCAAAATAGAAAAGAAATATAAATAATCCAGGAAATATAGGTTTGTTAATACCTGTGCTATTCAAGTAAGGCTGCCTGCAGCTTTTCCCCTTGTGTTTATTGATCTTTTTTGGAGGGGGGGTATAATGACCCCCCTGTTATCTGTCGATAATGTCCTTACTTTTTAAGAGTCTTCATGTCTGCTTGCAAGCATGTTTTCTCCAGAGAAACAACCCAAACGTTGACAGTCCTCATAGTTTAATTCTTCCATTTAGCATTCTTTTAACATTCTAGTTGCACATATCTGCACTTTCTCCAGATCATCAATATCCTACTTAAGGACTGGAGCCCAAAACTGCAGTGCATACTCAAGGTGAGGCCTTACCAGGGACCTATAATGAGACAAAATTATGAGTTAAATTTGCCATTTATTTAACACAGCTTTACACGGCATAATAAATATATCAAGGTATGTGTCATTTTAGCCATAGGAATGCCAGATTTGAGCCATTATTTTACATTGTGGTGGAAGTCACTCTAAGAAAAAACATTTTTTTACGCAGCATAATAAATACAACCCTATGTTTTCATCCCTTGAGTTAATGCTGTTTTTCATGCAAGACAGTACTTTGCTTTAGTAGTCACAGAATGACACTGCCTAGGGTTACACAGCTTGTTATCAGCAAAATAACCCAAAGTCTTCCCATTTAAGTATGCCCCAGCAATTTAGTATGTAACTGACATTTAAGATATTTCTTCCAAAGTGCATAACCTTGAATTTATCAACATTAAATCTCATTTGCCAAATCTTTATGGAAATTGACAGCATCCTGCACATTCATAATCATCATCATAAACAGATTGCCAATACTGTTAGAAATGCCAGCACTGGATTCACACATTACAATGTGCAATTGTGCTCTGTAAAACTACACTGTCTGGGAATTAAAATCTTAAATTTGCTCTAGAGGGCCCACCATGAAAGTTAGATGCTTAAAAAAGTTCTACTATCAAGCAACATTGATTGGTTATTATATACATTCCATTTTATTTATTTTTGAGGTATTACAAAAGTTGTGACAATTTGACCTTCTAAATATACACAATTTGGCTTTATTTTAAGACTTAAATCTTTTGACTATAGATTAGCAGGCGAGACTATTGGTTGGCTCTGAATTCTGCAGGGAACTGGCAACTTTTTAGTCTTCTTATAAATTTCTTCCACATTATACTGTAGCTCCTATAAAATTGTCTGCGTCATTTACAAGATGTGTCAAAATTGGCACTTTATTTCCTATTTTATTTCACCATGGACAAGATGCTGTCAGGTTATAGCTCCTTGATCCAAACTCACATTATTATAAATATACTGTTTATTAGTCTTTGAATTTTTTTTTATGAAGAGGGAAATCAAAATGTGTTACAATATGTTGTTTATTGGCTTAATATACAGTATATGTATTATAGATATTTCACTAAGATAAAACAGCCTGTCCTACCATGTTATCACTATGCCACGGGATAATTATCAGCTTAATAGGGCAGTGATACAGCTGTCACAGCTCCTACTGGAAATATGGAGTTTTTTTTACTTGAAGTAATGATGTACATATTGGACAACATTAAGTCCAACAAGGAGAAAAGGTTTGAAAAACTTGTCACAGCCTAAGGGCTAAATTGGATATGATACTGGAGATACTTCCAGATAATTTTTTTTTTGCTCACACTACAGTGAGAATAATAATAATAATAAGAAGAAGAAATATTGATATCACAAAGTACATTATTTTGTGGCTTATCATTACAGTTTATTCTAACTTTTATCATGCCACTAAAATATCACAAATAATTACCCAAACTGCCCCTAGAGATAATTATACCACTCAGAACATAACTGCTGTAAGGCAACCAACATAAATTCTGCTGGTATAAAATTAATACAGATCACAGAAGCATTTGTATTTATCTTCCACCTTAAAGATGTGTGTGGGACACAGTACAGTACCATCTTGCCTATGCAAGGAAGCAGTTGAGCCACTATTCACCTTACCATTATAAGGCACACAGTTTTATAATTACTTAAATAAATTATTTAAATTCATAAAACTGAATATCAAAATGCAAGGTATATTAGATATGTGGGTGTACCTCATTGATCTCTTAGTGGAGATAGAATTAATTTTGCATCGTCATCATCATCAATGTATCTCCACCCCATTAGACAGTGCTAGTGTATGACAACAGATGAAAAATGTGTTCTTCATCCTGCCTTTACATGAAAGAAAGCATATGAAGGGGCGACATTAGAACCCATTGCAGTTTCCCTCAGCTGTAAATATATGTATCTTTAAATCTGAAATAGTTGTCATAAAAAAAAATTCTAGTAATGCCATAAAAAAGGTAATCTCATTCTCATTATATGGTTTTATTATTATATTGTTTACTTTCCCTGAGAAGCATAGCACAAGCTTGAATATAATCACTATGTGAAATGGATGTATAGCGTGAGGATTTGGCGATATATTGATAATGTGTTTGTGATATGAAGGGGTGGCATTGATTTTCTTAAGCGTTTCCAACAAGAGATCTATGAGGTACACAGATCTAAAATTATGAAAGGCAACTTAAATCGGCCAGTTTAAAAACATTTTGTGGAAATTGGGATATGGATTTGAAGTATATGGATTTAGAGTGTGTACATACTCCAACGTGAGGGGATGAAAGGGAACTATTGCTAAGAAAAGTGAGGTGTGGTGGATACACCAGTTACATTGGCCCCTAATGATCTTAGCAGGGATTATGATCTGTATATGTTTTCTCATTTTTGTTTTTTCTCTTCTAGCTAAAGTGGGAATGAAACAGATTAACATTAAATGGGGATATATTTATGGACATTGTTGGATAAATAAGGGGTTACCTGGAGAGGATAACCACTGGTGATGATGTCATGTCATGCATGCAATTATTTTGAGTGCTACTTTGGCGGTAGCAATTTTTTCTGACTACTTGCACCAAATTTAGAAGGGGGTATGGCATATTTTCAAAAATACTATATATATATATATATATATATTTACTATATTAAATAGAGAAACGGCTATTATAGAACAAATCTGTTTTCATTCTCCCGGTTGCTTTAGCTGCGTCTGTGGGGAAAGGGTTTTTTGAATTAAAGTTTCTCAAAATACTGATTTAGTCATTCAAAACATTACATGTGTTTGCTGAACTTGTCTTGGGAACTTGCCACCTCTTCTAATGAGCTGCTGCTTAACTTGATGAATAGCAATAATTTAGAAACCACTATTCCTCCATAAAAAATAGGTCTAAAGATGTGTCGTGATTGAAATATTTAATTTAACGGGCTCTATTGGGGCAGATGTATCAAGCTCCATTGAGGAGTATCAGTGTTAACTGCCATTCAGGCTAATGACAAATAGCTGAGGGTGCAATATCCCACCCTGCAGATTAATCAATCCTGGTGTACTTTTCCTGTGCCTGACACCTCATGAGATCCTTTTAACTCATTCATGTGGCATAAGAACAAGAGGCATATGGTATTCGTCTGCCCGCTGAGTAGGTATTGGAACTGTCCCTTCAGATTAAAACATTCGCACAAATAATGCCCTTCTGGAAGTGTAAAAAATGATATCATGGATAATGGATATGATACAGTAAATGAAAAATAATGGCTTTTTTAAAGCCCTGTGAAACCTGACTTTAAATCAGAGGCAAGCAAGGAACCGGCAGCACCCTCTAGAGGAAACATATCCCTCTCTGTGAGAAAGTCTGTTGCTTTTGTCATGCATGAAATATGTTAAGCAGTTAAAGCTAGGTTATTAGTCACAATTTTAATAACTCCCACCATGAAGCACAAGGAGATGGTAGCAAAATCCAATGCTGACTGCCACCAACACCATGCTGGTTTTCATTAAATTTGTTCAAAGGGGACCCAGCATGGAATTATTAAACTACTTTCATAGGCAGAAGACTAAAGAGGCTTGTCTATTTATAGCCATCACACTCAATCTTTATTCTTGCATGCACAGGCGGCAGCCAGCAGTAAAATCCTCTAACATTACCCATTATCTGAGCACTGATCAACATAAAACATTGACTGCAACAAAATGCACAGTGAGAACAATGAAATGCGAAAAATTTTATTTCACTCAAATGACATTTTCTTTCTTCAAGTCATATATTTAGTCTGCATTTTGCATGCGGTGTTCTTAGCCATTCAAATTGTTTTCAATGATCATTTCTGCTAGAGTAATCAAAAAATTGCTTGCCCAATGGCAAAATATGGATATGAATGTTTCAATATTTTGTTAAAAAAATTAAGAGTGCAAAGTGTTTAAAATATGTTTCACCCACAATACAACTGTCATTCAAAAAATTGTGCAATTTGTCTGTGTTTGTGCAAATTGTTGCAAAATGCTGTGCTAGATACAAAAGGAACAATGATGTGCCTGGTTAGTAAATATAGTGTAATTATGGAAAGTAACCTCTCCAATGTAAGGAATGTCATGATGTAAATGGAATTCACTTCCACTCCCTGCAATTTCCTGTGGACCTGTGACCTTAAGAAGCACCTCTAAAGAGGTGGTGTTTTTGGTTGCTGTGCCAACTTGTAAAATATTGACCTGTATTTATCACCAGGTGAATGCTCAAGACAAAAACCCCCCATCTACTTGATGTGTTGATGGTTGTCATGCTAAATGGCCACCAATTAAGTAATGTACATTTTATATCTAACATAGCTTATGCTAGCTGATCCCACATATTGCAAATAGCTGAGTCCCTCAATTTAACCAGGCAGTATAATGCCATACTATAGAATATTTTGTGCATTATACATTCATTTTTCATGCTACATGACTTGCAAATGTCTGAGGACTTTTACCTTAACTCTCTAAAGGTGCCTTTATCCTCTCTGCTTCTTCATTTTAGAACTGACCATATTCGTTGATTATCAATCTATTAGTATATTCTAGCAATGTCCACTTTTAATTTATGTACCATAAACAAAGGCAGAATGTAGAAATATGCCTACTGAAAAGCTTGACATATATCCGTGCCAGCATGCTCTCCACATGTTATTCCATGGTCCCACAGTGTGAACATTATACAGCCTGCAGGACAAAATATTTCCTTTTAAATCAGGTGTAAAGTTGCTATTTGATCACCAGCACTGACCTGTCATTTGATCACTTTGATCAGCACAGCTGGGACAACTTCTTGAGTGCTGAGAGACAGGTGCAGTAAATTGCACCATTACCACAAAACTCGGTTTCTTAATTTGAAATGTAATGCTGCATTGGACAACTAATGGCTGGAGAAAACCTCACTAAATCATCCATAGAAACATGCACGAAAAAGGAACATTTTAATACATACATAAATATGTTCCCCTACCAGCTGGAGCAAAAAAATGTACCAACATTTTATGATTGCATCCAAAGGTAGTGGTCTTCACGTCAGATAACATGATCTTTGAACTTGGAACCTTTAAAGAACAATGTGTAGTTATGGACCCCCACACTTATCATCTTTAACTGTGTACCGTCTGTATACAAAGTTAGTGGCTCCTCATTTAATGATTACAAATCCTATATGGGATGGCCAACATTTTTGTTCTTCATAGCTTAATATATCCTGGAGGCCCTATGTTCTTTGAAGTCTTTTTTAAAATTAGTTAAAAGGGAATGATTAAGTTAACAGATTATATTTTTCATCAACCTTGGTCTCAGAAGGTAAATTTTAAATGCAATGTGATCTGGTTAATAAAACTACATCTTATAAATACCATATGCATAGCTTGCTTGATTTCAGTATCAAAGTATTGGTTACAGCCCTTGTACAAGATATAAACTGAAGTATGTTATACAACCAATCTTATTGCAATTTTAAATTACTTAAATGTGTTTGTATGACGATGATTTCTAATTAAGTGAAAGTGCATGCCAATTATCTATATATTTTAATCAGTTGGGACCACTACAACTACTGTACAGTAACTCAGGCACGGTAATTTGTGGAGAGGGCAATTACTGGTAGTTGACTGCTGAGTTTAATTAATTACTATGACTCAATTTGTGATAATCTAGACTGTATTCATATAGAAACATAAGTTCTGTACAAAAATAAATTTACTTTCTAAACAGCAAGATGTGTGGAACCAAAGCAGCTGGGTGCTTGAGGCTCATGCCAACTCCTTTCAGCTAAAAAAAATGCTGCAGTAGATATTTTGCAGAGAAACTGGCATGTGTTTCAGTACAAATCCAGATGACTGTTGTTTTGAATTTTGTTGTTATGCTGGCATAAATATACTGCATATCAAAGGTGGTATTTGTCTTTTAATCCTATAGAGTAGGAGTCAAAGTTCTAACCCTATAAAAAATATTGTCATAGTTTGGATCGGCTACAGTAATGACAGTGTTTGCTTCTTATGGCTTTCTGCTGCTGACTGCTGATTGTCAGCGGGGGCCTCCGGATCCCACGAGGGGGTGTGAAGTCAGGATCAAGGAGGAAGTCCTTTCCAGCGAGTCCAGGCGAAGTACAAACCAGGGGAAATCCAAAAGAGAGGTCAAAGTCCAGGCAAACAGGTTCAGAAGGCAGGCAGCAAAGATTCAAGATCAGGAACAGGCAATGGATCAGCAACAGGAATCACAATCAAGGCTAAGAGACCCAGGAACACAATAGCTAGAATGAGCTATACTCAGGCATTGAACCTGGGTCTCCGGCGTGCTTTTATTTTGAATTTGGCGCCAAGCGCGTGACATCACTGCGCCGGCACTCCGCAACCACGTGGCGGCAATGTGTGCCGCCATCTTGGATCCGCCGCTGAGGAAGTGAGACGCGCCGCCCGGAGCTCCCGGGAAG
>CM044432.1:62325682-62336207 GCA_024363595.1 Xenopus borealis | reverse complement strand
ATGTAGCCACTGTGGTATATGGTTTTAGTGGATGACGCAGAAAATTAGCCCCCAATTGTGTGAGACATCAAACAGCATATGTACAGACCAGTTACGCAGCATGCGTGAGTCGCGCTGTTCTCCGCATTCCGCAGTTGGAAATGATACTCAGCTCCACTTTCTGTAGCCCGTTTGAGTGTAGGGTAACTAGGCCGCAGCATACAGTCCCTGTAATGCGTGGTTTACAAAAACCACAAAAACCACGCATTACAGTGAAACGGCATTGAGATTGGGAGATTAAGTCCATTATTTGGGGGAGCAATAAAGTTTAAGAATCCATGCCTGATGTTGGTACTCTGCAGCTTTAACACTGATGTTGATGCATACTTACTGGCAGATTTACTAAGGGTCGAATTCGAGGGTTAAAAAAACTCAAATTCGACCATGGGAATAGCTGGGAATAGTGTGGGAAGTAAATATCGAATTCGAAGGATTTTACCGCAATTCAATCAAAAATAATGACAGCCAATTCTGTAGCATTGATCTGGCGAACTAGGCAGTCGAATAAAAATTTAAAGGGGAAGTAATTTGACTGTCGAATAGTCGAATATTTGAATAGATTTATATTCAAATTATTCAAATCATTCAATTCGATTTTCAAAATTCACTGGCCGAAGTGGTCTTCAAAAACATTTGAAAATTCGAATTCAAATCTTTATGAAAATTCGATCGAACTTCAAATCCGTCATGTGAATTTAGTAAATCTGCCCCTTAGTACAGAAATATTTGGGTGAAGCATTACTTTTATAGAAGGCTTATTATCTTTTGAAGACTCAACATTTGTAACCACAGGACTCCCTGGGTGCATTACAATTTGTTGGCTTAACAAATCATAAATTAACATATGTACAGGTATGGAACCTATTATCCAGAATCCTTTGGACTTGGGTTTTACTGGATAACAGATCTTTTTGTAATCTGGATCTTTATACCTTAAGTCTGCTACAAATCTTTTAAACAGTAAATAAACTCAATAGAATTGCTTTGCCTCCAGTAATGATCAAGTACAAGTTAATACAAGAGAATACAAAGATTAATTTTTAGAAATGTGAATTATTTGGTTAAAATAGTGTCTATGGGAGATGGCCTTCCGTAATTCAGAGCTTTCTGGATAGCGGATTTCCGGTAACAGATTTTATACATGTATACAACCTATATTTGGACCCCATCAAAAATGAAATACTTTTCTTTTAAAAATAAGCATGTTGTGCAATTTTCTAATATATTTCTGATAAAAAGAAGCCACATTCTGTGCAAGTTCATTTCCAGAAGGACATATGCTAGAAGCAGATTTTTTGACAGCAGCAACAAGTTAGAGTGCTTCCTAAAGTTATGCCATTTAACGCCTAATAAGTTTGTGCATGCTATTCAAGTTATGTCTTTTACAGGACAATGTGCTGAATAACCCCCCCCCCCCCCACATTGATACTACTACTTATAAATAATGTCCAGATACTGTCCCTTGCTGGTTATGACACGTGTTACAGTTCAGTCTGATGGGTGTTAAATTATAAGAATGATCGCATATTCTTAGAATTTTACACAGATCTAATTTTTTTCCTTGAATATTCATGTTCATAAGCTCAAGTGTATTATATTTTGCAAACCTTCTGTCCCACTGTCAAAGAACAAGTAAAAGTTTAGTCTGAACTGTCAGGTAATGTTTCAATGCAGTGACTGAGGGACCATTTAAACTACCCAGCCTGAGACTGTGCATCTGTTTTTGTGGATAGAATGGATTCACTAACTGCCTTTGTACCTGGAAGCTAAATGTCTGACCAAGTTGTATAGCAAATATGCATGATATATATCATGTTTTAAAGTAAAGGTTAATAAATGAATAATTCACTGTTCACGGGGAATTAAACAACTAGTCTGATTATACTTTCACATACAGTATATCCTGAAAACTTTAAAGCAAAGGTGAAGACCAGAGTCATTGGGGTTCATTTATAAACACTGGGCAAATTTGCACCTGGGCAATAACCGATTGCTTTCAGCGTTCAACCTGCAGCTGGCTGTGAAAAGCCAGTGCCTAATTGGTTGCTATGGGTTACTGCCCAGGTGCAAATTGGCTCGGTGTTTATAAATGACCCCCAGTGAGTTCCAAGCCCTTCAGCGTATCAGTAAACTAAAGTTTCCAGCAATCACCAAGCTTTGTACTGTAGTTCCCACCATCTTGATAGGTAAAAGGGGTGTTCACATTCAAGTTAACTTTTAGTATGATGTAGAGAGGACTTTTCTGAGACAATCTGTCTAGGAGTAAATGGAGCTGTGGGATATTGTTGTTGACGAGGATATGAAACTTTGATTATTAAAAAAGCTTTCGACATAGCGGTGGGCTGTGATAGGGATAGTCTTTTGGGGCACAAACCTTATACCAGTTATAAACCCCCTTTTGACTAATGAGATGAGTCTAGAGCAAGAGAGTAACAGTGTTGATGGGAGGGACACCTCTAGAAAAATAGCTAGGCAGGGTGATGGTCAATGCACATGCAATAGTTCTAGGGTGCAATTTAGTACCACATACTCAAATCAGTTGTTTAACATACATAAGGAGAATTCAACCTGAATCTGTAAAAAACCCTCCCCTGTGTAGGTCCCCTCCCTCCTTCAACCCCAGCAAAAGCCCCTAACTTGTTACTTGCCCCTCTTTCCATGTCCTGTCCAGCAGAGTTCATAAGGGCCATCTTCTCTCGATTTGTGACTTTCGGGCACATGAGCAGTAGCTCCTTACCAGCAGATTCCTCCAACTGCGCATGCGCCCAAAAGTCTTTCGGAAAGTCTGTGACTCTCGGGTGCATGAGCAGTTGGAGGAAACTGCCGGTATGGAGCTAATGCACATGCTCGTGAAAGTCACGAAGGTAGCTCCACACCAGCAAATCCCTCATACTGTGCATATGCCAGAAAAAGACGAAATCCAGGAAGAAGATAGATCAAGAGAAGATGATCCATGTGAAAACCACTGGACAGGACCTGGAGGAGGGTTAAGTAACAAGATAGGGGCATTTGCCGGGGGTGGTGGTAGGGGCAAGGAGGGATGGGGGCCTACACAGGGTTTTTTTTTTCACATTTAGATTTCTTGTCTAGATGGGTGGGTTTATTTTATAGCTCCGAAATGCGATAAGCTATGGTTCCTTTAAGTGCCTAGTTTAATGGAAGAATTTAATATATTTTATATAATTTTTAAGGGACATTCAAGTCTAAATTTCTCCCTCCTTGGTGTACCATGCTTGTTTTTATCCCTACACTACAGGCCAGTCTGAGAGAAGAGCTCCCCCTTGCTATTCCTTCTAGTTGGATCCAGGCTGCTCTTGCTCACTAGTTCTATCTGCCTCACTTTTCTAGAAAGTGCTGATACAGAGAATTACCCTGTCCTGACTACTGCTCAGTCACAGTGTCCCGGTATCCCCAACTTCATCAAACCCTTCCCTTTACTGGGCCTAAGCACCAGGCTCCCATTACCATCCTCTTCCTCCTGGAGTGGCAGGAGAAAGAGGAAACTCCACCCTTTGCCCAGCACTATACTGTGTGGTACGAACTTGTCATCAGCCTCTCAGCCAATGATACACTGTACACATTATGCTAATAAGCAAAAGTAGATACATGGGCTTTTTCCCAGCAACCAAAGAACAAGGAAATGTTGGCATTGTGGAGTGTTAACCCTTTAGGTCCCTACATTATTCAAAGAAAATTTTCTGCAGATGTCTATGCCCCCCCCCAATTTTAGCAGCAGAACATTAATTCTAATCCTACATTATAAATCTTTTTAATAACTTTCCAAATTGCTTGCATATTTAAAGTACAGAGGTGTTAGACCCTTCATGAAAATACCACCCTGGCAGCTAAAAGTGCCTGTGGGCTCATTACATTACAGTTCTGCTTAAAGCCAAGATATTTCACAGAAGAAGTACTATAGGAAATGACAGGGTGCTCAGCATTTGGATTCAACATTGAATGGAATTTGGGGAAATCTAAAACATAGTTGCAAGTAGGGTTGCAACCTTTCCATGGACCATGATCCGGGCATGGGTTGGAGCCATGACGTCAGAGGGGTGGACCAGTTACATTGCCAGCTGAGCGAGGGAGGGGCTATTATGTGGCAATCACAATTGCTGATTGCTATGTCAAATAACAGAGATCCTGCTCAGTTTTCCTTACTAGAAAACCTGGCAGACTGCCTTGACCCAGACAGCCCTTCTGTAAACCGTGCTGTTTGGGTCAAATCTGGAAAGGAGGTAAACTCTTATTGAAATATTTTTCTTGATATTGGCCAATATAAGGGCTCACTGTTCAATATATAGACTTACAGCCCAGGTCCATAAGTGCAAATGGTCTCAAACAGAGATAATAGCAATGTTTCTAAGCAGTCAGTTCAGGGACTATTACATGACACCTTTGCTCCCAGGTTTGATACCAAGCTTTAATCTTTCCACTTCACTAGCAAGGAAGAGCACTAGGACTGAAGAGTTTGCAAAAAAAAAAACCCTCATGTATCTTTGTCATACCCATTTTTACAGAGAATAGTGGAACCCTTACATCTAGGGCCATGCTGGTGCGCTAACAGTAGAGATCCCAAGTCTCCGCTAAGTGGGAAATTTGTTGGGTTTAGGTACAGGATTGGACTGGGCTGGTGGAACTGTGGGAAAAAACTCGGGGGCCCCACTGGCCCAGATCCTCATCCAGATTCGCTGGATTCTCCCTGACACAACCTCCCTTTTACAGGCGGTCGCACATAGTGCACACGGGCATGCATGCGCATACTCGCAGATGCAGCTAGCAGTAACGCAGCAGGGTTGGGTGGAGGGGGCCCTGGACAGCAACCTCAGTGGCACCGGGCCCCCCAGTCCGACCCTTTTAAGTGCTTCCACCCAGGGCTAAAACCAGATATTGGTGGGCATACAACTCCCTGGGAACTGCAGTAGCAGTGAATATGGATATACACAGTAATTTGTAGCTAGCAATGGAAAAATATAGGCAATGCAGTGAAAGCAATACATTGCAAAAGTAATCAATGTAAACATAACACATGGAATGTTAAATAGGGTTGCCACCTTTCCTCCCGACTAACTCTGGGCAGGGAGGCGTGGCTGTGATGTAGCGGGAGTCAGGGTGTGATGTAGCAGGGGGTGGGGTTGTGATTTAATGAATTAAAATTAATGATTCATTGGAATTCATTCATTGTTATGACTGTTGCATAGAAAATATTACTTACATATTATATTGATTTATGATAAAATGTATAATGCTATATTTAACAAACTACTGAATTAAATCATGAAAATAAGAAGGTGATATAGACAAGCTGTTTGTTGACAGTGTCTTGAGATCTACTGATCCTCAGCTAAAGATTTACTGGAAGATCCCAATCTAACGTTAGGCACCCCTGATGTATAAGTATTAAGTGCAAATGTATTCATACTTCCCCATGCTCTGTGCTGAGTGGCATTGTCATTGTATATCCTCCTCAGGGTAATAATCTACACAGATATGTTATGTGTGTGGAAGATCTGGTGTCAATGCAGAGAGATAGGATGTGGTAAAGGTGACTATACTTGTACCTGAATGAGATGACAAGATTTTCCACATTATTAAATACACAACACAGGTTCTTACCATTAGATCTCAGTTTGAGCAGATTAATAATAAATTAGATGAGAAGAAAGAAATGATGTGTAGAGTATTATTTGAAACAATGCAAGTATCTGCAGCGTTGGCTTGGGAGAAATAGTGACTAATATCCCATGTTACTCTGGAAATTGCAACATTGGCACTGAAAATGTTTTATTATGTTGGTACTGTTATATCTGTAAATAAGATTTGACCAGGTAGGACCAAGAACAGCTAAACATAGACATTTTTAGAAAGACAGTAAACCTTGATATAAGATCAGTAGCTTAAGTCTTTATTTTACGTGTTTAAAGTTGAGTGCATCATACGCTTCTGTGTTTTAAAGGGCAGTGACAAGGAAGCTAATTTACCATTCTGTTATCCCTTTCACAAGTTTCTTTTATATTCTTTTTTCATTTACTTTTTGTACTATATAATAAAGCACTACATGATACGCTTTTTTTTTATTTCTTTTTCTATAGCATATTGCATTTACAGAACATTCTATTTCTAAAACACATGTTTAGGGGAAATTTCAATTGTATTACAGCAGCTCATATGAGTGATGAAAAAAGAGGAGTCTTAGCAGTGCCTATTAGGATTTCTTTTTTATTTCTTAGCTCCCACAGTCAGCATGTTTCTGTGTATATCCCACAGAGATTTCTTTCTTTGCAAAAAAACAGCTAGGATATTTGATACAATTCCTCCACAAAAACCAATGTAATTTAAGACAGCATCTTCCACCTTAATCAGATGTTGCTACTTTTAACACAGCTTAGGATAATGTCTTCTTTCTAACAGCTCTTTTCAGCTCTTTCCAAGTACAGCTTTGTTTCCCAGTTTCATTTACATCCACATAATTTCTTCTTTATCAGTTGTGGAACAATTCACTAATTAAATTATTGTAGCTTGTTTAACTCTGAATCCATTATGTGATAAAATAACACAAGTTCTCATTTCTATAGAAATATATTCTATTAAGAGAAGCTGCTTAAGTTTTTCCATTATCATTAAAGTGATATTGTATTTCCAGCAGTTGATATAGAAAATATTATATTCAGGGTCGGACTGGGGCTGCTGTCACAAAGCCTCCTCTTGGCCCCTGGTAAACATACACACCCGCACGTGCTCGTGCCTACCCCCTGTGCACACTCGCTCATACCCACGCCACCTTGCCCACACATGCATGCATAACCTTTACAAAATGTGCCCAGGGAAGGAGGAGGCATTTTGGGGCAGCAGAGACAGGGAGCAGGTCTGGGACAGCAGGGTCCTTGGGTGCTGGGGCCCACTGTTTTTTTTTCCTGGTGTCCCAGTCCCACCCTGATTATATTAGTTAATGAAGCCCAAGTCAGATCTTTTCTGTTTTTGAAGGTTACATGCTGTGGGCATTCCTGTACTAAAGTAATGCTAGCCGATTGCCAACATGGAAAATATGTGTAACCCATTTGACATCCCTTTGTTGGTGTTACACTCCACTTGTTTACTTACCTGATTGCACAGGACAAACCTGAGCCACTCCGCAGTGGTGTTGGGAGAGACTGGGTACCAGGTACTTGCCAGCACAGTGCCTCCACCTAGTGGGATCCAGGAATGCACCTACGAGTGGCCCCACTAGGAATACAGTAATAACATACACACAGTATTTGTTTAACTAAATAATTGTTTATCTAAAATTAAATGGCCAACTAGTACAAATAGCACTACTAACCAGGTGGGAGTAGGACCTCACTAACTAATTTGCTTGAGCTAACTATCTAGCTAACCAAAGAAGGCAAAGGCCTTTAATGTCCTTCCACAAAACAGTCTCTGTATCTTCAAGCACTTCTGTATGGTACTGTCTCTTTAAATAGGATACTTGCTCCAAATACTCTTTATATGCTTTACAGAGTTCTTTTCAGGCGAGTCCAGCATACAGTGCAACTACCAGCCCCTCTGGATGCTCAGATAGGAATCTCCTGCTGGTTGTTCCTCCAGTCTGGATTCCTTTTACACTCTCTGTCCCTCCAGGCACAGTATCTGGCTTCTCTGTGGCAGCAGAAAGAGTTTTCACTGGCACACAGGAATTGCATTTAGCAGGGCAAGCCCTGGCAATTTTATTAAGCAGTGCAACTTTTCGGGGAACACGCTCCTTTGTCAAGCATCGTTGTGCTGCTTAATAAAATTGCAAGGGCTTGCCCTGCTAAACACAATTCCTGTGTGCCAGTGAAAAATCTTTCTGCATGTTGGGATGAAGTTGTCGATTCCTCTATTTGCTGTGCGCCAGGAGAAGAGTCTTTGGGTTTGTGTGGTGTGCCATACCCTTCTGGATTCTCTGTGACAGCCCAATCCAAATTTATGCTTTTGGTGGGGTTTCTCAATTCTCTTGGCCCACCAGCAGCTCTCTGGTCTCTTTCTCTGTCCACCATGTGGTTTTCTCTGCAAGGCGTTTCTCTTCTGCCAGCATCTGCAACTTCCTCTTCCTGCCAGCCACTCACTAGCTGCTGTGTCACTTCCTGCTGCTCTGAGATCCCTGAACAGCTGGTTGCTAGGTAACAATTTAAAGCACACAGATACAGGCACTGTGCCTGTTCTCTTACATGGATAAGTGCAATGGTTTAGCACTTATTCCCTACATATGCTTCAAAATAAGGAAAGATCTTTTCTTAATCTTTACAGATGACAGTCTTGTGGTATGGTGCAAATAGCCACACTCCCTTTACTTGAAACTGGCACACCACAAATAAAAGAAAAAGAGAAGATTCTGCTTTGAAATGTTGTTTTATAGAATCTGTAAAAACTTGTCAAGGCCTAGCAGCTCTTGAAGGTTGAAAACAGGACCAAGGAGAAAGCTGTATACAGAAAAGTCCAATACGCAGCATCTAAATCTTCGTAGTTGCATCCAGGTAAAAGATCAGGGCAGGCAGCAGGATGCCAGGTCAGAGTCAACACCGAAAATCAAGAACTAAAGAATCAAGTTATAATAGCAATTAGGGAGAACCCATGACTTTTACCAGAAAGGCCTTTATTTGAGCATTGAATTGAGGTCTCAAGCAATCTTTCATTTCAAATATTCATTCCAGTTCTTAGCATGATCACATCACACTGCACTGCGCCACCATGTGGCGTGCCAGTGTACACTGCAGCCACGAGCACTGCCATCTTTGTTAATCCATTTTCTCCAAACAATCCACAGTATTTTATAAATTATTTATTTTTTCTCTGTAAAGCTTAAACAGTACCATGAACTTGTTTTAAACTAAGATATAATTAAATCTTATTGGAAACAAAACCAACCTATTGGGTTTATTTAATATTTACATGTACTTTTACAACTGAACTTAATGTACGAAGATCCACTTTATGAAAAGATCCTTTATCTGGAAAACCCCATGTCCTGAGCATCGTTGACAACAGGTCCCATATCTGTATATTGATTCAGAAGAATTGCATTTCTCTTTTAATTTCTCTTTTAATTCAAGTGAATGTTAAAATAATATAGGATTCCTAAATAGAGAGCAGAGCATTCACCTGTTTTAGTGAAAGGAAATATTCCCTAAGTTAATGCCTAATTAGCCACCAGTGAACCTAATTACAGAAGGAAAATAGTGTGCTTGCACAAAGTCTGCTTCCAATTAAAAAAAATTAACTCATGCAAATTGGTGATATATATACGGAGAAAAGCTGCAGAAAATGCCAGTGTGAATATACAGCAATAACTACAATAACAATATTAACAATAATAACATTTTTAAATGAAAAATTAATCAGGCAGGGCACTAGATAGCTAAAATTTGCAGGTATAAAACCTACTGGAAATATAGTTGCAGTTCATGAATATACAATAAGAGGTCCTTGTTTTTTTCCTGAATCTGTCACCTCCACCAGAAATGTAAATTGTTTCCACATAAAGCTCAAGAAATATTCACAATCTCTTAAATACATATCCCATTATAACTTCCATTCATTTCTGATCTCCACAGTCTCAAGATTCTGTAAATTGCCAAGTATTTTAGCAGAGATGGGGTGCTAGAGTATATGTCACCTCCACATTTAAGTAAAATTTACTATAGTGCATTAGTATTTGGAGTATACTATCCATGGCAACCTTTGCAATGTTTATGTAAACCACAGTTTTCATACACACACTTGAAATAGATGCACACAGGAGGTGTAGTTACCATGTTTTGTTAGTGCCACAAAATGTGAATTCAAGAAAATACTCAAGCCCAGTAGCCCAGTGACGTCCACAGAAATGGCAGATGTGACTGCACATAAGACAAGTGAGACCATTTGCATTTGGAATCAGTTTTTTTTGCTGATTAAGTAAGACATATACAGGTATGGGACCTATTATCCAGAATGAATCTTTAATTATGTTAATCACAATCTTTATGAAGTACAGAGTGCAGAATCATTTGAGATGTGAAAGGTTAATGATAGCATCTAAAGCACACAATAAAAAGAAATATAAAAATAAATAAATCTGTGGGTAATGTTCTAGATATAGTCACAAACGTTCAAAAAAAAACAATTCATCATGTGCAATACATACAAGTAACCACCATAATAAAAAAAAAATATTAAAAAGGGACACTTCTTTTTATTTAAATAAAGTAAAGTCAAAAAAGACATGTTCCTTGTCACATCCAAGTACTGTTAAAGTGAGCACTAATTTGACTGACTAGAAATAATCAGCTATAATTATTTGTCTTCCTTCAAAACTTCACAGGAAGGGAAACCTAGGCCAAAAAGCAGTGCTATTTCTTGCTAATACAATTATCACCTAACTTAAAGGAAAACTATACCCCAAAAATTTATTTTTGAGCAACAGATTATTGTTTGTATAACAGATTGTTTATATCAAATCAAGTGACATATTAAAGAAACTTACCTA
>CM044432.1:62281311-62300333 GCA_024363595.1 Xenopus borealis | reverse complement strand
GCAAAGACAGGTCACAGCTCACAGGTCTTATATTGTATCAGAATTTTTTTATTGTGGGTAAAGATTAACATTTTTCCAAAAAAAAGGGTAAAAATAATAAATGAGTAGGAAAATGTCAGCTGACATTTAAAAGTATGTTCTATTGATTTTTAAAAATATTTTTATTCAAAATATATGAACTATTTACCTTATTTCTCTTTTTTACATTTTCATTCATATCTTTTTTTTTTTTAAACAAGTGTGTGTATAACACTTGACTAGTACTACATCACTTTATTTTTTTGGACCCTAGCAACCATCCAGTGTTTGAAACAGCAGACTGCAAGTTGAGTTGGAATGGGCCTGACATAAACTCCAAATTGTATTCAGTTGCCAATAACAATAGAATGTTCAACCTTGCAACTTAATATATTTATATTGTGGGTTATTGGTCACATTCTAAAGCTATGAAGACAAACCTTCCATAATATATTGATGTGTTTATAATATTTAGATCTTATATGTTTACTAAACATCCACACAAATCCCAAATAGACCTTTTTTCAACCATTATCATCAATAATCATTCTTAATCATTTTCCTTTGAAAATATCCCACTTATCCACTGTGTAAACAATGTAATCATCTTCACCTGTTTACACGACATTTCCAATGTTTTTTCAGAACAAGATCTGAAAGTGTTTATGCTAAATTTGGCCAAGGCAAACAAGACTATAAAAACCCTTCACTCCTTGGTTCTTGGCCTACATCATGGAGATAAGCACATATTTACTTTATCACACTTTTCACATATTTATCACATTTGAATCAAACCTATAGTTAGGTATGCTGAGTTAAATTTTATATAAATAGGCTGCAAGGTCATACAGTATATACATATAGAGCTAATGTCTGTCATTAAGCTGGGGAGCCTGTTAAAATTGTATATCAAGCTATCTAGACCCAGCCCTAAACATATACCATCAGGGGCAATCCCAGGTACTGTGTCGCCTGAGGCAACCTTGAACTTGCTGCCCCCCCCCTTCCCCACAGTGCTCAAAAGTGAGTGCCGTACAGGGGTGGGGGAGTCGAGGGCGCAGAAGAGACCCGAATTTCCGGGTTGAAAACTGGAAATTCGGCTCTTAGTTACCAGGAGCGGCATTTTTTCAGCCCCTGGTAACCAAGGGGGCACTGCTGCCTGAGGCAACTGCCTCAACTCGCCTCATTGGCGGAGTGCCCCTGTACACTGATTATGGCTAAAAATGCTTTATTTTATCTACTGAACTTATTGCACCAGTCTAAAGTTTCAGCTTCTCAACAGCAGCAATGATCCATGACTTCAAACTTGTGGGGTGAACATCTTGGCAAAAGTCTGCGACACTCTGCTTTGAGCAACTGTTGAGAAGCAAAGCTTAGGGGTCATCACAAATTATCAAGAAGAAGCTAGTTTGCTTGTAATATAAGATGAAGCTACAGGACTAATTAATTACATGCTAATTGCACTGGTTTATATGCAGCCATGTAGTAATTATCTGTACTAATTACATTATATATGTGACATTTTTATTATATGTGTACTGTACTTTTTGAGTTGGTCCCTAAGCTCAGTAAGTGGCAGCAGCACACAGCATTGAAGAAAATGGGGTGAGCATTGAAGAAAAGGGGGTGCTACTGGGGCATCTTCAGAGGCACATTTATTCCATGCTAAAGGGCTGTGGTTGCTTTGACCTGTACAACATTTCTAGCATACTTTTTCTAGGTAAGCTTTAGCTATCCTTTAAATGTCATATTAATTCTGTTCTGCCAAGCTTCCATTTTATGTATTCAGAATACATCTCTATACATTTGTCACTGGCACCCTACTAGTCTTTTACCAAAAGCAATAATATTATCAAGCTAGTTATTTATGATGTGTTTTTCCATAATTTAGTTACACCTTGTGAGAATGACAGAATGATGAATGGCACCTGGGCTAAGCTTAGTTATTGAGTGCATAAGGAAAACCAGAAAGTGGTCATTGCAGTAGATGTCTCATGCAAATGGCAAAATGCAACCTATTCGGGTATTAAACAAAAATCTTAAAATCATTCTGAGAAAGACATAGTTATGTAGAAAAAATCAATTATTACATAATGACATAGTAAACATGATCTAATCTATTATCCATCTGTTGAGTAACAACTCCAACAGCTTTCGTTTGTCAGAATATGGTAGCAATTTGACTTCATTAAAAAATGCTGATAACACTGATAAGACAATACTCAAATTGTTAATGCTGCCATATTTCCCTATTATTATATTTTATTCCTAAATACCTGTTATCATCCACTCGTATAATCTGCAACTGCTGCTCCATGAGGCCTCACTATATGCAGGGCCCAAAGCAGCTGCCTCAAAATGGACCCCCTAACACAGCTCTGTATGGGTCTCTGGGAGATACCTCATTGGAAAGAACAATGGTATACAAAATCATTATCATGCCTTGGGCTCCATGGATGTATAATTAAATTCTGTTCAATTGGTTGTCTGTGAAGCTTTTAATTCCTAATAAAGCAATGTGTTGTACATTACATCATACATAAACATATACATAAATAAACAGAACACATTGCTAAATGATGGTTCCTACCAGGTCACAAATTACAAAAATATATGCCTTGTCAACAGCATTAAAATATAACGTGAAGAATTTCAACTGAGATAAAAAGAAATATCTTAATCCATATACTGCTATTAAACTAACCTTGATTTTCAGTGGTGACTTTCCAAGAATTAAATTAATTGTATATTAAAATCATAGACAGCATAACGGAAGGATCATTTTATAAGGTTATAAAAAATAGAACAGTCATTTTAACTTACACTGTATATGTGCTTTCGCTTCACTGAGAAATATGCAATGAAAATTAAAAGGCCTTGACTTTAGCGAGATCAAAGCTTGGAGCCTCTCAGTGGGAAAGCAGTCTATATGACTTCTACTCATCTTAGATTTAGTAAGCACATCAGCTATATCATTATACTCCAAATTTTATGTATGAGGTGTGTTCTTGAGTAGGTTGATCTCACTGGTTTTTTTCACCATCAAAATGAAACAGGAAAAAATGGAAAATTGTGTGAAAATGGGTAATGTAATGTTGTTGGTATACAACATGCTGTGCATAATGGCATAACCCAGCTTATTTTGGTCTTAACTAATTAAAGATGATCATAAGTAACTGCTCACCCTAGAAGTTAAATACATTTGACCATTGCCATACTCTTCTCTCTGTCTTAGCCCAAAATATTAAATATTAAAAGTATAGCAGTGGTTTAAGTACGTATGACTTTCATTACGTAGTATTTTTTTATGTTATATATATATTTATAGCAGCTGTTGTTGTAATGTATAATCATTTAGATTTCAGTTGTAAAAAATTGAATACAAGCACTTTACCTGTGCTCCTTCTACAGGATTTCTTGACCAATTTAGTTATAAAACAGAGGAAAACATGGTCCATCTCATAAATGATTGGTATGTCTACTCTTGTCATAGCTTTTTATCATGGTGATGTCTTCAGAAATAAGTAAATTGCACAAGAACAAAAATATTCAAAAACATCCATTGACTCAAATGCAGTTTGGAACATTTTCTGTAGAAGCAGAACAGGGCAGTTTCACTCATCACTATTCATAATTAATTTGCCTAAATAACACAACGATAAAGAACATACTGTCCTTGAACAAAACTAAGTACTATTTTCAGACAGTAGAGCATAAAGCATGTTGCCTGTACGCTATACTGAATGGGTAGCTACTGTAGTATGCAATGAGTCCTACCATATTAGTTTAAGGAGTGGTATAAAAAAAAATGCCATAAAAGGGTGTAACGTAACTAAATTGATTTGGAAACTATAACATAGTTTTGAAATTGGATATTTTGACAAGAAAGGCATCAGCAGAGCATAGATTACATTTGGGAGTGCAAAAAAAGATTAGATCTAAAAAGTGCTGGGATGTCAGAGAATGAAAGGATTTGAAAGACAGGAGAAGATTTGTATTGAATGTAGAGTTATTAAGAATCCTGCAGAGAGATGTTATCAGGAGGGATGCAGACAGTGTTATGATCCATGCAACCATGAGAAATAGAGAGGGGTAAGCTTTACAGACTCAAGCAGTGGGAAGGCCCTGTTCATGAGAGCTTTACAAATGTAGAGGGGGCAGCTTCTGAAGCTTGTCCGTGAAAAAGAACAGATGAATAGTTCAAATCACAGAGTTAAGTGACTGAGCTATCAACTGTGAAGTATGATGTGATTCATGTATCTGTTACTTATGACCTTGGGCAAGTCTTTATGCGTTTGCACCAAGAAGGAGACTATAAGCTCCACAGGCTAGCATAGCGGTGAGCCTACAGCATTAGAAAAGACTACCTTATCACTAACTTTATCACCTTCTAATAAAATGAATTTCATTCCAAACCTTCTCAAATCAGAACAAATGAAAAAAAAAAAAATTTAAATAAAACTCTGGTAGAATCTTAAACAAGAGTTATAATAAATAGTAAATCGTTGGTAGAGGCATTTTTCAATTTCAGGTAAAAAAAGGTCATTATTAAGAGATCTATTCCCATACAGTTGTCAGCAGCATCATACAGAAATCCTTGAGCAGCTAGCATTAAATCCAGCAATATAAATGTCATCTGTCCTGGAATTACATTTCTTGCTTGGGCAATTTTTCTCTGTGATAAACTGCAATAAAAATGACCTAAAGTGTTGGTGAGAAGTAAGGAAGTGAATTTTGCCTAATATCAGATTCTCTATTTCTTGGTAATTTAGGTGTACTTCAGATTCATGGCAAATATAAAATGTTAAAAGGCTGTCTGATGATGAACAAAACTTTTCAAACAAAAGGATTTAAAAAGTAACTTTACAAATGATTTACTTTAACTCTATTGCTGGTTGAGTATTATTTTTTCTTCATGAAACAAAAGCTACCAAACATTTCTTTTCTAGTACAGGTATGGGACCTATTATCCAGAATGTTCAGTAAACTATAGTTTTCTGGATAAGGGGCCTTTCAACCCTTTGGATCGTCATAATTTTAAATTCCTAAAATAATATTTAAACATTTGGGGGAAGATTTATCAAAGGTCTAATTTTGAGGTGATGGGAGTTTTTTAAACTCCCCTCAACGTGAAATTTGAATAAAAAAAGACCAACCAAAATGTATTTTAAAAACTAAATTTTTTAACTTTTTTTTACTTTGAGTGAATAGGCTGTATTTGATCGTTAAAATTTAATTCAGATTGTATTCAATTGAATTTGATTTTGAAAAATTTTTTTCAAAGTCCTCCTAATGGGGTCGAGGAGGTCCCCCATAGGCTAAAACAGCTATTCGTCAAATTTTAGATGGCGAAAAGTCGGTTAGTTTTTTTTTTTTTTTAAAGAGACAGTACATGATAAATTTTGATATTCAATTTTTTTTCAAAATCGAAGTACACTAAAATAAGCTCAAAATTTTTATTTAAAAATTCGATTTTTCAATTCAACTCTTGATAAATCTGCCCCTAAATAAATCCAAGAGGACTATTTCAACTCCCAAAAGGATTAATTATGTCTTAAGTAGGATCTGGTACTAGACACTGTTTTATTAATATAAAAAAAAGTGAAAAGTGTTTAACATTGTGAATCATTTGATTAAAGTACTTGTAATGGACTCATGAAGATGAATAAAAAGCTTCTTTATCACAAATAGTAGTGGATAATGTCCTTACTACTACTATGCACCACTATTTGTGATAAATAAAGAAGCTTTTTATTCATCTTCATGAGTCCAGTACAAGTACTTTATTCTGGATAAAACGTTCCATGGCCAGTGACATGGACATGTGATCATCTTGAACCAATCAGCGTAGTACGGGTGAGCTAGAGAGTGAATCACTTGATTGAAATGGAATATACGGGATATGGCCTTCCCATAATGCAGAGCTGTTTGGATAATGGGTTTCTGGGTAAGGGATTACATCCCTCTATGAGAGCAAACTGCAGAATCTGATGCAACCCACATACTGAAACAACCACAGTCATACAAATACTATGCAGCAGTAATGCCCTGGTCAGAGATTAACCCTGGGCACCAGAGCTGCAATCATTGCTGCCACACCTAGATACAGCATATACTTTCTGACATATGCAGGTCACCAAAGGCTTAAGAAACACATCCATTTTATGCATATACTGTATTAATGACAAATAATTACCCATATCAACAACATGTCACAAATGTTGCTTATAGTTTCAAGATGTTTGTAAGAAAAATTGCTTTGGAAAGCAGTATTGCTTAAAGGACAAGGACAGTCTAAAATAGAATAAGGTTAGAAATGGTGTATTTTGTATACTAAACATAAACATGAACTTACTGCACCACAAGCCTAATAAAACAAATGATTTATGCTTTCAAAGTTGACCACAGGGGGCTGTCATCTTGTAACTTTGTTAAACATCTTTGCAAGACCAAGAAATGCTCAGTGTGGCCTGAGCTAATTATAGATCATCATAAATGATCAAAACATCTTAAGTCAAATAATATCTGCCAGAAGCCGGTACATCAAGACTGATTAATAATCAGAATATGCAGACTGCACTGGGTACTGTGTTGTCATGTAATCTAATGTGGATTTTATAGTTTTTGTATTGTTTAATACAAACTTTCTCCAACTCTGTAGAACCAGTGGCTGCAGAAAAATAATCCTCCAAATAGAATCCCAGTTTATCTGTTTAAATCTGGCTCAGTGATCTTTCTTCCTGCAACTGGAGCTGGAAACAGTAAAGGGGATGTAAAAGCAAAAATAAAATCCTATACAAATCTCTACACAGTCACTGACTGCTCTACAGAGAAACAAAGCTGATTGAGTTCTGCATGGCAGGGGCTCCCCCTGCTGTTCATAATTATGATTGTTTCCCTGTAGAGCAGTTAGGGACCATCTGACAATTCCTATCCACAGCGGTAAATGAAGGGAGACAGCATACAGTCAGGTTTCTTATAAAAACTGTAGACTTTTTTTTAATGAAAGTATATAGGAGATAGGTGTCCTTTTCATTAAAGTAGAAATGGGATTTTATTTATTTATTTATTTTTTTACTTTACATTTCTGTTCCATGGGTCTGACTCTTGAAACAATGAAGTCAATTCTTTGTAGTGGAAAGGAAACAACTCGAACAAGCAGAATACTGCTGAAGTGAGACTTATTTCAGACTAACTAACACAACATGTTTCAGGCCCAAAAAGTGTAACAGTGAATAGAACATGATTATTTAAAGCAACCCAATCTCCCACCCTCACACATCATTTGCATAATTAGTCCAATTTAGTGAAGGTGGAGGAATATCAGGAGGCAAATTCACTAAGCAGAGAAAATGTGCTAGTAATGACTCCACCACAATTCGCCTCACTTCGCCAGCCTGTGCTAGTTCACTAAAATGTGAAGTTGCGCTCAGGGAGGTGAACAGCAGTGAAGTTGCGCTACCGTTACTTCACTAGGCAAAGCGCATTTATGCTAGCGATGCCTAATTTGAATACGGCGCTAAGTTAAACTTATAATAGAAGTATATGTTACAGCCAATACATTACACTAGACAAGCCCAGGAAACCTTTAATAAACAAAATAAAGTTGTCCTATTACCCTAATAGGGTAAGGAGGGTACCCCCAAAACAATTGCTCAATTTTTCCGACTATCACCCTAAAAAAAAATAAAAGACGCCAATTTTTTTGGGACTTGTTTTTCAAACTCCTATCTATTGTATTGAACTTCACCAGGTCTGACCTGGCGAAGTAAAGTCTATTGCAAGAGGTAACGTTCATTAAAATGGTCATCTTAGTGAATTAACATAGTTACGTCCCTTCGTCAGTGCGCAACTTCGCCTAGCGTAAGGGTGTGAAGTTGCACTAGTCTATCTCCTTCGCTAGCGAATTTTCACCAGGGACACTGTTAGTAAATTGGCAAAGTTGCGAAATGAAGTCACTCTGGCGAATATGCGCTAGCGTTAGACGATTCGCGCTTTAGTGAATTTGCCCCACAGTATCCATTTGGAGTGTAAAGTGTCCATATTGTTAAAAACAAAGAAAAATAAGAAACAAATTCAACAAATTTATTATTGCTATATCATACTTTAATGGACAAGTAAAATATACCTGTATATCACCAGCTTACTAAACAGTTTTCTAAATTTTCAGGAGTCTTTTCTGCCTGTCATCGCCCGCTCCTGTTTATTGCTGTCTCATTTATAACACACCATCTCAGTTGCATCACGTTGTGTTTACATTCAAAAAAAGTGTCTGGATACCTGTGGATCTGTTTGTGAGCCTTTATGTTCTTGTATCCTAGTTTTTACTTCTCTTGTTGTTTGACCAACATAACTAAGGTTGCTTGGCTATTTAAAAGATGATCAACATGTGTGGACTTACAGGACTTTACACTTTAAAGGAGAACCAAACCCATACTTTAAAAAAAAAGTTTCATAGCCCTCAGTAGGATGGTTTATCTTGGGTCCCTTCAGTTACAGCCTAAGCAGGGATATGTGCCCTTTTGGGGTTTTCCTAAGACAAATTGTTTCTTAGGTCTAGTGTCTGATGGGCATAGCATATCTTTAAGTGTGGGGGCCTTTTTTAGCAAAATAATGGTGGGTGGTTAAATAAATTACCAAAGTTTTTATCTGCCTGAATCAATGGCCAATATTTCTGGATGACTTGTTCCATTTTTCTTCTATTTTGATCAAAGGTGGAGACTAGGGACATCTTTTGTTTGTCACTCTTTTGTAACAAGTAGACATTTAGTGAGAGAGTTTTTTGCTTCTTCATAATTACTTTCTCTAGAAGAAATTCTTTTAGCTCGTATGTATTGCCCTTTAGGGATGGCATGGTTTCTTTTCGAACAGTGGAAATTGCTGGCGTGTAGCAGGTTATTTCTGTTAACTGATTTCCTGTATAGGTCAGAATGTATTTCACCATTAGATATACTAACATGTACATCTATGAACTTTATGTCAGACGAGGAGCGCTCATGTGTGAATTTAATGGTGTTGTGACTTATATTTGCTTCATTTAGCATTTCAGTTAACAAATCTACAGGCTCTGTACAAAAATGTATTGATTGGGAAAGGTATTGGTACTGACCTCCTCCACCAACAGTTATATATATACTGAAAAAAATAAATGTCAATACCTGTAATTCAGAAGTTGGGTGTTCCCAGGACACAAAGGTTAGATCAAATGTTTCTGGACATTGACTGCCATTCCATCACTTGAGGAAGGGCAGTAAATGTCCCAAAACGTTTGATCTAACCTCTGTGTCATGAGCACTTCATGAGCATTTTCAGTAAACAAATACATAGAACGATTGCACAACAATTCCAGGACCATTTCAAGCATAATGTTATTCTTAGTCAAGACCAAGTTAAGGCAATTCAATAGAAAACGGATTTTCTGGCTTTGTAAATGTGTTAAGCAAAACTTCTTCTATATCTCATACCTTCAGTATGTGTGATAGAGGTATATCTGTATATCTATCCCACATCGTATGCGGTGCTGTGGTAATGTGTCAATTTCCTTTAATCTACACAATAGATCTGTTGTATTTCTTAAACCCACATTTATCTTTTGTACATCTTTTTATAAATAGTGATCTAAAAAGATTGACAATAGTTCAAGTACTGACCCAATTCCCGAAAGAATCCTGGAGGATTAATTAGTGTTTTGGGCACCTTAGGTAAAAGGTATAAAACAGGTACGTATATTTGGATGATAAGTAATTAAGTAATTAGAACATGTCTTTCTATTTCTTCTAAAATACTGTTCTGCCAAGTTTCTTCAGTCATTAGATCAATTAATTTTTTCATACTGATGGTGGGATTTTGGTCAATGACTGTGTAATGCCTGGGGACATTTAATTACCTAAGAGCTTCTTTAATGTAGGCATTTCTATCGACAAATACTACTCCCACCTTTATCGGTCCTGCAAATCATGATGTTATTATTATTCTGTAGGGGTTGAATGGTTTTTACTTATTTCTATTGAGATTAATGTTATATGTCCCTCTGGTCACTTCCCATTGTTTTCTCATTTCTGTAAGGACAATATGTTCAAATGCTTGGACTGTATCATTATTTATATTTGGTATCATTGTACCCTTCCTCTAGTTCTACTCCAGTGCAACATAATATTTTTACTGTTACTATTCAGTATCTTTTTGTTATATATAGGCCCTCATCTTTTCTGACTTACCTGGTTGCTAGAGTAAGTGGGACCCTAGAAACATGATAGAGATTGAAGTTTCAAACTAATGAGGTGCAGAACAAAAAGTAAAATAATTAAAATAAGTCCAAGGAAATGTATATTAGCTGCAAATTACCTTAACACCATCCAACATTGTTCCATTACCTCTCTTTGTATAATGGTTTATGTTTCATGGGTTGCATCAGCTCATGTAGATCAGTTCAGGCTCATTTAAGAATGCTATGGAATGATGTTGCTAATAAGGAGATTTTTGGGTAATATACCTACATCGGCCAGATTTACACATGGTCAGTAATCCGTGGCAAACAGCTACTGATTTGTTATGTGTTTAGCAACAGCAAATGCAGGAAGAATGCGAAATATTGAGACTTTAAAGCACAATAAATAATCAGTATATAAAGCTTTGTTCCCTTTATTGTGTATGTGTTGGTAGGAAAATTGAAGTCTTTATATAATTTCCCAGTATGTTATTCAAATGTTTTCAAAGTAGACTTTATCATTGCTGAACAGGAGAATGTGTTCACATTTTTACTACATTACATTGAAATTATAGATGTATAACCCTGTCACCTTTAAATGACTTGTATACAGCAACTTTACTTGACTTACTGCTCATAAAATATCTATTTAAAAGTAGACGAGTATACTTTATTGAAAATTATGATTATTTTTTTCAGATTTTCAGTCTAAGCCTTACACTTTGCCATTAAAATAGCTCTGCATATAAATAGATCTGTCCATTATCAAATGCTTATTTTCACAAGCAAGTGGAATGCATGGATAAATTATACTAATAACAGAGTGCAACTCTATGGGGAATCGTATTCAATGATCTTCTACTAAATAAACATTAAACATAGTTATTTAGAAGAGGAAGAAAACAAGAGACTTTTAATACTGAAATCAGCAGAGTGTGTTCACACTGGAGCCACCACAATGGTTCTTTATTCAAACAGAAGATGTGCCTACTGCCCATGTAATATGACCAGCATATTAGCCTAATGATTTGTTGTATCAAAGGAAAAATGTTGGGACTTGAAAACAAACAATAGCAAAAGGCGTTTTTACCTTTTGCCTTGTTTCATCTTATCTTACCTTTTCTTAATGTTAGGTATAAAAACTAACGGGATGCTTTGGGGGGGCTTTGAAAACTGCATTTTTAAGTACTGTAGGCAAGAGGCATAATATCATAGCACCCAAAAATCAACCCCACGGGCCTAAAATTACCTGCACTCACTTTTACTAGAAAATTGCATGCAAGCACCCAACAAGAGATTGCATGGCACAATAGCTCCTTAATGGGGATGAGCAAAATACGTTGCCACACTTTGCTGAGAAAAAATGCCCACAGACTCTAACTTATTGTAAAAAATGTTATGCAGTTTGAAATATGTAGTACCAAAGAAGTCCATTGACTTTGAGATTGGATACAGTGTCGGACTGGCCCACAGGGATACCAGGAAAACTCCTGGTGGGCCCAGGTGTCAGTGGGCCCTCTTGCTTCTAACAATTTGGCCTATTTCATGTTCATTCCCTATTTCTTTATGTGGAAAAAGAGGCTTAATAATGGAAGAATAGAGTATAGTACGTAGATCTAAAAGAATAGGAGAATAAAGAGGTTAAGTGAGTAGAGAAGGAATAATAGTTTGGAAAGTTGGGCCCCTGGTTTAAGGCTTTCTGGTGGGCCCCTGGCATCCCAGTCCGACACTGATTGGATAGATGACAGATGTTAACTCTAGCTTTTACTCATTGATACATTTGATTCTAAAAATCCCATAGCAATGAAAGTGGGTGAGTTTTTCTATTTTGATCGTTATTATCACATTTTGATAAATCTGCACCTAAGTAAGGATGTGTCAGTGAAATGACAAAATAAATAACCTTTCCTGCCAACATACAGAACATAAAAAGAGAAGGCTGATTAAATGAAAGTCAGCTCTACGAATTACATTTCAAACTTCTATAGTGGGTATCAAGTATCAAGTAGACCCAAGATACTTTGGACAACAGCCATTGATCAAGTGTTGGGAAGGAACTGTTGCCAAAAACTTAAATGCACTTGGGGCCTTCAATCAACAAGATATCAGACCACCGAGAGTGCAATAGTGGCATTCAGGGAATATCTGCACCACCACCAAGTAACTTCTGCATATTGTGTGGGATGCCTTCACAACACTGTTCCACATATAAGAGAACTGAGAAACAATTCAAAAGCATTTGTCAGTCTCAAAATATATAAATAAATAAAAGTTTAAATTGCCAGAATTTCAACCAGTAAAGCAGCCACTGGAAAGGAGAACACCTACAATATGCCAAGAATCGTTGTCATGTTAAGAAACATAATGCATCTTCATCTGATACACAAAAGCATAAAGGATTGCAATGCAGCAAACACATTCCATCTCTCATTAGGCAAACAGCATCATACCTTTTTTGTGCCAGGACCACAAAATTGTCATAAATCTTCTCTATCACAAAAATATAAAAACATATTCTGCTATTGGCTGATTAATCACCTGTACATGCAGAGCCTCTATCTGAAAATTCACAAATGGCTGACTTATTCATTTCATTGAAAATCATTTCTGACAACCAATCTAAGATAACACATTTTGTCAAATAGCTCAAACTGTCACCCAGAATGAGTTGATTTCATTCTTATCACTATTTCACTGCTCACAAGTACAAGGGATTATACAGCATATTATATCTTAAAGGTTGTGCATAAAATGAGAGTTATTGCTGCCAACCTAATTACCTGTTTTTTTTTATCTATTCTTGGCACCCAGACTTTTCCCCTAATATAATCTAACATGTTTAGTGCCAATGGGTGGCTTACTTCGTAGCTAACAAAACAATCTCAAAATCATGATGGATTTTTACATCAGAGGCAAAATGTATTTGTGCATTCTTACGAAGATGAATATTTATAAATGTGTTCACAAAGGTGTGCCCATAAGTCTCTTTTGGATTTGACTGAATACCTAATTTTCCACCAAAGATTTAGTTGCAAACTGTAAAGAACCCAAACCCTACATAGCATATTCAAATATGAGCAAAGCCTAAAATGCCTAAATGCATTAAGAACAGTCATGCTGAACTATCTATGGGCTGGAAAATATAATGAGGTTTAGACACTGTATCCCTTTAAGATTTTAACAAAATGCAGAAATTAGTAATAAATTGTTAATTTGTTTGTTGGTTTGTTTAATTATGAAAAACTTTAGGTTTGTAATTATTGTAGACCTCAACTGAATTTCACTTGTGTTAACATTATTTCACGTAACTGATAATTTGAGGAACATACTGACACACATGATTATGGCATAAGCAAACAGCACTAATTGCAATTGTTGCTGTAACTATTTAGGAACATTGGAAAAAATAGCAATCAATCAATTCCCAGTCCTTAAAGATCTAAGAAATGTAAGATGTTATACAACAGGACTCTTGCTGTTTTGCTGTACTGATAAAACAAGACAATCATTTATTGCTATCATTAATTTAGTTTTTGGACGTATCGCTAAACAGGTTCTGAACCTAAATTGCCAATTGGTTTTATTTGTATTTGTTTAGTGTACTTAATGAATACAATCCCATTATGTATGAAGTGTCAATAAAAAGTTAGAAATCTCCTAATCTCCTACAAGTTCAGTAAAAGCTGAATAATGCCCAAAAGCAAATGGTTTACAAGGAATACAGCAATCTAATGGCAAGTACAGACAAATACCAACAATCTGCTTTTATTACTGTTCTTTTTACTAATAAATTATAGATGCATACCAGTTCCCATAGGAGGAGAGAGGACATCAAAGTGTGATGGGAACTAGTTACTGTAAAACATGTTGAAAAGCTCATAGAAACTGGCTATACAGTAGCGTTAACTTACTATTTCTTTGACAGTGATGGTCATTGCCAAATCATCATCTCTTAGTAACAAGTAATTATTAGACTTTGGTAATGTCATCAGCGTGGTTCCTAGGTTTGTGCCATAGTGACATTGCTCATCTGGTTCTTGCCTTGCAGTAATTATTAGGGGTTCTTGCATGGCCATTTTGCCTTTCCTAGTGGTTTTAAATGTTTGAAGCCTTAAGTAGATCATGATATTGTCTACACTATAGCATTGCCAAAAAAGGACTTTTGCACATTAGCACTTTAGTACTCTATTGAGAAAATGTAACAAAACGATCTGTCATCATTCTTTCAAATGGAACTTTATACATGGAATAAACAATTGTGTAGTAATTAAGCCAACAGGATAATTTAAAATGTTAGTTCCTTCAAAATGAATGAGTGTAGCATATAAAATATAATAGATCTACTTTAAAGGGAACAAGCTTAATTAAACAAATGTCCAAACTAAAAAAGACAACTGCAAAAGATCCATGCCCTAATTTTAAAATTTTGGAGTTGCTACATTAGGTCAGTTACAGCACATAGATCAACTTTGTCTGAAATAGCAATGCCATACATTTTAGTCAAGCAGTGGCTTGATAAATGGCTGCTTAAAAAATGAATATTTTGATTCTTACTGATATGCTGAACTGCACAGAGATAAAAGTACTATTAGTACATTACATTAATACCTGCCAAATTTTAACAAATTGAAAAACATGTACTAAAATAATCGTTTTATAAATAGCAAAAAAAAAAAAAAAAGAAAGAAACAGAAACTTTATTTTCTATCCTGTGCCAAAGTGTATGGTTCTGCAATTCCTTGTATCTATATTTTAGATTCAGGTCACATTAAAAACCCATTTTTGACATACATCATCTGTGATCAGTCTTACTGATGATATGGCTTGTCAGCTCCATGTGAACCATTTGTGGATCTTAATGTACATTGTGGTCACAGGTCTTTCTAAGGCGTCAATATGTTTTCCAAATTGCCTAAAAATGTTCTTTGAAATGTGAAGTGTAGAGTTCTTAAACCTGTTCGATACAGCTCAGTTTTTTGACATAAAGAATAAAAATGTAGTATAAATGTCTTAATATATAGCTATATATGCCTTTGCAAGGGTCTATATATCTCTGAACTGTCACCACAAATCACAAAAAAAAAATTGTTAAATTAAAATATAGTTTCAGCACTTGTTAATTTTGTCCTGCACCTTGTTCTAATTGCTTCTTCTAGTCTTCATTTGTGTCACCGCTAATAAATCCCAGTTTTACATGCAAGAAGAAGAAAATTGCTGAAAGTCTGACACTGACAAGTAACCTAACTTGCCCAGTAATTAATGTCTCGACAGCTGTCATTAACACTGCCATGAATCTAATTAGTGTGATTATATAAAGCAATGCAAGGATTCGTGGTGCCAATTCTCTGTATTTCATGGTGTTATGTGACATTGTGGCTTGTAGTCCTCATACTAACCATATACATTTACAGCATATTCCTAAGTGGGGTTCATGAGTCACATTAATTCACATCAATCCATCTTCTGTAATTTTTAAAATTATGCATATTTCTCAAAATATAAAGAAAGGTGTAAAACCTCTACGATATAAAAGTACAGGGATTTTCAAAATTGTCTGTTGGTCTTAGGGGATAATGTCATAAAAAACAAATATTATATTTCTACAAAATGTTGCTGACCTAATAAAAGAAAATGAATGAAATATACACTGTAGATTGAATGATGAAAATGCACTTCCCATTGATTTCTGTAGATGCTTGTCAGGTTCTTTGTCAAAAGAAAAAAAAAGTTGAATTTGTAAAAATAAATTGTACAATTGTAGTTCAAATTGTTTTTTTTTTTCTTTTTTAAATATGGAATATAAAAACATAAATCTGATACACTTGTCCAGAATATGCTTCATGCACTTTTAGATTAGATAAGAATCTAAAGAATGCAGTAAGAGACCCGGGTGTTCATACGTATATATGCTTGTTCCGGCCACCTAGTGAAGTGAAACTGCATTTAAACCTTGCCCTAGTTGTGCTTTTTATTATTTGTGACACACTTCTCTTATAACCGAAATCAGTCTGGCTTCTGCAGACAGCTGTACTTGAAAATAAGAAATGAAAAACAATGACAAGGAGACTCCTCAATTGACCCTTCGCTTTCACCCATCCCATTGAACTCCATTGTTAAATACCGCAATGAAACACCAGGAGAGAGAAATGGTGAAAATGGCCACAGCATTTATTAAAATTTTATCAAATAAATAGGACCATGTCAGCCACACCCCAAGGCAATTTTCAAAGCCAGACTTCCATAAGGGATCACTATTTTGCTCTGCTGCTCCTCACTTGAGATCAGCACTATGTCATTATATCCACCACTTATGTGTCAGGCTGCCTCTACCTACAGAGATGATGGCCCGAAACTCTGCTACGAGCAGGAGCTGCATCTTCCACTATGAGAGAAGTTCAACAGCCCTGCTGTTGTTCCAGAATCTGCAGTGTGTTGATGATAGGAAATCCAACCGTGCTGTTACTTAGTACAAGCAGTAGTAGCATCTGTATCAATCAACCCTCTGTGCAGTCACAGGGGAGAACCTCCTTTCTCTCTCTTCTAAATTTAACTGTGCATTACTCTGCCAAGGTCCTACCACTGCTGTGACAAATGAAAACTTAAAATACATTATCATATATCCATTGTTTTGATCCAGAGAAAGGCAAATAACCCAGCATGAAGCCACTGCAAATTATGCCTCAAGAGGGAAAAAAAATTCCTTCCTGACCCCGATGGTCATCAGAAACATTCCCTGGATCAAGCATTTGACATTCATTTAACATGAATAATAGCATGCAAGCAGTCCCATATCTATACTGTACACAGTAGGTGTGTGTATATTTATAAATGTAAATACATATTTAGCCAATAAAATCACTAGAGATACAGTAGTTTCAAGTGATAATTTAAAGGTTTGGTAAGAACTTTTTTGTCAGTTATTTTACATTGGCAACTGGCCTGTTGGGTGTTCATTGTGTCTTCCTCTAGATCAGGGGTCCCCAACCTTTTTTGCTCGTGAGCCACATTTAAATTTAAAAAAGAGTTGGAGGGAAACACAAGCATGAAAAAGTCCATGTGGATGTCAAATAAGAGCTCTGATTGGCTTTTTGGTAACTCCTATATGGACTGGCAGCCTACAGGAGAGAATGTTTGGCAGGACATCTGTTTTTTATGCAACCAAAACTTGCCTCTAAGCCAGTAATTAAAAAATAAGCACCTGCTTCGAGGCCACTGGGAGCAACATCCAAGGGGTTGGAGAGCAACATGTTGCTCGCGAGCTACTGGTTGGGGATCACTGCTCTAGATTCACACAGAAAGGCCTCTGTGATAAAACTGGGGCAATGTAATCAAATATAATACTTTTTCCCTTATGCACAGGGCCACATTTACATTGTGGGTGGGCACTAGGCCTGCTGCTATTCGTCAACCGTTTCTCCTCCCCTTCATTCTTGCACATGTGCAAATTTTCATCATTGGATCTGGAGCCCTAGCGATTAGCACATGGGGAATTTTAAAATCTATTGTATCGCCAGTGCTTTCCAAACCAATGAGGCTGAGGTTGGGCAGCATGCAGCCTCCTAAAATCCTGCCAACCTAGGCCTGGGCCTTTGTGGCCTTTCCACAAATCAGGGCCTGCTTATGCAATTTTTGCTTAATGCATGTTTAATGTAAGTTGTAAAACAGCCTTTTTTTGGGGTTTATAACAGTTCTCACTATTTTATATATTCAAAATCTTTAGGGAACGTAAGCTACAGTTATACACTGGAGAATGAATGAAATAATATCCACCTACTATAAGAATTTATCTTTAAATGTTATTAAATGTAGTTTATTCAGTTCATTCAATTTGTATCTATCAATTAAAGTATCTTTCATGTATTTTTTAGATAGCAACATGATACATTATAATTTGATGTATGCTTTTATGATTGATTGTGTAGAAGGAAGGAGGAATATTTTTTCATCTGAACATTATATAGCTTCTTATTGTGCGTGATTGTCGTCTTCAATAGAGGAAAAAATTAGGGCATTGATTACTGTCTACTTATTACTTAGTGGGTGCTACCATATGCCTTGCCTGGCTGAAGGAATTCATAATGCATTTAGTTACTTCTTGCAGCGTTTCATTAAAATGCCTCCAGCAAAGTTCTGTATTTGTTATGCCTTCATTCTTTACTAAGTGGAAACAGCATTGAACTGAAGGGAAACTAATGGACTATGCAACAGTAGCAACAGTAGGTACTTTTTTGTGCATATCTTTAAATCTTTAACCACATTAGATATTATTTTATAATCTATTAAGAAGAAAGAGCATGTTGTATAAAGCACAGTGTATAAAGCTACCAATGAGAAATGAAATGCAGGAACTGTCACAAACATGGCTTTCTTCAAAATGACCATCATCTATCATCTTAAAAGAGTAGCTTTGTATTTAAAGATATTTCTGCCACGGGCAACTGCCAGATAAATAGCCTTGTTTTTTCACAGACCTCAGTGAGATGCTTAGTGGCCATGATTTTGTTAACAGGTAAACGGCAAGAGATCCTGCTGGCAAGTTATATATGTAACACAAAAAAAGATACCATTACACGGTTAGGAAAGAAAATAAACTTTAGGTGGCATAGAAATATATTTTTCTGCATTTTACATGATAGAGATATCATACATGTTATATGTGCTCTAGATGTATTGCAACCACCCATTAGATAATGAAGACCAACTCACTGTAAAGCAAAGACAATTATAACAATCTTTGCTTAGGATATGGCATGGTAGTCACATACAAAATGCAGAATTAGAATAAACGAGTTAAAGC
>CM044432.1:62251890-62267592 GCA_024363595.1 Xenopus borealis | reverse complement strand
CCCATTCACCCGAGTTTGAAAAATTCAAGTTCAATAATTAATTTAGATTGGTCAAATGTTGAGTTCATGGGAGTTTATGGGAGTTTACAAAAACTCCCATGAACTTGAAATTCAAACCTTGATAAGTATGCCCCTAGGTGTGCAAACTCCCACTCCTAAATGGACACGGCACTACCTGGATGCTGAGTATATGCATAATAATAATATTTATTTATCATAGACCGGCAGGCTCCAATGTAGTAGGAACAAATCAGACAGAAAATGCAGCAAGTAGAGATGAGAGTACTCATTTGAAAATCTTTAAATCTTCTCTACATTTTACAGATTCACCCATTATGTATTATGCTTTTTAAAATAATTGTTTTGTGGGTTGTGGTAGGCTAAATCTTCAATTTTGCCTTTTCATTTTTTTTTTTAAATTAAGCACCCCAAAAAGATTACAATGTGAAAGAAAAAAAGACTAAGTAGGCACCATGAGATACTTATCACTGTATCTGTAGGTAAAGGCAATGCAAAGCAAAGACTGAGAGAGAGTAACTCTTAGAATACTTAAAAAGAACTGCAAGCACTTTGCACTTTGCCCATCACACGTATCTCCTTTATGCAGTCTAACAGCATAGAACTAAACGGTTCGCCTACCAAAGAGAAACTAATACACCAAGATAAAAAGAGCAGAAAGAGTTCTCATAATTATCAAACTATAAAAAAAACTGAGCAACGCCTTCAAAACATTATCTATATAAATGACAGACACTATTCATTGCCCTGCATTACTGAGCAGAACTTTTGACCCAGAATGACTCTGGAAGTATGTAATGACTTGAGTCTCCCAATCTTAAGCATAACTAGCTAGTAAAGATGTTTTACTTGTCCTTTGTTAAGAAAAAAAGTGACTATTATTAGACAAGTCCCATTATGTTTACTAGGCATATGTATAATAGATTTACTGGATATGTACAGTAGCTCACCCTTTTTAATGAACAATTATAGTCAATAGTCAGGATCTTTCTGATCTTATACTAGAAGCAAGCTCAATATAAAGACTAGGCATAATAGCTCCTAAATGCAATGATTAACTACAACCATGTTTCTGCTTTTTGCAAATGTAATATATTTATTTATCCTTCCCTTTGTACTTTATTTATTGGTTGGATACAGTGCTGCACACTCACTTAGCATTTTCCGATGGAATGGCTTTTATATTCTCTCCCCCACCCCCTTCGCTACAGTCCTTTTAATCTATGTTCACTCCAGTCTCCAGGTTGATTGATTTTGTCTGTTGACAAAAGTAATCTGAATCCTCGTTGGTATAAACTGCAGTTCAATGGACTGCTTTAACTTTGGATCCCTTGGCTCTTTTTTTTTTAGAACTTACCAGTCTAGTCTGGCAATGCTAATAACTGTATTATCAGAAGTCTTGTAGATATTACAGTACATTGTGTTTAAGGCTTTCATTTTAGCAACATCCTGGCAAAAGTCCATGCCAAAATACTATAGTCTTATCTCACTGCTTCAGGCCATGTGTTTAATCTCTTTGTTATCTTCTTTACACTTTTTATACAAAAGTAGATTACTGTAAGAAAGTAACAAAGGCCAAGCATACAACACACTGTATTTGCTTCAGAGCTTTGCTGATATTGTATATAGTACGAGGGATTGTGATGCTCATGTAATTATCTGTCACAAGTAAATGTGGTTCTTTGACCTTTGTACGGTACATGCTGTACATTTTTATAATGACCATATTAATCCTCCCATGCAGTGTATATTGCTGAGTTTTGATCAATATAAGCTGACATGCAAGCAATGTCTATACTCCACACAACACGTACAAATATTACCAATTACACAAGAGTGTAAAAACATTTGCATATTCCTACAGGTGTCACCACTTCCTTTTCATAATAAAATCGGCTGCAATACATCATTTAACCATAAGCTTCCCATATCATATTGGTGCCTTTCTCCAGGATATAGCTAGCTGATTTAGATTTGATGTAACTGATCATGAAAAGCTTTCTGCTGCCTACAGCTACAAATGAGGCTTCTTAATCATTATGAAGAAGAAAACTAAAATGAATCACCAATCCATTCAATCCATTTGAGCAGTTACAGTACTTTAAATGGATTTGGCTTGTGCAGCAACTGCAGTTTAGAATTAACAGTTTCTTGTGTGACAAAATGAATATGATTGCTTTAAATTACAACAAATGAAGATAGGAAAAACTGTGGCTTTAGTATGATTAGATAAATAGATGCTGTAGATAGATAGATGGATAGATACTATATGGGGGTATGTTTATTATTACAGTACCTATGAATTTTAGGTGATAATATACTAATGTAACTTCTTTCTCTTTCCCCAGTCTTGCTCTCTACATGAATGAGTATTATTCATGTCCTCATAGGTCCTCCTCCCAGGAGAGGGCCTCCTCTATGCTTTCAACATCTGTACCAAGTAGTACAGCATCAGTAGCAGGAGACTCAAAGACCAGAGACTCAGAAATCCAAGAATAATGGAAGGAACCATTGACAAACTACAGTAAACACTAAATGCATTTTAGGGAAAATGTACTCTAAAATTAACCCCCTATGTCTCTTTTACTCGTAATGTATATAATAGTTGTAACAATATGGAGGTCTGTAGCTCCGCAAAATTATTGCAGTTATACGTGTTATGGTTCATTTTGCATTGTAACCAATTGCAATTGAATATTTTTGCTGAAGATGCGTGATAAATTTACTAATAACATTGCTGGCAAGGTGGCTTCCATACAGGCTGGAATTAGGACTGAGAATGGGGATTTGATAATATCCAGTAGTTGGGGAAAACAACCAGTAGTACTGATGACAAGAAATAGGGATAATCCTCAGGACTCTTCCCAATCACTTTTTACCTTGACCAAGTTGAACAGTTCCATTACTCTAGACCCAGATAAGAATGTTTAAAAATGCCCTGTGGTCTAGATTCTAGACTCTAGAAGGTACATTGCTCAATTGTTTTAAATCATCATCAATTTCCTTACCTTATGGGCTTCCACGTTATTTGCCACATACTGTACATGCGGCTACTTGGAAATATGATCCAGAAATACCTTAATTACCATTACTATGCAGTTGATACGCAAACCGCTACCCGTCCTTTAAACTGGGCAATAGGGATCCAGTATCCATAATTAATAGACAGGGCTGGATTCACCCTGAGGTCGCCCAGAGGCCAAAACGCATCCAGCTCCAAGTGGCTAGTGCTCCAGAATATAAATAATTGCCATGAGGCTGGGGGGCATGCCACCCCTTAATTTATGCCACCCTAGGCCTGGGCCTTTGCGGCCTTGCCACAAATCTTGGCCTATTAATAGATAATTATGTTATCTGAATGTATGGATGAACCTGGGCAGGGTAAAATATAACCCACACAAGACAGATGTAATTTGAAGGCAGAGGTTAACAAGTTGGCAGGGAGAACAGCGAGTGGAGTGATGTAGATATTGGCATCTGGTAAAAAGCTAAGCACAACAGCTATGCTATAGATGAACCTTATTTATAGTCCCACGTATATGACTACCCTGTATCATTAACTAAAACAACCATAATGAGCCCATGAATCTGTAATTACCAACTGTCCCTATTTTCTTAAAACTGTCCCAGAGTAATGCAGCTGGGGCTGGATTTGTGGAAAGGTCACAAAGGACTGGGCCTAGGGTGGCAGAAATTCAGAGATGCTGTCCAGCTGCGTCGCAATAGGTTTGGAAGCATTGGGGATATCCCACAAGCCAATCTTCATGCTCCATGCCTGATGAGACAAAACTTATGGATGTGTGCATGCACATATAAAGGGGCAGATGGGAAAAGAGGTGACAAGTAATTCTGGTCTGGGGCACCCTATGTATTAATCCAATCGAATAAAGTTTTGGTCCAAGAGTGGGAAATCATAGTGTAAAGTGATAACATATTTTTTGGTTGGGTACGTGATACAAGTTGCTATATTTTCAGATATGACAACTATACAGAACATTTGTTGCTACTTGTTTTGTGGGTAGTGGGGTCAATCTCCCCTACAATCAATATAATTCCAGAAAATTTAAATCATAAATCACATGCCTCTTTGTTCATTCCAAATACATGCACAAGATAAACTGATATCTAGTTGATGTTAAAGAGTACTCTTACTTGCTGCTAAGTTATACAATAACATTGTTCACATATTTTCCTTTTCACCTCACAATTTCAAAATTTGAAATATAATTTGCTAGTTTACAAAACGGAGCTAGAAATCTGCTGCCATCTAGTGACATTTTTAGAGATAGATGTTACTTAAAAAATTATATTATTATCACACAAGTTGCATTGGAATAGAGATCATAGATAGATGCATTTGGGGATTTAAACCACACACTTTACCACATGCTGAATGTTCATACTTAAGAGCACATTTATCATACTACAGAAAATAGTATTAAAAGCTCCTGAATGCCACAATTGATACCATTATTTTACTCCACCTCAGACCTCACATGATCTATTATAAATGGGAAGAATGTATGCAGCAGGTAAGGTCCAGCATACATTGTTCATTAAAAATGTATGAATGTAGTATTTTCCTATAGCGAGTTAGTAAGCGCTTCTTTTGCAGGGCCTATTGATGCAAAAATGCTTTTGCAGGACTTCCGGGGGGAGTGCCCATGAAGATGGCCGCATTATAGACAAGCTCCGCTCGCGGCTTCTAAACTTTTCAAGAAATTAACCACAATAATACAAGTTGATACTGGAATAAGCAGAAGAACCAACATCGGAATACCTGAGGGCAAAATTAAGACCACCACCTCTCAGCTCTCCCTCCAACTGCAACCCCGGAAGCCTCGCATGCAACATATAGGCCGTAGACCCGGACCATCCAGCACTATCCTCACAAATACCTGCCAGACCGGATCGGAAAAACTGAAGCCAGGTATAACAGGGAGAGCAGCTGAGACTGGAGCGCAGATAAGTACAAGAGGTCACGGGAGGGTGGTTGGACATTGGCAACTTGAGCGCCCCCCAGTCATGGACTGCGCACCCAAGCCTCCCTTAGGCAAGCTAACACCACTTAAATTATGAAAAACTGGCACAAAGAAAACTCAGACAGTTAAGGATAGACTGTAATTAACAACCCGGTCACAGGAAAACGGCCTAACTACATACTAAATTCATAGCAGATATGAGGCAGTTATAAACTTTGGCCTGGGCCAAAGCATGCTTTTGATTACAACTGAATACACCATAGGATGGCAGTATACTCCACATTTCTAACTGCCACCAAGAAAAAGCCAACAGGCTAAACTGTTTAAAACCCTAATAAAATAAAAACAGAACTGTTTATTAACACCCAAAATCTTACGCTACAAACACAAAAAATTACAACAATGTAAAAAGCAAACCCAGATGTTTTGTAACACAGTAAATGATCTTCTCTACATAAAGGAAAACGCCGACTAGAATATCTCTTCGGAATTAGGTCCCAATAAAGGAAAACTCCTCAACGATCCTTGACACAACCACATAAACTTTAGGACTTTTTACCAAGTTATGGTAAAATCCCTTGGTCCAACAACAAACGTCATCAAAAGAGCCAAGAACTAAGCTAAACAACAAAAAACAAACAGCAGAAACTACCCAAACAGAAAGTGATTCTGAAACAACTGCGCGAATGGAGGATATGGTCCAAATTCTGGATCCCCTACTAGACCAAAAACTAGCAGGCATAAAAGAGTCTGTATCAGAAATCTTGCAACAAATGACTACCCAATCTCAAAGAAAGTCCCAAGCTGAGGAACGAATATCTACGCTGGAAGACAACCTAAATACAGCACAACCACCATTGACCTTCAACAAAAAGAAATCTCGATTCTATTGGAGAAGGTAGAAGACTTAGAAAACCGTAGCAGGAGAAACAATTTGTGATTAGTAGGTATTCCTGTCTCCGTTAAAACTAAAGTTCAACTGATCCTAGAGTGGAAAAACTGATCCTAGAGTGGTTACCTAAAGCCCTCAACATGGACACACAACATCTTCCTTTTCTTGTGTAATGGTTCCATAGGATTGGACCCCCACCTTTACCAACTAAAGATCCACAACGCCCCCGACAAATCATATTCAAACTTCTGAACTTTACAGATAAAACCAGAATACTAGAGGCATATCGAAAGATGAGGAATCTTGCTTATGACGGACATCCTATCCTACTATTCCAGGACTATTCTGCAACCGTGACGGCAAAACGCAGAGAATTTGCACCAATTTGTAAAACACTTTATAAAGCTGGTTTTAAATTCTCTCTACTATTCTCAGCTAAACTGAAGATCATTGAAAAGGACACCAATAAGAGATAAAAGACATGACTTAATACAATCTACCTGATGTTAACTGCTCAACTCGGAGGCCTATTCACACAAACCGATCCCAAACTGTTCCCAATAAGGACTATTGGCCTGGACAAAACCTTTCTAGTAAGCACTATTTCCACACCGGACGGTATTGGCTCAACATAATCAAATGCCCTTTGAGGAGGAAATAAAGGAAAGGAAGGTGGGCTCAACTGCCGAGTCTCCCCACATTGATAGGAGAAATTTCAGCCCAATATAAACTCCGGTAACACCACATCTCGATACTTTACATTTTATGCTTCAATGTTTTCTTTATGGTTCTCATTTGCTTTTTTCATATATAACAGCTTATTGAAAAATTCCAGCTAAACTATTTTGTTAGATTGAACACTTTCCTTTTCTTTCACCCATACATGAAGACGCCGTTGACACTTCTACAGCTACCGTTTTTACAATACTTTCTTCTCCATGGTGACTATTGAACGTAGAAGTCCACATCAGAACATAAAAGCTAGATTATCCATAACGGAAACCACTGAAATAGATAAAAAAATGCACAAATACTTGCCTGGAATTCTACCAGCCACCCTGAGCTCTAATTTTAACAAAGCTCACCCTATCCCAATCAACAGTTTCAAGGAAGAATATATACTGAATCTAAGATTGACATTTTTTTCGATTGGAGTTTAATCCAGATATTAAGACCTGGTCAATGCTAGACTAGCCACAATGAACCAGCTCAAATACTAGACGTCATAGACACCTTTACACAAATCTCAATCGAATCCTTTGGGAACTCCTTATCTAGTTCCTCATGGTTTTCTTAGTTGTGTTTTGCATGTTTAGAATTTAGTAGGAGATTGTCTTAAAGTGGACCCGTCACCCCCAAAAAAATATTCAAAATCCTATTTCATCGCATTAGTCAAGCAAAATGAACATTAATTACACTATATAAAAAATTTTAATCTTGTTTCCTTCAGTCTGGGAATTCATAATTATAGCAAGCGGGCAGGAGCCATTTTGTGGTCACTGTTATTAAGGCAAGCCTTGTATCATCTCAGAATATTGTTTGTGCACAGAATGGGGGACCCAATGTCTATCCCCATGTCCTGGCTACACAATTAAATGGTTAAGAGAACTGGGGGAATGTGTGGGGAGCAGTGGCATCTAGGAAGTGCTGAATGGAAAGGGAAAGTAATTATCTGCCCCGCCTCTATGCCTAAGGCATAGAGGAGTGGCAGACAATATTTGATTGACAGCTGAGATTTTTAAATGAGCTTAAAACAGCTATGAATGCTTTAATAAAAATTTAAAATTGGATTTCATGTTTAATTTGAAAAGGACTTTTATTATACAGATTTTTGTGTGTGGGTGACGGGTCCACTTTAATATGAGTGACAATGTCAAGTGATTTAACAATAATTTTGTTTTCTTTATCTGCTTTTACACAACTACAATTTTGGTAAATAGCTTGTTTATCACAGTTAAATGCTTAATATACTGAAACACCCTTTTCCTTCTAGTTATACACTATATGGGGATATGGCTCAACAATTAATCTTTACATGGTTCAAGTTGTAACTTGATTTCCTGGAATGTAGGTGGCTTAAACACTCCAATAATGCTAACTCTAATGAAAAAAAGGAAATGGTCATATTGTTCTATTACAGGAAACACATTGGCGAGATACAGAAAAAGGGACACTGAGAGACACTTGGATACAAGAAACCATAACTGCATCTTACACCAACAAAACTAGAGGTGTAGCTATTATACCACATAAATCTCTGAAGGGTGCAGTCACAAAAACATATAAAGATAAGCAAGGTTGTTATTTAATCATTGACGTAGAGGTATTAGGCACTAAATATACTGTGGTGAATGTTTACGCACCAAATGATTATAACAACCTTTTTTTTTTACATAACTAATGCAAAAGATTGACTCCTGGGGGCCCACCAATTTCATTTTGGGAGGAGATATGAATACGGTGTGGGATTGTTTCATGGACAGGTCAGACGCCACAACTAGATATCCTACCAGAAGGATTACTCCACTTCATATATTCTGTGAGTTCTTACATTTACAAGATACATATAGATATGCAAATCCAGACACTAAAGACTATACTTTCTACTCAGGGGCCCATAACACACACTAGACAATTTTTTCCTACCTCACACCCAACTAGACACTATACTGAAGACCACAACAGGTAATAGACCATGCCCCAGAGACTTTAATTTTGATACACAAGATATCCAGAAATGCTTCCTTCAACTTCCTACTTAAACAATAATACCGATTTTCAAATATATTTAAAACAACAATGGGCTAATTATATTAATGACAACATGCAACACTGGGATGATCAAAGTCTCCTGTGGGCAGCTCACAAATTCAGAAGAGGATAAAAAGAAATACACGAACACAAAAAATCTGTTTAACACTTTATTACATGACAATGCACAATACAAAATACGAAAAACAAATATTATAGATGGGGCAACAAACCTGGAAAACTCTTAGCTAAAATCACAAAGCTTCAAACCTCATATAATTTCATAAAGAAACTAAAAACAGAGAAGGTTGGACTCAAGACACAAAACACATAGTAAAAGAATTAGAAACGAATTTTCCATTTAAAAAATGCCCATTTGTCCAAACACTCGGTTCAGGATAGAGAGATACTCGATGCACCTATAACGGAACAAGAAATAGCCTCATTAATAAAACAATTAAAAAATGGGAAATCACCAGGTACAGATGGTCTTAGTGCAGAATACTACAAAATTCTTATACTAGAATTAACCCCCATACTTGCAGCTAACTTTATGTTTTACAAGGATCCCCACTGTGGAACGAAGCTAGGATCATTCTAATTCCAAAGGAAGGAAAAGATCATACTTCTTCTAGCAGACCAATTTCCCTACTAAATCAGGACCTAAAAATATTGACTAAAATAATGGCAGCCAGATTACAAACCATTCTCCCGCACATACTTACCACACATCAGGTAGGGTTCCTCAAAAATCGAAACCCAGTCCAAGCCATACAAAATGCAATTGCAGTCATCTATCAGTGCAACCTGGAAAAGAGAAATCACAGAATGTTAATCAACCTAGACGCAGGTAAAGCATTTGATTTTAAATCTATTCAAAACATTATATACCCACTCTTATGCCCATATTACAGCAAATTGTATCAAGACTCTAGAAGAGTTTATACCAAGAGTAACTAGGCAAGGCTGTCCCCTCTCGCCCCTGCATTTTAATATCGCCCTGGACCCTCTGCTACGAGATTTACTGAATAACAACAATTTGAAGGTATTACAATAGGCACACAACAACTTATCTTTTTAAATAAGCCGAAAACAGATCTCCCTATCATATTACGTAAAATTGAGATCTTTGGCTTAAAAAAATCTAGGAAAATCGGAAGCATTATGCCTAAAACACATAACCTTGCAGACTGGAACAATCCTTTTCCTTTCAATAAAGCCAGAACACATATCAAATTCCTTGGAATTAAACTGCCACAATCTCATCATGACATATACAAATTAAACATTAGACACACCATTGACCTCATAGAACAAGAAACCAGGAAATGGATAAACACCAATTTATCATTTATGGGCAGAATCCATTTAATAAAAATGGTCATATTTCCCAAAATCCTTTACAAAATCCGAATGTTACCATATCGAATAACACCAACAAACACAAAACGGCTACAGCACATATTCAGAACCTTTATATGGAACAAAAAAAGACCCAGAATCAATTTCCCCAACAGCAAAAACAAGATGGGGGACTTAATCTACCAAATATAGTGGAATATAATGAGGCAGCTCCTTTACGATTTGTGGGAGACTGGCTTCATCATAGAAACGTATATACCATGACACCCATTGATGAAGTATTATCGGAAGGTTCTTCTCTTAACTCCTTTTTACAGACACCGTTAAAAGATATCCCAAAAAATATGCAAGATAATCCACTCTTAATTCATACCTATAAAACGTGGCATGCAATCCACAAAAGAATAATTATATCCCTATTGAACTCCATACATCTCACTTGGATTAAAAACAAGAATTTTAGGTCTGAACAATACTATATTTAACCTATGGCAAACACAGGGCATACAGAATATCAAAGATTTGATTACGGACAAGTTCACCTTGCAACCAGTGGTAGACATCATACAGAAGTATGCATTTCTAAAAACTAACCAATTCCACTTATTGCAGTTGACTCATTTCATTGCACAACTCATCGAAAGGGATAAAAACAACTTGGCAGACTCTCTATGGCTTAAAAAAGACACAATCATATCAACCGCTCAAATTCATAGACAAATCAGATCCACTTTAGACGTGGATAACTCTAATTACTAACTTTACAAAATGCACCACGGTAATTCCACAAGCAAACAGCATAGATATCCTTCAGCTTCATACATGAGCCATAAAGAAGTTACCAGCTAACACCTATCAGGAGATGACCTTACAAATATTACATCAGATGTATTTAACCCCTTTAAAAAGATACCACATTGGCACCGCAACATCAAATAAATGCCTTAAATGCGGAGAGGCTAGAGAAGATCTAATCCACTGTTTATGGTCATGCCCACATATTCAAAAATTTTGGGGGGAGATCGCCGACTACTAGAACAATGCATCTGGGAAAACAATGTCACCTACAGCAGCTTGTGCTATATTTAGCAAATTTCCACCGGATCCCTCCAAATCAGAAAAAGCCTTGGCAGAATGCTTAGCAGCAGCAGCAGCCAGAAAAGCTATACTACACAAATGGCTATCACAGTCCCCTCCACCCACATCTCTAGTATTGGAAAAACTACAACACATCTTTCATATGGACTTAGTGGAAACTTTGACAAATAATGAAGTTTGCAGTGTATTTTTCCTTAACACCTTCTCTACATACATTAATATGTTACCACCAAGTATCAGACAATTAACCATATAAACATTCCAACACACCACATGGTATGAGATGGAATTGCTACGGGGAGCCGGACCTGTTCAGGACGTGAACCAAATGTTAATGAACACCACAAATCTACAGAACACAATGGAAACCCCCAGGAGTCAATACCTTAATAGAATGTTATTTAACGAGTTAATACATCTCTGAATGTAAGGTAATGACCCAATATCACCACTGATAGAAACTAACTGATGAAGGTTGTTTATAAAAATCACTTTGGAGATGGAGATACTATTGAGTTATATGATGATCACATGAATAAGATACAGAAATATTAACTATTATTAATAAGCTCATATTCACTTGACTTATCCTGATTCTTATTTGTTGATTTGTTTACTTGATATTATATGTTTTGTTGTCAGGCATAACAGAAATAAAAACATTATTGAAAAAAAAAATTGTTTTGTAGTTCTGGAATTACCACCACACTAAGGGGCAGATTTACTAAGGGTCAAAGTATAGTCAAATACAGATCACTGATGGCCTGGTAGAGCTAACCCAAAAATGTATTGCTGCTGATATCAATATTTGTTTAGCGGGGAACTCCACACAAACATAACTTTAACTTTTTGAAAAGTAAACATAATTTCATGCTTTGAAATATAAATCAATTAAAAAATATGCAGACTTTTCATGACTTTTAATGGTTTGGAACAGTTCCCTAAGCCTATCCCCCTGCTCTCCCACTGATCTGTCTGACTACTTTGCTGAGATGCCTGACTACGATAACTTTGTATCAGCAACCATCTGTCCTCAGCCTGCATACTCCAAACCCCACAATTCCCTGCACACATGATTTCAATAAGGATAGGGACATCACAGTGCAATGTATTGTGGGTTATGTAGTTGCTGCATGCTGTCTGTAAGCTGTGGAGAAGTTGTTACAATTTGTAACATCAGATTTTAATCCCTCCTTGTATGCATCAAGTGCCTTGCAACTTTAAATAAATCACTTGAAAATACTGCTCTCCAGTGAACCTTCATTCCTGTATGATATATTTTCTGGAAGTGGTGAAACCAGATCACTGTTTGATTGAGCAGCAGACAACATTGCACAGGGTTTGTGGATTCAAACACTCTATTTACTTTGGACATTTTAATCCCTTCTTCCCTGCCTGGATTTCAAATGATGCAGAAAGAGCTGGATATTAGCATAAAAAATGTATTCATACTTTTTGAAGAAACAGGTAACTGTGATTTGTATACTATCGGTTGCTGTGTTATGTGGGCCTCTTTATCAAATTTTGGTTTGGAAGCTAGAGTTCCCTTTTAATAATTTCTCTTCTTGAAATAATGTAGCTGTTTGCCGTCTGGTCTTTAAATCACTTGGCTTCTGCTATCATTTCAGTAATGATTACTTTACAAATAACCAATTGCAATTTATTTCCTTATATAGGTATGTGATCCATTATCTGGAACCCATTATCCAGAAAGCTCCAATAGATGCCATTTGATCCAAATAATGCCAATTTTAAAAAAAGATTTCCTTTTTTCTCTGTACAGCACATTGTACTTGATACAAACAAATATATGATCCTTATTGGAAGCAAAATCGCCCTATCCAGTTTATTTAATGTTTACATGATTTTGTAAGTATGAAGATCAATATAATGGAAAGATTAGTTATTCAAAAAACCTCAAGTCCCGAGCATTCTCGATAACAGGTCCCATACCTGTACAAAAAAATGTTTTGGGTGTAGAATGCCCATGTTGTTTTTTCATATATAAATAACAAGTGTTATTTAGAAATTATCTACTTCTGAATGTAAAGGCCCTGCATGCTACAATATATATATTTCTAGCATGTAAAGCACAGTGCTGGTTTTAAATAAACAACTCATGGACACAGCACTGGTCAAAGTTGTGGGTGCTTCCCAAGAACTATAATATTTGTTTTCTTCAGATTCACTAAAAATCACAGAAAATTTGTATAACTGTGCAATTGCACTTACAGCGCCAGTTGCATTTCTTCCATTACCCTGTTGAATATGTCAGAAAGTGAGACCCTGGGCGTATTCCAAACTCCCCAAGTCAGCAGTGAAAACATACAGTATAAACAATTTCATTCACAATGACTTAGTGGCTAACACAAACATACTGAATTCTGAGAGATTCTTGGTGAATTCTGAGAAAAGTACATCTTTGTCCCTGATTTTCTAAATGTGACAATGTTTCTTGTGAAATGCACTTTATAAGTAACAAATGTCACAACATCTTTGAGAAACTACCTTTTGCTTTAGATGAAATAGCCTTTTCTGAATTTAGTTACCTGTATTTGGATTAAAGATTAACCAGAATCTTTTTGTGCTGACTTTGAATAGATAGCTAAAAGTTTATTATTATTGTTAAATCATAAAACACCACCATTTTCCTTGGAGCACTATAAAAATAAACATTAAAGGAGCAAACAATGCAACAAACAAAGTTTTGAAGGGATATTGGCACAATGTAATGTATCATCTTTACCCTATTTGCTCAGTCTGCTATTTATTTTACTTTTTTTTTCAAAACACAATAATTTGACACACATGAAGTTGGGTTGATACTTCTATAGGAGAAACTGAACAGAACCTTGTTCCTCTGGAGTGAATTGTGGCCTCCAAAAGTGGCCAACGATACTACTGAAACTGAGATTCAAACACCCTCTTGACAACATTGATATCATTTTCCACTAGTTGGAATTGGGAATACAGCATTAAAGGAAAATGTTTTATTAGTCATTCATTGACATGATTGATTAATTAAAGGAGCAGGACAGTACAATTAGGAAAATAGGGGTGCCAGCAATTGTAGTTGTTTACTTCCTACCCCGGTGAAATCCTCTTCTGCAAAAATCCCTTTGCCCAGGGCATTGCGGTCTGTGAATTGCCTGCAAACTGCTGCCTGTAAATTGCTTGTAAAGTGCTGCCTTTAAATTGCCTATACCTACTGAAACTGTAAAGAAATTTTTTTAAAAGTTCTGTACAAGAACTTGCCAGGGAGGCAATGTAAAGGAAGAAAATAGAGGTGCATCATTCACGCATAGCCTAGAATCACTATGGAGATTCCTAACAATTTGGCACTCCCCAGTGATTCTATTTAACTAATTTAAAGGCACCAACTGTGAGATAAACTTTACCGAAATATGCATAAGATTGAGGAACAAATAAATGTAAGAAAATAAATCAAAATCACATAAAATTTAAAATACTATAATATAAACTACTACGTATATTGTGTGGCAGAAATTGACTGTCAACGGCCTTTTTGAAAAAATAGGTTTGTTTATGAAGAAGGAAAGGCTGCATTATGATACTATCTAACTAACAATATTACTATTCAGTGTATTCAAGTATTGGCAAATGTGTTTATCCCATCAATCATCATTCTTAAAAACACAATTATCAAGAAATAACAAATGGTGTTTATCAGTTAGCATAAAAGCAAGAATGTCTAATTTTAAAGGATGACAAAACTGTATTATTTTTTTTTGGGAAACTTAAAAAAACACATGGCAAATATGCATAAGTAATTATGAATATTTAAACCATGTCACATTTGGGCATCATTTTTTACTGTCCAAATAGAATCACTGGGGGAGCGCCAACTTGAATGTCTAAAGAGACATTAAACCAGTTTTGAAGAAAATATAAAATAGTTCAACAAAATAATACATTATAAAGACTGTACAGTTCTTGCGCGCGTGTGTGTGTGTGTGCGTGCGTGTGTGTGCGTGTGCGTGTGCACGTGTGTTTTGCAGGGCTCCAAACTGCTATGAAATAAACTGTGTATTAGTAAATGGTTGAGTTGCTGTAACTACCGTACATCTGTCAGAATAAAAGCATTCAATCTGAGGTTTCTCTTTTATGTACTGATAAAACAAAGCCACTAGTGGATTAGAGATAAAATCCGTTTTCCGCAGGCTGAAGACTGGTCTTTTTTTATTTTTTTCAGAAACTATTTTTCTTCCTTTAGTAATACATTGTGTGTTTCAGTCATTTGGTTTCATTCTAATCATAAGGGCTTTGAATTCATGAGTTCCTCTCTCACAGTAAATGATTTTATTTAAGTACTTTGAGCAGCCAAAATGGCTTTACCTTCTTTTCTTCCTGTAATACGATTACTTTGTGATACCGGGGAATGAATGGCATATATTTCTTCTTGTCTTCCTTTTTAGAGTTGACATTCTCATAATGCAGTGCACTTTCCCCTTAGAAAGTTCAGAGAAAGATTTATGAGTCTGCTGTTCAAATTGCACAGACATCTAAATAAATACTGAGAGGCTTTCCCCTTATGTTGACAGTAGGTAATAAGGGCAACATTATGCACTAATGGAGTGC
>CM044432.1:62222696-62235133 GCA_024363595.1 Xenopus borealis | reverse complement strand
AGGAAAGTGGGGGAGGAACTGGAGCAGAGACACAGAGGAGGAGGACTAAGCAGGACAAGAAGCAGACGGTGGGTCACAGATTAGTTTAAAGATAAACAAATTAAGTAGCCGTGCCGTTCTAACTGTAATTAATAGCACAAGAGTGAAGTGCCATGCAACATCTAATCAGACAGCGGGCGGCCCACTTAAATAAAGCGCAGATCGTCCCTTCGGGCAAATGTCCGAACAGGCAGATTACCAGTCCGGGCCAGAACCAGTCACTTGCTATCTATTCAAGGCCTCTCATTTAAGTAAATGCCCCAGTCAAGCCAGGTTTGCTTGTATGCTATTATGAATGCAGGTCATAATGGGACAACACCACTAAAAGTAGAACCACCATTAGTAAAGTATAGGCTCTCTTGTTCTCCTGTTCATATATGTACCTGCGAGTACCAGCAAGGTTAAAAATTATGGTGGTGTGAAATAAAACATTTTTCTTTGATGGTACACCGCTTCCAAGGAGTTACTGGAGTGTGTATCCAAAGTGGAATGATGTTGTAAAGTATTCTCCCCAAGCTACGGGTTCAGGGTGCAACAACCGGACCACCAACGGAGAGAGGTGAGTGACCCTGACTTCTAAAATTGCATATAAGATAAAGCAAGTTGCAGTTCAGGCAGTTGCACCCGAACCACATCTCAAATCTGGTGAGGGTCTCAACTGCAAACATTTAATTGCAAAATGCAAATGATTAAGAGAGACAGAACAAAATAATGAATTAAGCTGATAGCACCTGTATTTATTTGATATTAGTTTTATTGGAAAGTATATTAAAGGGCAAGGAAAGTGTAAAATAGAATAAGGCTAGAAATGCTGTATTTTGTATACTGAACATAAACATGAACTTACTGCACCACAAGCCTAATCAAACAACTGATTTATGCTTTCAAAGTTGGCCACAGGGGGCTGTCATCTTGTAACTTTGTTAGACATCTCTGCAATATCAAGACTCACACATGCTCAGTGTGATCTGGGCTTCTTAGGGGTGGTCATAAAATATCAAAAAACAAAGCTGCTTGAGTTCTGCATGGCTGGTAAGTAAGGCAGGGGCTCCCCCTGCTGTTCATAAGTATGATTGTTTCCCTGCCAGAAGTTAGGGACTGTATGACAATTCCTATCCACAGCAGTAAATGAAGGGAGAATTTCACTGCATACAGTCAGGTTTCTTATAAAAAAACAGTACACATTTTTTAATTAAAGTATATTGGAGAGAGATTTCTTTTTCATTAAAGAAAGTAAAAATGGGATTTTATTTCTTTGCCTTTCCTTGCCCTTTAACTTAGCAGTAAGAACATGTTCATCAGAATATTTTTAAATTAAGTTAGAATTTTATTTCATGTTTTCCCACAAAGCACATATGGAATCAGTTTTGGAAAAAGTGATCAAACTAGGTACAGTATAATTGTTGGCATTTTTGAGAACCACTGCACTAACCCCACATATAACAGGTAATTTATGACCATAAGTACAAGTGTGGCCATGCTTAAATGGACACAAATGTTGCAAGTATTGTTGTCATTAATTAAAGGTTAATAAAATACACTCCTTGTAATTTCATATAGTTGCACTAAGAGTAACTGGTAGGATGAAGAATGACATGTTAATTACATTTTAATGCAGTGTCCCGTGTGAAAAATGTAGTCACAACTTACAGTAAATTGCGAAAACATGCTCAAGCAATTGTGTTGGGTGCATTGTGCACAACTTCCAGGGACAGGCACAATTATGTTGAAATTGAATTGAAAAAACATTGAATTATAGAAAAAAACATAGCAATTTGCATCTGGATATTGCACTTAGGAAATGCCCTCTATAATCTATATTCCTTTTGTCAAACTCAACTAAGTATTTTGGCTCATTAGAAATACTTAAAAAGCTACGTATCCTTTCCAGGGTGCCACATAGTCAAAGTCTGAATTGTGCATTATAACCTACATTTTAACAACAGATGGTAATGACTACTCTGCACTTTATCCCTAATGTGACCCTAATTACTTGAGAGAGAACATGACTATTAGTAATCAATTACAGTGAAAGCTCAATTTTACACATCAGGATTTTAGGTTATCCCTTATTTTACACTGTTTTTAAGGTCCAAACAATACACAATGCATATTTAAGTTTTTGTAGAATTTACACCATTTTTTATGGCCAGTGAAAACTGTTAAATCAAGATTCTGCTGTGTGAGATTTTTATTATTATAGAACACCAACATATTGAACAATGTTGTACAATAAATGAGTGTTAACATACAAATTACAGATAAAAAACAATGCAATAACAGATAACACATACAAGAGGTTATCAATATAACTATAACTCATAACAATATAACTGTAACTCATCCAAGGGGACCCTGCCTAAAGATCTTACATTATGTTGGTTAGAACATTGCATTGATAAAAAGGCTGGTAGGTGACACTGGCAACAGCTTCAACACCACATTGCAGCTCCCTGATAAAAGCAGATGCACTATCCCAAGCTCAGTTAACACTCATATTATATTGCATTTTAGAATTAACATTTCATTTTTAATTCAGCAATGCTAAACATCACTAATGCCCAAGGGAAGGCAAGCATTACAGCATAATTGTAATGAATTAAATGAAGCTGTGCTTAAAATGTTAATGTATCAAAGTAGTCTACAAGGATATCAGTGAAGCCCAATTCAAAGTGACCTCCTGCTTACCTTGCTCCGAAAACCAGATAGATGAATGTGTTCTGTAACAAACACTATACTATGTTCCATGAGGAATTAATTTCAAGGAGTGAAGTCTAATAAAAGCTGCAGCACGGAGTGCACTTGTTGCAATAACACATCTATTATTAAAAGTGAAAATACTGTGTGCTTACATTAAAGATCACAAGACCAGAGTTTCAAAGCTGTTGGATCTAAAAAGATAAAAACATGTCTTCTGAAATAAATCTAAAGTAAATAAAATAGAACTTCTAGTCAGTTTGATAAAGATGCAGCTGATTATCAAACCTCAAGTGAATGACCAGAACACATTGTTTCTACTCACATCCATCCTGGTGGCAGAAGAATGCTGAGATTTGTATTAGTTTATGTTAAATGGTACTGCAATTTATCAGTGCATTATCAGTTCACCTCTGTAAAATATGCAGAGCTTCATTGTTCTCATGGCAGGCTTTTTGCTGGTCAATAACAAGTCAACTTCGAGACTAAACTTTGAGCGAAGGTTCTATAGGTCAGTTGAAGGAGACAAGCAAAGCGATTACCAATCAATAACTAGACCATTCTTTTCATCATCTGTTTGTCCACATTGCCAGTGTAAAGGAATAAAGCACTATAAAATGCATAATGCAAGATGTTATAGTCACCAAAAAGAAAGATGGTCCACTCTGTATATTACTCTTAAAAGGACTTTTAATGTATTCAAACCTTTTTCAAATACAGGATACTCAATAAAACCATAAATTTAGAGTATATTCCATTTTCCTAATTATACGTAGAGTTGTGTATTTAGCCTGAGAGAAAAACAGTTTGACATTTCTTTATGTGACTTGCCATTGCATTCAATTATGAAGGCACAAGAAAGAATCTGCAGGCACAATGCATAAATATAATCATGTACTTTAGACATGGTAAAGTATAGGGTTTGATCCAACAAATAGTACATTTATTATCTGAATGATTCAGTTGCTCCCCAAAACCCCTTTATAAGTACCATTAACTACAAAAAAAATCATTTCAACAAGCAGAAATTTCTGAAAATCTGTCACATAATTTCGTAAGAGTGTAAGTGCATCCAGGAAAAAAGATTTGATTGATATCCATATTGAGTTGATACTGATTAAATCCTTTAGAAAAATGTTCAATTGCCCATAGCCTATTATGGAACTGAATTCTTCAGCACAGCTATTCTTGATAGCCTGAGGTATCCCAAAACACTTAAATAATATTAAATCAGGTTTGATCAAATTGATCAAATTTGTCAAACTGACTGAATGACTAGGAGATTTCTAGGAGATTTCCCATTCATATTCAAATCCTTTAGAAAAATGTTTAATTGCCCATAGCCTATTATGGAAGTGAATTCTTCAGCACAGCTATTCTTGTTAGCCTGAGGTATCAAATTCCAAAACACTTACAAAATATTAAATCAGATTTGATCAAATCTATTAAATTTGTCAAACTGATTGAATGACTTGGAGATTTCCCATTCATATTCTGGCCCTAATATTGTCATTGCTTTTCATGTTAGACTGTAAGCTTTCTAGTTGGTTTGCATATATTCTCTGTAAACTTTGCTTCACCATGGTGCCATATTGTGACACAGAAATCTGCTCTCATGAAATGGGTGGATTATTAGTTTTTCTGGGGGGGTCATTGTTTAAACATCATACAATCATAGTTTAATTAGACAATTCTATGTATAATGAGAATCTACTTTGAGCTTACCTCAAATTATGACTTTTCCAGTGAAAGATGTGGGACATTCAAGAAATTCAATTGAGCCAGTTACCTGTGCATCTCATTAAATGGAAACTATACCCTTGAACATTGCAGGTCTCTAAAATCTATATAACATAAAACAGTGCATATGTGAAACGCTGTTTCATATTTAAATCTATGTGTGTGTGTATATATATATATATATATATATATATATATATATTAAGTCCAGTGAGTGTCAGCACTCCAAAGCAGTTGCTGTTGCAGCTTATCCAATTATAATCTCGGGGTGCACGGTTAAAACGTATTTAAAACGTATTTGTATATATGGCTTCAAAGAACCAGCACTCCCATAAAAATCTTCAATGCTTTATTAGCTTTTCATAGATATCCGACGTTTCGGTCCTCATTAGGACCTTTCTCAAGGAGAAAGGTCCTAATGAGGACCGAAATTCGGATATCTATGAAAAGCTAATAAAGCATTGAAGATTTTTATGGGAGTGCTGGTTCTTTGAAGCCATATATATATAATAGAATAATTTGATTACAATATACTTTTCTATTAGTATGTGCCATTGGGTAATCCTAAATAGAAAAACTGCCATTGTGAGTACAAAAGGATACCACCTGGCTCATAGGAATTACTGTGCTCACACACAAACAAAGGGCACACATACATGCTAGGTTACATCAGCCAATGAATAGACAGAGCTCTGTTTTTTACTCACACTTCTTCCTGTTATAGTTAGAACTGATTTATTTCCTGTCAGGTGATCTCTGAAGGCACACACAGACCATCACAAAATAGTAGCTGGTAAAAGATGTTAAGGGGCAATGTCTACTATAATATATATATATAATATTATTATTATTATTGTTATTATTATTAATAATACATTATAATTACTGTTATCAACTTTGGTAGGATTCATTAAAGAAGAAGGAAAGCTACTGAGGAAATAGTGTAAGCTAGAATGCTATATGTATTCTGCAGAATGCTTTACCATACCTGAGTAAACAGTTCTAGAAGCTCTCTGTTTAGGATAGCAGCTGCCATATAAGCTTGGTGTGACAACACTTCCTGTCCGGGTCACTCTGTGCTCGCTCATCGATCTGGGCTCAAATATTCATCAGGGAGGGGGAGAGGTGCAAACTGAGCATGCTCATGCTGAGCCTTGGAAGTTTAAGCTGAAAGAAGGAAGTCTTATACACAATGGAAGGAAAGAACTACAGTGTTTCTTTTAAGAGAGAGGATTTATTGGTGTATTTATATAGACCTTATAGATAAGGCTTACTTAGTTTTAGCCTTTCCTTTACTTAGCCTTAGCCTTTACTTAGTTTTAGCCTTTAGCCTTAAGGTATAGTTAAGAGTTTTAAGGCATTAACACAGTATATTTATATAGTATTGTTTGAAGTGTATTAAGAAGGAAACTACAGTTTTTAAAATAACCCCTGTAAAATGTCTGATTTACTGAACACTTCAGGACTGTCACTTCTGTATATGTGTAACGGTTATAAGAAGCAACAACTAAAACAGAAAAAAAAAACCTCATGAATTATCACAACTTTTAACTTCACTGAATATAAATCTTAAAATGGACCCCATTTTTTTTTTGTTTTCACCTGCATCTGCAGTCCAGGCCTCCCTGTTGCCCTGTTCCCCCACGATCGTGAGGTCTGCTGTATAAATAGTTATGCACCCTTAGTTTCCCTACAACTGGATTCCAGTAAAGATATCCTATTTAACTGACAGCTTTGGAAACAAAGTTTTTCAAATTTTTATCATTAATAACAAATTGCCATTTATTTAATCAGAATACATAGTATATATATATGCAGTTTGGCAACTGTAGAATTTTAAAAGTATTCATTTTCTTATGAAGCTAGACCGCTTTATCACAATCCTGAATATCAGAAATGCATTAACTAAAATAAATTGCTTTGAACTCAGAAGCTCAACTGAATGGCAAATAGACATATTTCATTTTGGTATACTCAGCAAACGCATGAAGATTTTGTATGTGAGAGTGGAAATAAGTTTAAGGCTAAACTCTGAGACAGCTATTTCTCCATGTTCCAAGTCACTGAACTGAGAGTTTATTTTAAGCAGCAGCAATTCGGGAAATAATTAGGTACGTTTCGGTCTGTCATGCATACAAAGTACTATATTTAAATCTCATAATTCCTATTATTTTTTTATTTACAATCCACCAATACTAGCAAGTCTTACAAAAAAGCAAATAAGTAGCATTGATTAACCTGGATATTATGTCTTCTACAATATTAGAAAAAACTCTGACCCTGCTTTATTTTCAATTTTTTTGAATTTAATAGTATCTGGAGTTTATTTGTCATGTATTCCCCTTCAATATATTGTAAGGTATTAGGGTTTAGATTTCTGGGTGCAAAAGTCATTTACATTAATAGTGTACATAAGAGCCTGCCATTTTGTGCCTTCCAAAAGATGCACAGACCTAAAAGGTACAGTGACATTTGTTCAAACTACTACAGTATACATGTATTGAAAAACACAAATACTCCAGTCTACTTGCATGCAAAATGTACAGTACATAACATGAAAAGGGCTTGACTGAGTAAATTACATTATATATATATATATATATATATGTGTATGTATATATATATATATATGTGTATGTATATATATATATATATATATATAATGTGTATGTATATGTATGTATATATATATATATATGTGTATGTATATATATATATGTGTATGTATATATATATATATATATATATCAAAACAGGGGGGTTGTGCACTCTAAAGGCTTTAAAGTATATACAAGTATTATAAATGCTAATGCATATACACCCAAAACAAGGGTTATTTTGTTACAAAGTTATGATCATAAAATTGATAAGCCACCATACCACGTGAAGGTAAACCCCGAATGGCGGTCCCTAACTTGTTTTATTTATTACGTGCATTCTAGCATTACCTGTAATCAATGTCCATTGAACGCTGTTTTTTCTCTCCCCCCGCCATTCGGGGTTTACCTTGACGTGGTATGGTGGCTTATCAAGTTCATTTACAAGTCAATGGCAGAGGTCCATTGAACCATTTGAAGATATTATGTAAAGTTGCCATAAGAAAAAACTCCCATTGACTAAAGGGATACTGTCATGGGAAAAAATGTTTTTCTCAAAATGCATCAGTTAATAGTGCTGCTCCAGCAGTATTCTGCACTGAAATCCATTTCTCAAAAGGGCAAACAGATTTTTTTATATATTTTTTTTTTAAATCTGACATGGGGCTAGACATATTGTCAATTTCCCAGCTGTCCCAAGTCATGTGACTTGTGCTCTGATAAACTTCAGTCACTCTTTACTGTTAGGCTGCTGGGGGGAGGTAGCCAGGTAATAGCTCAATAACACAAGATATCAGCTCCCAGGTAGATCTAAGAACAGCACTCAATAGTAAAAACCTATGTCCCACTGTGACTCCTTCAGTTACATTGAGAAGGAAAAACAACAGCCTGCCAGAAAGCAGTTCCCTCCTAAAGTGCTGGCTCAAGTCACATGACCAGGGGCAGCTGGGAAATTGACAAAATGTCTAGCCCCATCTCAGATTTAAAAATTGAATATAAAAAAATCTATTTGCTCTTTTGAAAATTGGATTTCAGTGCAGAAGTCTACTGGAGTAGCACTATTAACTGAAACAAACATTTTTTCCCATGACAGTATCCCTTTAAATGCATTAGGAGAAAAAAGTCACTATAAGAAAAAACACCCATTGACTTTAATGCATTAGGAGAAAAAAGTCACCATAAGAAAAACACCCATTAACTTTAATGCTTTAGAACCAAAAAGTTGCCATTAGAAAAAATCTGATCTCAGCTGCCACCAAATTATCTAACTGGGATGGAATATTTACTCTATATGCACTAGGCATCCCCCTGCAGTCCATGTCATACAGCTTAAATGCACACTTACCTTTACATTTTCATGCCAGACACACTGTAACTAGTGATGGGCGAATCTCACCCGTGCCGCTGGTCTGTATTTTTCTTTCCGATTGAGGTTCAGCAGAGGCGCTGTTGGCTGAGCACCCGGTCTTGGAGTGGATATTACAAGCACAGTATACCGTGAGGGGTGAGTCTGGAGCGGGTCCCCCCCCTTTTTCTGATTGTCTGCTATCTGCTGTGTAACCTGAGCCTTTTCTCTTTTGAAATGCTGTCCCCATTGCTACACAGCAGCTTATTTATATAAACGATAGTAGTGTTTCTGAAGAAAACACAGCAGTTTTACCAGTGCAGGGCAACACTGCATTGTATTTTTATTACATACATAGTAACATAGTAAGTTAAGACACATGTCCATCAAATTCAACCTTTTAACGTTTTTTAACCTGCTTTACTGCTAGTTGGAAGGCAAAAAACCCCATCTGAAGTCTCTCCAATTTGCCTTAGAGGGGGAACAAATTCGTTCCTGACTCCAAAATGGCAATCAGACTAGTCCCTGGAGCAACTTGTATAATGAGCTATCTCCCATAACCCTGTATTATCTCAATAACTAAAAAACCATCCAAGCCCTTCTTAAAGCTATCTAATGTATCATCCATTACAACTGATTCAGGGAGAGAATCTTCAGAGTTCTCGCTGTAAAAAAAAAACCCTTACAAATATTTAGGTGAAACCTTTTTTCTTCTAATCGGAATGGGTGACCTTGTGTCAGCTGGAACGACCTACTGGTAAATAAAGTATTAGAGAGATTATTATATGATCCCCTTATATTTTATACATCACACCTTAAAAGCCTATTCTCCAGTGTGAATGTCTCCAAATTGGCCAGTCTTTCCTCATAGCTAAGATTTTCAATACCCTTTACCAACTTAGTTGCCCTTCTCTGTACCCTCTCTAATACAATAACGTCCTGTTTGAGTGATGGAGACCAAATGGGACCTCACAAGTGCTCCATACAGTGGAAGAATAAACCCTTCCTGCAATGAATCATACCCCTTTTAATTCAGATCAAGACCTTATTTGCCCTTGATGCTGCTGACTGGCATTGCTTGCTACAGCTAAGTTTATCACCTAAAAAGATTCTGAGGTCCTTTTCCATAATGGATTTGCCCAGTGCAGTCCCATTAAGGGTAGAAGTGGCTTGGATATTTTTACATCCCAGGTGCATGACTTTACATTTATTAACACTGAATCTCATTTGCCACTTGCTGCCAGTTTGTCAAGATCCTGTTGCAAGGATGCCACATCCTGGATTGATTTAACTGGGATGGATAGTTTTGTGTCATCTGCAAACACTAATACATTACAATGCCTCTCCTAAGTCATTAATGAACAAGTTAAATAGAAGTGGACCCAATAACAAGCCCTGAGGGATCCCACTATGAACCTTACTCCAAGCAGAGAATCAACAACCACCCTCTGTACCCAATCCTGTAGCCAGTTTCCTGTGAAACCAACTTCATTAATCCCAACAAACCTTATTTTGTCATTTGTGGGGCACTGTCCAGGCTGTCCAGCATCTTACTTACCTCATCATAAAAAGCAGTCAAATTTGTCTGACATGACCTATCCTTCATAAAGCCATGCGGATTGCTGCTCATAATGCCATTCACTAGGACACATTTTTGAATGGAATCCCTTAACAAGCCTTCAAGTAATTTGCCCACTGCCAGGGCAGTACTGGGAGGAAAAAGAAGCCCTGGCAAAAGTTACAAAGCAGCCCATGTATTCACACACATGATATATATTTCCAACCCCAAGATTAACTAGAACTAATATTTATTAATAGATATTTTAAGAGTCCATTACCATATAATCCGCAGCAATATTCTACACCCTATGTGCTGGAACTGGTCATTGTAACAAATCTCACCCACAAATTCAATTTCTAATAAATATTATCCTCAGTGTCTTTATGGTAGCGGTGTTGCTTTAAAATAAAGCAAAGGTGGGACTTTTGCTGGCATGTCTCCTCATAAAACAATGTCTGTTGTAATCACTTTTATAACATCATGTTCCTCATAAAAAATGCAGCCCCACATTAGACATATCAATTACATAAGACATATCAATTTTCTTCAGTCTTCTCTGGTAGTGATGGCTGAATCTATCCCATTTCGCTTCTCTGAAAAATTTGCGAATTTCCAGTGAGGAGCTTGATGCTCAAGCATGCTGAGTGGAACTGGACAAAGAAGCAGGAAAATGAGTTAAAATCTCTAAAAGACATTCTTTGTTGCACTCATACTATGTAATATAGCAATACATTGGCCTACAACAATATCAACATACACGTATGCATCAAAAGATGGAATAGGTGCAGTTCTGGTACAACAATATGGTAAGCAATAGGGATGCACCGAATCCACTATTTTGGATTCGGCCGAACCCCCGAATCCTTCACGAAAGATTTGGCCGAATACCGAACCGAATCCGAACCCTAATTTGCATATGCAAATTATGGGTGGGAAGGGGAAAACATTTTTTACTTGTTTTGTGCCAAAAAGTCACGTGATTTAGCTCCCTGGCCCTAATTTGCATTTGCAAATTAGGATTCGGATTCGGTTCGGCCAGGCAGAAGGATTCGGCCGAATCCGAATCCTGCTGATAAAGGCCGAATCCTGAACCGAATCCTGGATTCGGTGCATCCCTAGTGCATCCCTAGTAAGCAATGGAAGCCAGTTGCATATGCATCATGCCCGTTCACACACACACAGAGAGTACAAATATGGACAATAGAATATGGCTAGGAAAGCAGTATCAAAACAATCATATAGACCAAGCTTAACAAGCTTAACAAGTTCTAATTCAATTTCTCATAAAATGTGACAAGGAAAATTTTTCAGTGTAACATATTAATGTAACATTAGCAAATTTATTTTAAAAAAAATGGAAACCTTTTTGCAGCTAACAGCAATGTAAATGTATCAAGTCACAGCTGCTGTGTATCAGGCAATGTTGCTTTTGTAAATTGTTACAATTTCTTAATCCAGGAAGCAGAGGTTTAAGAAACTGTTTTGTAAATTAAATCCAGGGCCCTCTGTCTATTTTACTGTGCTGAGCAGGCTTGGTGAAGGATTATTAGCCATACAATAAAGTTCAGATTTTGTATAAATATTGTGTAATGTCTCCTTTAATATAATGTTTGCTGAGAGTTGTACTGTGAACTGCTGATGCAAATGTGTCTGTTGTATTCCCTACTGCAGTATACATATATATATATAGTTATTGATTCTATAAATTTGTGTTATGATTAAGTGGTATTTTGGAGCTGATCACCATGGTGATTGATTCCTAACCTGGTAACTGCAAATTTTAGAGATTTCTCCTTATAACCACAATGCGCATGCCATAGAGACCATGAGGAAAATGAGCACGTTAACTTATTTGGGTTATTTGTAGTTGAATTTTTTAGTTTATTGGCATGATATGATGGGGTTTTAGTGTAGTCTTAAATGATTGCAAAATTAAAAATAAATATATGTGCTTCATCATGTCACCATATGTGCTTCACATATCAGTCAGTCTTAATGGTAACAAAGGTACTGAAATCTACAGGGTATGCGGTGTTAACACAAATCTTTTCTGAAGGGATGATTATTCAGCAGTGTGCTAATATTGTTCAAAATTCTACAATTGTAGTAACTCAAAGCAGTCTCTTATCCAGAAACTCAATATCCAAAAAGGTACAAATCACAGGAAAGTCATATACTACAGAGGCCATTTTAAAGGGGTGTTCACCGTTAGGATACCTTTTAGTATGGAACGGCCAATTCTAAGGAACTTTTCAATTGATCTTCATTATTTATTTTCCATAGTTTTTGAATTATTTGTCACCTTTTGACTCTTTCCAGTTTTCAAATCTGGGGCAATGCCCCGTAAGGCTACAAGTGTGTTATTTGTGCAAAAAAATCCTTTTTGGCGTATTTCATGTTTACTAAAGTACCTTAATGTAGTCTTATTATGGTATAATACAGAAACATACTTACATGC
>CM044432.1:61965326-61977851 GCA_024363595.1 Xenopus borealis | reverse complement strand
AACTAGTTACTTATTTTACCTAGGGATGCACCAAATCCAGGATTCAAGAGACTCGGATTCGGACAGGATTTGTCTGAATCCTTCTGCCCTGCTGAACCGAATCCAAAATCCTAATTTGCACATGCAAAGTAGGGGCAGGGTGGGAAATTGTGTGACTTTTTGTCACAAAACAAGGAAGTTAAAATGTTTTCCAGCGCAAATAGACGCGCGTGCGCATCAGCATGCATAGGAATGCTCACAGTAGGGAGAGGAGGCAGAAAAGGCATGTGTCTGGCCCCCCATCTTTGTGCCCTAGGCACATGCCTACTCTGCCTACCTCTAGTTCCGGCTCTGTTTTGGCCAATTTGGTGTATCCCTAATTTTACATACCCAGTTAATTGGCCCTTAGTTTGATGAACAAATCCTGTCTCACTGTATCATAGTGCTTTAGCATAGTATTAGGCTGTAAAGGGACAACCCCTTTAGAGAAGTCAGGGAACAGGGACCCCATGAACGAAGTTAGGTAAGTGAGCAGGATAGCCACTGGTATAGCGCTCTTTGAACATATTAAAGCACATGTATTAATTATGAAAGATCTATGGTTTGTCGTATGTCTTGAGCTTATTAGTGCAAATGGGGACATTTAAGTTAATTTCCATCCCCATCCCCATGACATTTTTCTTAGCAGGAGTCTGTTTTTCAGGGGGGTTATCTGTACACAATCAAATCAATCAAATGCCCATTTGCTTTCTGAGATCCATACAAAAAATCCCAGTTCGAAGTTGAGTAAAGCTGGCCATACACAGGCCGATACAAGCTGCAGACAGAGCAGCAGTTTATTGGCCCGTGTATGGGGTTGACGAGATGTCGATCGTGCAGGGTTATCCCGTGGGATCACAGACTGTATGATCTGTCTGCCCATTTTCTTTGCATTATGATCCGATCTTTTGGCCCTAGGGCCCACAATTGGATCAGCCCAATATGGGCAAATCGGCTAGCAATGGATCTCTCTATGTATGGCCACCTTAAGAGTGGGATTTGCATGTGAATGTTATTAGTAATAAAGAGGTTTAAATACTAACCAATGCATATTTTGCCATGGTTCTGTCTGTAACTGGTCAATTCCAATTAGTCTTCACTTCATACAGTCCTGCACCAATCACTTATTGCTTTAAGTTGTGCATGTGATTGTTCAAGGTGACTCTGAATCTCTTTGTACTACTCTATACTACTACCCTGAACCTATATGGGAGGGTCCCCAAGATATGGGCCTTGTGGAATGTAGACAAAAGGGGTACATGCCCAGCGCTCCCTGCTGTAGGCCTAGGCCTCTTTTGCCTGCCTCTTGTTCCTGTCCTGTTGAATTAGTTAGTTCACCTTTGAATAAACATTTTCATGAATTTCATTTGCTTTAAAACTTTGTATTAAAAGAGCCAACATTGTGGCCTCTTTTACCCCGAACCTTTTCGGATTTCGTGCACGCTAACAGTGCTGTTAGTTTCTTGTTTATAACATAGCTCATTGCTAAATTACAAAATAATTAAAATGCAGTGGGTGTCTCCTAAAGGCATCAGTAAATGCAGTTTTCAAATTGCTTCCAGCTGCAAAACTATATAATGGAATATGGAAATACATGTATTGGTATAAATAATATGCAAGCTGCACTTTTTATCCATCTAAAGTACTAAAAGTGCAATCTATAGAAATGATTGGCAATAATTGTTTTTTAATTTTGCCAATTGTTATAAAAGATGCAAAATAATGAGTCTGAACTTGAACTAGAATCCCATAGCACACCAATCAGATCTTTCCAGTCAAGCAAGTGATCAATAAATGCTGCACTCTTTAGTTTAAATTACATTTCCCTTTGTCCTGAATGCTCTCAGGAGGTGTTTAAAATGGAAATACTGAAAATCATTCTAATATTTGTATTACCATATAAACTGTTAAGTATCATATCATACCTTACAGGAAGAGTAAAAGCAAAAAAATTGTTGTTGAGTCTATGGGAGACAGGAGTTTTCAGTATAACGGGTTTCCAGACAACAGATCCTATACCTGTATTATTAATCCTTATTAATTGAATGCAAAACAATCCTAGTGGGTTTAAATGATTTATAGTAGACTAGTAAGCATAAAGGTCCAAATTTTCATAATACCCTAGGTCCTGATCATTCTAGATGACAGGTTCCATGCCTATACTTCAAAATATTGTTTAGAAATATAACGGTGTAATTAGGGGGCATTGTTTAAAGTGGACCCGTCACCCAGACACAAAAATCTGTATAATAAAAGTCCTTTTCAAATTAAACATGAAATCCAATTTCAAATTTTTATTAAAGCATTCATAGCTGTTTTAAGCTCATTTAAAAATCTCAGCTGTCAGTCAAATATTGTCTGCCACTCCTCTATGCCTTAGGCAGAGTGTCAAATTAAGACATCCCTTTGATTTGCCCAAGTTACTCCTATTAAAAACTCCACTCACTTTTAAGTGACAGCAATTTAATGGTGTGATAGCTACATGGTTAGATAGTTGAGAAAACACCAAAGTCCATCAAGTTCAACCCTTCCAAATAAAACCCAGCATCCATACACTCATGTAAACTATATACACACTAACACACTAAGGGGCAGATTTACTAAATTCGTGTGAAGGATTTGAATATTCGCTCGAATAGTCTCTATTCGATTGTGCGAATAGTTGAAAACGCGCTCAAAACCAGCGAATATTTTCTTCGCTTTTGGCGAATATTTATTCTCCAAATATTCACCAGTCGTATTCGAGGGCTAAAAGCCCTCGACAATGTGACCCTTAGTAAATCTGCCCCTAACTATTGATTTTAGTATCACAATAGCCTTGGATATTATGCTTGTTCAAGGAATCAGCCAAACTACTCTTAAAGGAATTGTTCAGTATAAAAGTAAAAACTGGGTAAACAGATAGGCTGTGCAAAATAAAACATGTTTTCAATATAGTTAGTTATGTCCCATGTGGCCCCCCCTCAAGTCGCTGACTTACTCAGATTTAGAGAGCTGAAAAGCAGGATGTTGTTGTATTCTGTTATATGAGACATCCACTCACTCCAGCTTTTATATATTACATTTTTGGCTAACTAACTATATTAGAAACATTTTTTATTTTGCACAGCCTATCTATTTACCCAGTTTTTATTTTTACCCTGAACTGTTCCTTTAAAGGCAGTAACAGAATCAGCCATCACAACAACATAGGCAGTTCATTCCACAACCTCACTGTCCTTACTGTGAAGAACCACCTACACTGCTTCAAATTAAAGGGGAATTCAACCCCTTGGTGCAAAACTCTCTCCCCACCTCCCCAGCCAGTATCCCTAACTTGTTAATTGCCCCTTCTTCTAGGTCCTCTGCAACGGAGTTCACAGGCACCATCTTCCCCCAAGTCTTCTTCCGGGATCCATCTGCGTCTTCTCGTGCATGCGCAGTAGCAGGCATTTGCCGGTGTGGCTCTTCTGCACGTGCAAGTCACAAAGTAAATCGGAAAACTTTGTGATTTTCAGCACATGCTTACCACACCACTTACTACTTATAACTGAATCCTCAACAACCACAATCTGTTTATGCCTGACTCTGTTCTCCTCTCCACCACTACTAGAGCAACTGGTCTCTTGGCTGTTGGAGTGATCAGCTCCATCTAGAACTCCCAAACTAGAGTTCACACTACCATTGTCTTCACACAATCTGGTTAATCTGTTGGGATGTATAAACCCGGGAGCAGCCTCCCTTTTCCTTTTGCCCGCACTAGATTTTCTGTAACCCAGCTAGCTGTCTCATCATCCTGCTGTTGTTCTGTTTCCCCCAAACTGTCTGACCCAGCTAAGTCCTGCTCAGTGAGCAAAATTGTCTCTCTCAAGATTGTCGATTGACCGCAGTGATGCTATTTGCTGCTCTAATGCTCTAACGCAGTGATCCCCAACCAGTAGCTTGCGAGCAACATGTTGCTCCCCAACACCTTGGATGTTGCTCCCAGTGGCCTCAAACCAGGTGATTATTTTTGAATTCCAGGTTTGGAGGCAACTTTTGGTTGCATAAAAACTAGTTGTATTTCCAAATAGTAGGCTGTAGGCTGCCAGTCCATATAGGGGCTACCAAATAGCCAATCACAGCCCTTATTTAGCATGCCCAGGAACATTTTCATGCTTATGTTGCTCCCCAACTCGTCTTACATTTGAATGTGGCTCACAGGTGAAAAAGGTTGGGGACCCCTGCTCTTACAGGAGCCTCAAGGTGGCAGTTTTCAGCTGCCACAGAGGTAAGCAGTTTGGATCTTGTTTCAAATCTGCTTACATATGGCAGACTGTGCACTGGTTCAGACCTTCAATCTTGATAGCACTTATTATCCCAGTTACAGATTAAAAAACAGGAATAAAAAAATTAGAGTGTAGAAAAAACTTTTGACCTCCTTTAGTTTGAAACTTCTATGTGTGCAACTCCACTTACAGAGGCCCCACAAACTCCTGTATTTGCAACTCCACTTTCAGAGGCATACCTCCCAACATTTATAAAGGGAGGGGGGGTGGGAGTTGCTGCGTGTAGTGTGGCAAATGTTTTGACCACGCCTGTTTTTTGTGGCCACACCCACTAATTACCATGTTCAGTTTACAAAATTTTGCAGGTTATGAAAGTTTGAATATATTTCTGTGTTTTTTTCAGTTATTACAGTTTTGTTAATGAAGGTAGATTGCCCTTTAAGAGTGAGTCTAACTTTTCCCTAAATACTTATTTGCTTATTTCAAAATTGTTACAAAAGTATGATAGCTGCACTTGGTGGCTGTTCTGAGCTCTCTGCCAAAAGCCAATTAAGTTACAAACTTTGTATGTTTTTCTGACTACATAGTGCATAGAAAGTCGGGACTTTTCAGTACAAATGATGTGGGTTGAACTGTCAAAAGCGGGACTTTCCCGCTGAAAACAGGACAGTTGGAGGGTATACAGAAGTCCCACTTAACTCCTGTGTTTGCAGCTCCAATTACTGTCTGTTCAGGTGCACTAATCAAACCCCACCCCCTCAAACTGAGGGAAAACTAACTGCAGGTAAAGCAGTTTGTGGCAAATGTGCTGTAAGCACAACAGAACCACAAACATTGCTATTTAACAGCCAAGACAGAGATTTGCTTTAGTGGAAATGTATTGGCTGGTGGACAAATCAATAAGATATATGAAATAACACCCAAGTCAGATTGTTGTTAATTTGTTAACAGTGGAGACACTCTAGGGACATTTGTTTGTCTAATTGGTACATTGCCAGGGACAATGTTCTTCAGAAATAAGGTGTGTGATGTTGGTACTATTTCAAATATAAAAAGGAATCATGAAGACAGGAGGAGTGATTTGTGCACATTTAAGGTGCCCATACACGTACAGGTATTATCGTACAAAATAAATGTTTGTACAATATTCGTTGAGTGTATGGTGGGAGTTTAGCCGACTAATATGGGCAGACGGTCAGCTTGTTGATCGGTCCATGTGGAAAATTTTTGATTGGGTGCTTTTGAAGTAGGGATGCACCAAATACACTATTTTGGATTTGGTCGAACCCCTGAATCCTTTGAGAAAGATTAGTCTGAATCCGAACCCTAATTTGCATATGCAAATGACGATTGAGCTCTACACGTGTGTTGAAATGATCTTGGAAAGATCTTTTCCAGGAAAGACTGCAGTTGTTACGTCTATGGCCACCTTCATCATTGGACAGAGGGGCTGTGCCTCCAGATTAGATATGGAACGTGTGCAGATTTACCGTCACAGTAATCTTTTATAGGGGCCTGAGGCAATAGTGCTCTCTGCACAAGGAGAGCCATGGGTGTCTGCAGAAAATTTTATGGGGTGGGTAAGCAAACTTGTCTTGGGTGGGAAGTATAAAAAACATTTTGTGTTGTTGGGAATTAAATTTTCAAATAATTTATTGGAATATCTGCAAATGTCAGTGTGGGGCAACAGCCCCCTCTTGCCCCCTTCTGAGGAGACCCATGAGCAGAACTGAATTTCCTGGTTAAAACCTGGAAATTCGGCTCTTAAAGTTACAAGAAGCAGCTTTTTGCCACCCCTTGTAACTAGCCGCTTGCTGCCGCCATGGCTGGTGCGTCCCTGCTGCTCAACACTGGTTGCTTCCGACTGAAATTTCCAAGTAAAATTTGAGGTCTGTTCTAAACATACTACACACCAGTTCTTGACTGCACCATAATACTGTGCTCTAGGTAAGTACAAAATATACATGCATACAATAGTATGATGGCAACATCATATTGGGCCTTGATGGGCAAGTCAATGAGTGTAGCCATAGCTCACAACAAGATGATGCATAGTAGCTGCTCTAGTTCCAGCAGTATGAAGAACAATAATTATTCTAGGGGCCAGTCCCTATAGTCTGAAATAATGTGTCTGCATTTCTCACCACTCACTTCTTACATTCACTTCTAAAATCACTTCTAAAATCAGTCAACTGTTATGCTTAGTTGCTTTTTTTTCTATGGTTCCCTTTTGGTTCATTTTAATGAACACACTTAACAGGCTAATTCTGTTGCTGAAGTATTGGCTCTCTTGGAATACTTGCCTGTAACTGTCTAAGTTTAAAATAGGAACAATATTGACATTGTTGTATCTTTGTGCATAAAGGGAGGTATACGTTACTGAGAGCTTGTTCAAATTCCAGAGAACAAGTAGAGATGTTTACTTGTAAAACTAGATATCTAAGAGCCACTTTCATAATGTAGCCAGTGTTCTCTCATTTTTTTGTTGGCTGTATATGAAAAATGTATTTTTGAAAACTGTGTGCACAGTGCAGTCAAAGGTTCCAAGCAAGTGTGTGTCTGTACAAAATTTCCATTGTGCTCTGTGCTGGTTACTGACTGCAAATAAATACTCCGATTAGAGGGAGTATTGTATACGCAATGGGGCCGATTTATTAAAAGTTCAAATTGTAAATTCAAATTTTTGTGTTGGATTTTTCGTCAAAACTCACAAATTGTAGTTGGCAATAATTTTGAATTCGGGATTTGCATACCGACACTCTGGGAACCACTCAAATTCGACTATTCACCTCCTAAGACCTGCTGAGGTCATGTAGAAAAAAAAACTCTATTCAAGTTTAGTTGAATTCAATTTGAATTTGATTCATGTTTTTGGATCGGTAATATTTGATCGAGTTTTAGAAGTTCAAGTATCTTCTTGTCAAAATCGCCACCCGGAGCTCATCCAGGAGCTCCGGGCGGCGCGTCCTGTATGGCTGGCGTCGCTCCGACAATGGCGGCACCCATGGCCGCCACGTGGGTTGCGGCGCCGACACGATGACGGAATGATTGGAATTCATTTGAATTAATAAAAATGTAGCATTTGATCTGCCCCAATGTGTATGTACACAATATGGAAAAAGGATGTGGACACCCCTTGTATGGGCCAACATGATGCCCATCTGACACATATCTGGTTTGTGATGGCTAGACATCTGTCAGGCAGTCAATACCATTGGACAAGGGTGAGGATCAAATATGGCCAGAAGTCACATATGCGACCTTCAACATGGCCGCCCACACTAGGCACTCCCTCCCTGTGCAGACGGCCTGGCACACACAGGGGACATTCTTTTCAATAAAGCTCTTCTTTCCCTGGAGGGAAGGGGAATTTTTTGGTAACAGGTGACCTTTAAGAGTGAAACATTGCCCAGACAACAAGGGTATACAACAAAACAATAATCACTATTTTTTTCAGAATTAAAACATTTATATTTTTTCATTGAATGTATAGACAGAACACATTTTCTATACAAGCTGTGTATAAAAGGTGAGTATTGCCACTTTCAAGACTATAACCCCAAAATCAGTGCTTGAGCAACATATAGTTTATATCATGTTAAGTGGCATATTATAGAATCTTATAAACTGGAATATATATTTAAGTAAATATTGCCCTTTTACATCTCTGTGCTGACTCAGAGATCACCTGACCAGAAATACTACAACTCTAAATATAACAGAAAGAAGTGTGGGAGCAAAAACAGAACTCTGTCTGTTAATTTGCTCATATGTTTGTGTGCACCATGAATCCTAGGATACCAGGGGGCGGCCCTTATTTTTTTAAATGGCAAATTTCTATTTATGATTACCCAATGGCACATACTACTAAAAAGTATATTATTATGAAAATGGTTTATTTACATGAAGCAGGGTTTTACATATGAGCTGTTTTATGCAATATCTTTTTATAGAGACCTACATTGTTTGAGGGGTATAGGTTTCCTTTAATTAATGTTTAAGGGTAATTCTAAATGCTGTGATGAAAAATAAAATTATAAAATAAGAAAAAAAAAAAACGTTATAGTGTTCCATTGTCTCCTTGGATTCAGGCATATCTATCTGGGTTACTTAACTGTCTCTGAGTATTTCCAATTCTCTGTTCAATAGCCACATTCACTGAACTCCATTCTTTTCATCTTTTATTTACAAGGTCTTCACTGTATTGCCGCCTCCGCTGGTGATAACTGTTCTTTGATATTGTTCTGTGGCTCGACAAATGCCATGTTCTCTGGCTCTTCTCCAGCACTGAATCAGTCCTCATTTGAAGATGCAGCACTACTTTGTAGACAAGAGTTTTCTATTAAAGTGTGATTTGTCACAGACAGTAACAAATTCTCACCAACTTAGTCATAAAGATTTCAGTGAATTTATAGTACAGGGATAGCAAGCCAAGGGGCTAATTATATTTTCTGGCAATAAATAGACACTTCATGCTAATTGTAACAGCTGTTAGTGTTAATGACATGCAAGTCAATGAGATCATTTTCACCAGGAAATCGCTTTAAATTGTTTAAAACATTTATCTTCCAAGCTGAAAAGGAATTGTTATTAATTAAATGCCAAATCTTAAATTGTTTAATGACCAGAACTGCTTTTTCTTCAAACTCTTAAAAGTGAGATATAGCTTGCTTCTGTGTTCTTAAAGGGATTCTGTCATGCTTTCAAAATGAGCCAGCACTTTAGGATGGAACTTCTTACAGGCAGGCTGTTGTTTATCCTACTCAATGTAACTGAATGTAACACAGTGGGACTTGGATTTTACTATTGAGTGCTGTTCTTAGATCTACCAGGCAGTTATCTTGTGTTAGGGAGCTGTTATCTGGTTACCTTCCCATTGTTCTGTTGTTAGGCTGCTGGGGGAAAGAGAGGGGGTGATATCGCTCAAACTTTCAGTACAACACAAGAGTGACTGAAATTTATTAGCACAATTCACATGACCAGGGACAGCTAGGAAACTGACAATATGTCTAGCCCCATGTCTGATTTCAAAATTAAATATAAAAATATCTGTTTGCTCTTTTGGGAAAAAGGATTTTTGTGAAGTCTGCTGGAGCAGCACTATTAGCTGATGTGTTTTGAAGAAAAAAAAATTCCCATGACAGTATCCCTTTAAATAGAAAGTATTTCTACATTGGGGTAACATTTCTGTTTTAATTATCTGACTGTGTAGTATTAATAACAAGATTACACCTCACAATTTAAGGAAGAAAAAGTCAAGTTATAGTAAATATTCCCTTTGATGTATTCTGTGCAAAGAACATTTAGAAAATATCGGTGGAAATGGCATGAAGCTTTGCTGACCAGAGACATGCTATAAATATTTAATATGTTTTGTCTAGTGGTCTTACATTGATGTGCTCCCTTGGGCACAGACCCAAAAATGAATTTTGGATCAATAATGCCTTGATCGCTGTTCCGTGGAAAAGTGAGAAAAAATCCACTGCACTTGAATGGAGCCCCTGCTATTGTGGAATAAAATTGCATTGCAGAGGCATTAAAGAGCGTTATAGAATGCTTACATTTATATAACATTATATTGAAATAACAGCTGGAGTGTCCCTTGAACAGTGCACCTAGCCAGCAAAGGAGCAGGTAATTACAAAGATCTTACAGATCGATCCTTATGTTCTGACTGGCTACTCAACTATTTGGCTATATTATCCATTTGATATTACTCATTGCATTTAACAGCACTATATGAACAAGCATGAAGCCCAATTACAAATTCCAGAGGCGTTTGCAATCGTAATACAGCCCAAGGCAAATACCCTGATTTGAGCCCCCGTGTGCTCCTTATTTGTTAGCTGTGGTGACTGATGAAGGCCAATGGGGGAATCTTGAAGCCGCCCCCTGGTTCAGAGATGTTGGTAGCTCAAGGCTTCCCCCTGCATCACGAGGCATTACTAAACTCAGTTCAGTGTAGTAGCACCGCCAAGTGCAAAGAACACCTTCTGACACAAGTATGTTTTTTTTTTTTTACAAAACTGACTGGTGGGGGGGATGAGTGACAACTGCACTAGATGTAGTAAATTATGTTTATGGTGTTGGAAAGTCATTGCACTTTCATTAACACAATCTGTTCCACAAATAATGGAGCCTGGGGCAGCCAGCCCCTTGATAATGTCTGTATATGAATGAGAACGGCAGATTGAACAGAGGCATTCTCAAGTACTTTTGCATGCAGATTAAATGGCTTTTGGGTATGTAACATAGTAAGTTTGGTTGAAAAAAGTCACACGCCCAAGTTCAAAATTTTAACTCTATTTTAACCTGCCTTACTGCCAATTGATCCAGAGGAAGGCAAAACAATCCATTTGAAGCCTCTCCAAATTGCCTCAGAGGCAGGAAAATTTCCTTCCTGACTCCAAGATGACAATAGGACTAGTCCCTGGATCAACTTGTACTATGAGCTATCTCCCATAACCCTGTATTCCCTCACTTGCTAAAAAGCCATCCAACCTCTTCTTAAAGGAAAACTAAAGCTTAAAGGGGTGGTTCACCTTCAAAGTAACTTTTAGTTAAGTTCTAAGAAACTTTTCAATTGGTCTTCATTATTTATTTTTCATAGTTTTTTAATGATTTGCAATTTTCTTCTGTTTCTTTGCAGCTTTCAAATGGGGGTCACTGACACCGTCTAAAAACAAATGCTCTGTAAGGCTACAAATGTATTGTTATTGCTACTTTTTATTACTTATAATTCTATTCAGTCCCTCTCCTATTCATATTCCAGTCTCTTATTCAAATCAGTGCAGGGTTTCTAGGGTAATTTTTACCCTAGAAACCAAATTGCTGACACTGCAAAATAGAGAGCTGCTGAATAAAAAGCTAAATAACTATAAAACCACAAACAATAAAAAATGAAAACCAATTGCAAATTGTCTCAGAATATCACTCTCTACATTATACTAAAAGTTAACTCAAAGGTGAACAACCTTTAACTAAAGTAGGCTAGAAATTTTGTACATTGTTTTGGAGATCTGTGTCTCTGAAGATGATCCAGTAGCTCCCCATCTTCTTTTCTGCTGATTAACTGCACATGCTCTGTGCTGCTGTCACTTACTGAGCTTAGGGACTGACTTTACTGTGCACATAGAATATAAATGTCACAATATACAGCTGCTGATTATTCATTAATACAGATAATTACTACATGGCAGCATAGAAACCAGTGCAATTAGCATCAGAATTTAATAATCAGCCCTGTAGCATCAGTTTATATCACAGACCAACCTCATTTTCTGCTTGATCATTTCCGACGACCCCTAAGCTTAGCTTCTCAACAGCTGCTCAGAACCTACTGAGAATGTGAGTGACGCAGACACTTTCCAAGATGGTGACCCCCTGATAAGTTTGAAGCCCTGCATCATTGCTGCTATTGTGAAGCTGAAACTTTAGACTGGTGCAATAAGGTCATTATATAAAATATTGCATTTTTAGCCATATTCATTTTTAGGGTTTAGTTCTCCTTTAAAAGCTATCTAATGTATCAGCCTGTACAACTGATTCAGGGAGAGAATTCCACTTCCCCACAGCTCTCACTGTAAAAAACCCTTCCAAATATTTAGACAGAACCTCCTTTCTTCTAATCGGAATGGGTGACCTCACATCAACTGGAAAGACCTGCTGGTAAATTAAGTATTAGAGAGATGTTTATTATTTATTTTACTGTGCAATGAGTAACAGTCCGTGTCCATCAGTCCTGAAGCCACAAGGGTTAAAAAATAAAGCTTGCAGTCACTGGTCCTTTTATAGTACTGCTGCTGGCCCTCTCTGTCTGATTGACAGTCTGATGATCATACACTCATGGAGCCTGTGTCTGACAGTGGCAGAGTGGTCATCATCCCATTTATCAGTGAGGTGTGAAAATCGGCTGAGCGAGCAGAAATGTTATTTCAAGGTGACCTGTGCTGCTTTATCTATTGGCTTTTAGTTATAGATTGTAATCTGAGAAAGAGACTGGTGGCACTCCATGCTAAATTGTACATAATAGCAGGCCCTTCTACACCATTAACAGTTGCTCTTGGAACAGGCACACTATCTACAGTGTGTAATATTCTCTTTTTTCCCTATAGCCTAGCATATAACATGTACTACTGGGTCTGTTTGACTTTATTGTATAGCACAGAGCAGTTAGGCAGCCCTGACTTGGGTTTTACAACATGAATCCAGACTTTGAGACCAGTGCCAAAGTAAGTGAATATATGACTTCCTAGAACAG
>CM044432.1:61943467-61956644 GCA_024363595.1 Xenopus borealis | reverse complement strand
TAGTTTTTCACACCACTGTATTTGTTAAATGCAATAGCTGAAAACCATCTGGTGACACTGTCAGGTGCACATGCATACACATAAAGCCGGGAAAAAAAGTTATATACTGTCAAGTCTCGTTTCCTTTGTTAACCTTGTAATTTGGCCTACTAAAAATATTTGTTTTAATTTAAAGGCAAAAACTGCTTCCTCTTTGCAAATGTACATAATATGGTTTTATGCTATTCATGAGTCATTTTCAATCAATTCTGTCATGGTTTTATCATGGACACCTGAAGGAATGATGGGGCCTGTCAACAGAACCCTACTTTCAAGGGGCTTCCAGTCATTAGTACACTGGTCAGCTGGGCTCCCTGTTTGGTGAGCCCTGCCAACAAGTAAAATGGAATTCCAATTAAAACACCCTTTGCATGCATAGATAACACCCAATACCACCTACTCTATTACAAGCTCCACCCCTTAGGTGTCCTGCATACCTCACTTTTCCATCTTGGCACCTAGGGTTGCTGATGAATTCCTTCTGTGTCTCTAGTTTTTGCTCTTTGGGTGTATACATGTAATACTTCTCCTCCCCTAAACCATGGATTAAATGATTTGGGACCCCACCCCCCAAGACGGCATTGCCCTGTACACTAATTTGTCAGACTAGGCACCCAAAGTGCAAGATCATAAGTGTGATAAGTAAGGTTTATTTACCTTTTCTCTGAAGACTCAAATTAAATCTAGGATTTAGCTTTGTGACCTAGTAGTAGGCTTAAAATAGAATTTTTTATTAATTGTCCCTTAATTTCCTGAGTATATATGAGATGAGATGAAAGAATGAAATCTGTCTGTAGGAAGACATACTCTCACACACACACTGCAATATTTATAATTAAGAAAAGCCCTCTTTTGGAAAGTAGCAGAAACAAGTAAATTCTTCCCAATACAGGAGGGAAATGTTACATGGGAATAACACAGTTGTTTGTATGCAAACTAGCAGGAATCTTGGGAAGTTAACAAATTGCAAACTAGAGAGCAGCTGAATTAGAAGCTAAATAACTCAAATTCCACAAATAATAAATAATTAAAACTAAATGCAAATTGTCTCAGAATATCAATCGCTACATCATACTAAAACTTAATTTTAAAGTGAACAGCTCCTTTACGGTCTAGTAACCCGTAGCAACTAATCCACAGATAGCAATTACTGCTTAGCGTTTTGAATACAGACAACTGATTGGTTGCTATGGGTTATTAGATGTGGGCACAGTGAAGGCTTTATTTTACATTACCCCATTTGATTGGAGTCTGGTCAGTTACGGTTGCCACTGACAGACAGGTGAGAGAATAATCCTTATACATTCACTCTAATTGAAGCCATCTCATGTCTCTATTCATTTACACGACTAATTGTTACATTATTAACAGTGTTAATAGTGCTGATTACTTTGCGCTGTTCTTACAACATTCAGAGAACATGTAACACTCATTTATACGTTTGCAGTTTTCTGTGTTTCTGGGAATCATTTTCTTTCTGGAGCTCACGGCGGGAGTTCTTGCCTTCGTTTTCAAAGACTGGATTAAAGACCAACTGCAGTTCTTTATTAACAACAACATCCGAGCCTACAGAGATGACATCGACTTACAGAACCTTATTGACTTCACACAGGAATATGTAGGTACCATAATTACACATCTTAGTTGGCCATATTCAAATGGAGTCATTCCTACTCACATGCTTTTTACGTATGTCAAAAAAATGAATAATGCACAGTCTGATCTCTTCTCTGCTACTGAATAGCTGAGATCAAATCCCAGAAAAGTGGCCTCTGACATTTTTTTTTCCAGACAACATTCATCTGCAACAATAATGCTTCTTGTGGCACTCCCAATGCCTGTCACTGGTGATTTGAACCATTTCTATCACTGCTATTGAAAATACCTCACGTGCTATAGACTAAAGCTGCCCATATAGTATATATTTACAAATATGCAGATGGTTTGGCCCTCGGACCAATGATTAGATCGTAATTGCTGCTCTGCCAGATTTGAGAGATCACTGCTGTATCTCAGGATGCCACCTGGCTGGTATTTTAGAGGCCTGGCCGGTAAAAATGAAAGTTGAGCCCAATGGTATTAATAGGGAAAAGGGATAAATATATAAGAAGGCTGGTATTCTTTTCCAGAAAAGGTGACAGGCCCAAATTTGCGGCAAGGCTGCATAGGCCTGGGTCTAGGGCGGCATAAATTAAGGCATGCCACCCAGCCACATCGGTACTTTGTGCTATAGACGATTAGTGCTCCGGTAGGAAAAGACGTGCATTTGCGAAATTTTATGGGAGGGAGCGTCGGAGAACACTGGCCTCTGGGTGTCGTGAGGTGAAATTCGCTCCTGAAAGATGAAAGCCCTAGTTTTATCCAATCCAACTGTAACCAATTAGAATCTGACCTGATCTTTGCTGACTCCATGTTTTTATGACTGCAACTGGAAGCTTTATTACTGAACTGATTGGATGGTTCTTAGCCTAAAATATGTCTTTTTTTTGTTTTGTTTGTAGAATGGTTTGGCATTTGCATAGCACATTTCTCCCTGTGCAAAGTTGCTGGATTTGTATTGAAGTAATATAATAACTTTATATGTATGCAGCCATACTACATTCACTGCACACCTGTGCAAGCTAAACATTACTGCATTTCTTTTGCACATTACCCATGTATTTCTTTAACTACTTTTCATTTCAGTCCCACTCTCCAATTTGCAATTTCAGTCCCAATTACCCTAGCAACCATGCATTGTTCTGAATAAGAGACTATGGATGTGAATAAGAGAAGGCCTGAATAGAAAGAGGCGTAATAAAAAGTAGCAACAACATTGCATTTGTAGCCTTACAGAGCATTTATTTTGAGATGGGGTCAGCTGGAAAGAGTCATAGCCAACTATTAAAAAAATAATGATGGTGAAAATTTGCTTAGAATTGACCATTATATTAACATAATGTTTTTACCACTTATTTTTAACCTTGAGGATTCTCAGGAGTTCCAGGTTTTCGTTCGATAATCCCACAAATTTGAGTTTATGACAATTTCGAAAAATTTGCACGATTTTGTTGTAAATTCTTATTGCACTGATTTTTTTTTTTTTTAGAATAATTATTGATAAATGAAGGGGATTCTGGTTTGGTCGAATATTTTTATAACAGAGTGAGTAAAGGTGGAGTTTTACTAAATAGCCCTCCCCGAATTGAATGACATACTGTACAATGCCCCATGCATCCATCTGACAATCTATGTGATAATCCATCTGGTAATCTGAGGGATTATTATTGTTGTTGTTATTATTATTAAAAAACTAATTTGTGATGCATAACCTACATGTTAATAATCTGAACTAACTGAAAGGATCATTATGTGAAGATGGGACATACACCCAAAACACAATGTATTGAGAGAATGTACATTATAAACAGGGCAACAAATTCTCTTTCATACTTTCATACTTGCATTCTTGTCTCTTCCCAGTGGCAGTGCTGTGGTGCGTTTGGAGCTGATGATTGGAATTTAAACATTTATTTCAACTGCACTGACTCTAACGCGAGCAGAGAGAGATGTGGGGTGCCATTTTCCTGCTGCACTAAAGATCCCGCTGTAAGAACAGTCGTGAGAACACCTCCCTCTTTATTGCTTAGATCTATGTATAAGCAGGGTCTTGAACTGAGCACATTACAGCTGGGCAGCTAATTTTATAAAAGCATCCTGCAGTCTTATAATATCATAATTCGTCTGTCCTGCAGTAACTGAGATGGCGAAAAATGTAACATAGCGTTTTTTGGTATTTCTTGCAGGAGGATGTAATAAACACACAGTGTGGTTATGATGTCAGACAAAAGCCTGTAAGTATAAAGTGGACGTGGACAAGTACATTTCAGTAGTAGAAAGCCAAGCTTTTTGAATTACATACTGTATGTGTATCTCAATAGTGCAGACAGGGGCCTGCTTCCTTCTCTAATCAGTAGGTCACAAATCTGCTTCTGAAAATCTGCCTTCTGAATGTTGGTGATGAAAGATATGTGAGCGCAAGATCTTCCCACACCCTGCCTAGTAACAACGTTTTATCTTTTCAAAGGAATTGGATCAACAGGAGACAATTCACACAAAAGGCTGTGTGCCACAGTTTGAGAAATGGCTGCAGGATAACCTAACCATCGTGGCAGGGGTGTTCATAGGGATTGCGCTTTTACAGGTATGTGGAGTCAGGCAGTACACACCTAACCTTCTCATGACATCATCAAGGGACAAAAGGGGCACACATAGGGGAAAGCAAGGCTGCTCACATAGACCTAAAATAACCTTTGATGGTTAAAAGAGAAGGAAAGTCTAGACACACTAGGGGGTGCCAAATGTTAGGCACCCCCATGTGATTGTATTGATTTACCTGAAACCATTGGCCGGTGCTTCTGTCGGCAGAAGGCTGCACCGGCCTGGGGTTTTACCAGTGAGCACCATGGAGCCAGGGGCGATCCACCAATGAGGTGAATTGAGACACTTGCCTCAGGCGGCAGCAAAAATGCCGCTCCTGGTAAAACCTGGGCTCTAGTGCAGAGCGCTCACTTGCGTGCTCTGCACTAGCACCGTGGACCCCCACCCGTCCGGCGCTGAAAAAGTGAGTGCCATGGCGAATGGGGGGCAGCAAATTGAAGGCCGCCTCAGGCGGGGAAGTGTGCTGGATCGCTCCTGCACGGAGCTATAGACTTCCGTCTTCTTCTGTCTTCACATTTCCCAGGACTAACACATGCACGGATGAACGAAAAAGCCGACTTTGAAGTTAAAGTCCGGCTTTTAGTTCTTATGCACATGCACAGCCGTGCAAAGAAAAAGGAAGACGGAAGTCGATCACTCCATGATGCTCACTGGTAAAATCCCGGGCCGATGCAGTTTTCTGCTGATAGAAGCACCGGCCCAGGGTTTCAGGTAAGTTGCTACAATCACCTAATATATGGCACCCCCAATTGCACCAAGCCTTTCCTTCTCCTTTCAGTTAAAATGGATACAGTTGTTGCACACTAGTGGCACTATTCATTAGAGGTAGTTCCGTGTATTTGTACCAAGCTAACCTGTGGCAGTGGACCCCTGGGTCCATTACCACCCTGAATGTGGGGTAATTTCAGGGTCAAACAAGGAAAAGTTGTGCTCACCACTAATTTTTAAAACCATTAGGCGGGGGTGCAATGAGGCTGTGACCACAAACTACAAATAGACAAATGCAAGAGATCCTCTGCACTCAACCCATTATCAATATATTTAAGACATTGAGACATTTTGTGCATACAGCTACTAAAAAATGCCTTACCCTTTAAACAACAGGGATTGTTTGTCCATATATTGCATTATATTTAAGCTGGCCAACTACGTCAAAGTCATCCCATATCTGGCCAGTCCTACGCTCAATTTCATCTGATTCATCAAGAATTCCATTACTTCATTAAACATTTTACAAAGGGACTAAGTTTTACCTGCAACTTACTTGCTGCTTTCAAAGTAAAACCCCCAATCTTGGTTGCCCTTATATATAATTTATATATAAGGGCAACCTTATAATTTACCAGTTTTAGTGAGTCGTGTGACAAAAATGACATCACTAAGCTCCATTTATACCGTTTATAAGGATACAGTTTACAAGATATTCATGGCTTTTGTTTATTATAATAAAATCAGTTAGTGTAGACTTTTTTCCCCACTCAAACCTTGTTAAACGCATAATAAACCAGGGAGAAAATGCCCGTGTGTAAGAGGACTTAGTGGTGCCTTCTTTCCTAGGTGGGTGGTGCACCATGTGTATCATGGAGTATAATTACTGTCTTCATGACTCTAAATGAATTACAGCAGTTGCTATTGTCATGAATATATAGTTATCACAATGCCAATGTTATTTTTTTTTTTTTTTAGATATTTGGAATCTGTTTAGCACAGAATTTGGTGAGTGACATTGAAGCTGTCCGAGCCAGCTGGTAGAAGTATTATCCTGGATACAAAGTGCAATAGAAGTGTGTAGTCTCACAGCCCAGTATTACTGACTGGTTCCGAGGGTCACAACTACAAATCTAACATTTGTTATTCAGGCAGGTTCAGTGATCTCTTCTAGTCCAGGACTTGGGCAGCACAAGGACACTGCTATGGGACAGTCCATGAAGAGACGCGTGCTAATTATTTCACTGTAAGGTGCATGTCAGTTACTGAGGATCAATGTGCTGCCTGTTTATTTCCAGTTAATAGCAAACCATTTTTTTTACACTGATGGACTCTTTGCCAGGAATCATCAATCTGCTTTGCATTAAATGTGGTTACACAACTCCCAGCAGCACTGACAGCCCCAGGCTCTAACTGGACTCATCTGACCTCAACATGGCAAGATAGATGTATAAACAGTGTTCAACAAACTGCCACATTTCAGACTTCTTTATAGATCTCTCTTCTGAACGTCAGAGGTTGGGGTTAAAGTGATTTTTTTTTTTTTATTCGCCTGTATTTTGACTGACAGATGGGTGAGTGCAATATATATATAAATATATATATATATAACTGGTGGATTGTGGCTAAAATGTTTCTTTGCTGTGTATAAGTGTTGTACCATTACAATATAATTATTACTTTGGAAAAAAAAAAGAATTTTTAATGAAGTCTCATATTATTGAATTAAAGTTTCGTTACACTTTACATTGTTTTTATTCTTCATTATGTGTGACAACGTTTATAATATTTTATATAATTTCACCAGTGTTATTTAATATTTACAGATATTCTATTTTGATTTGAAAAAAAAAAGAATAGAGAAATATTCATCTGTGGCATGCCCTTTCACTCCTATCTTTTCTAATGGTTTATCCTATTTCCATAATGTATCATTAAATACTACAGTTATGGGACCCATTGTCTGGAAACCAGTTTTCCAGAAAGTCCCAGATTACTGGAAGGCCATCTTCTTCATAATATATTATATATATATATATATATTATATAATATTAAAAAGGATTTCTTATTTCTTTGTACATTGTACTTGATCCCAACTACGATATAATTGATCCTTTTTGGAGGCAAAACAATGCAATTGGGTGTAATTAATGTGAGTAGATGTAATTTGGTTACTGTCTCTTTAAATAGCAATTAACCCATAGCAATCCAGGGCCCTGAGTCCCTTTTGTGTATGAAAAATACTGGGAATTACAGCGCAGTGCCTCCACCTAGGGAGCACACCCCAGGGGATTTCCACTTGGAAAAAAAATACAGTTTGTAGTAAAACAAATACAAACTTTATATAAACTGTATTTAGTAACTTTAAATGCAAATCACACACTATCACTTTACTCTGGGGAACTTGTGTGGACTATCAACCCCTGGCACATTCTCTCAATCCCACACCGGGAGGATAAATGCAGAATCACTCCAGTCAGTTTAATCTCCCTTCCCCAAGAACTCTTATTATTATTATTATTATTAGTGCTACGTGCCCCAAGGTACATTTCCCTTTGAATGTAGTAGCCACTCCCACATGGCAGGTACACAAGCAGGACCTGCCCTCACATTGGGGAACACACAATGGCAAAAGTATCCACAGGCAGGAGATAGAAATTGGCTCTTCCTGATGCTCAAATACTTCCTCAAGTAGAGCAAAATGCAGTCCTTTCCTTTAACTTTTTGGAAAATCCTTTCAAGCAGCCTTGTCACCCTCCACAGATCTGAATCTCTCTGGTTGCTGCAGCAGTGGAAACCCTGTACATTTGGCTCCAAAGTCAGGCCCTCCCCCTCTCCGAATGATGCCGAAGGAGTCCAGCCAATTAGATGGCTCTCCAGCCTGTAACTGGGCTGGATGATGTCACAGACAGAAAAACGGGAAGGATTTGTCTGATACTCTACATTTATAACAGTAACTGGAGGACCACCAGATTTGCTTAGGGAAAAAGCTGAGTTAAGCAAGAACAACTTCCATTTCTGTCCCTGTGCTGCCCAAGAGTAACAGCATACACTTTGTACAGTGGGTAAACTGTAGTTAAATTCACCTAAAGTGTTGGTACAGCTACTATTGGAATTTATTGTGAATCCAGTATTTTGCATATTGGATTCATGATTTGAAATGTGTGATGCCAGTGGGGCTTAATGGCTTATTATGGGGTTTTTTTTTTAACCTGAAGGCTGGGTTTCTGCATTGTGCAGGTTAAAATTAGACCAGAAATCTTTTACATTGATAAAAATGTGTCCATGTGCCATCTAGTGGTAGAAAACACACCAGCAGGAGAATTAGGAGGAAATGATGTTAGAATAGTTGGACTGGTATAACTCCATGAAATCACTTACAGTGCTTGCAACCAGGAAGTGTTACTTTTATTGTCAGTATGAATAAATACATATGTACGGATATGTGGTTTTATTTATGTATATACTTTAACCATTCACCAAAGAGAACAACTGCATGGCCTGGTGAGTAGGGTTGCCACCCAGCCGGTATTTTACCGGCCTAGCCAGTAAAACACCAGCCAAGGCTGGGGCCGGTATTACAAATTTACCGGCAATGTAGCTGCCGGTAAATTTGTAATACCTCTTAAAAAGGCCCTTGCCTTGCCTGAAATCCAAAGAAAACTTACCTTTTTCGCGTCTTCAGCCGATCGCTGCAGTGGCTCCGCCCATTTTTGCATCACGGCCCACCCCTTTTTGGTCCCGCCGCCGGCCGGTAAGTAATTTGTAAAAAGGTGGCAATCTTGTATTTGGATCAGCGCCTAAGGCAAACAGAGAGACCAGGGACCGTATATGGTGTAGTATTTTACAATTAGGTCTGGATAGGTATAGACCCCGTGTGGATATATATTTCGTACACCCAGGGGAACAGTGTTTTCCTTCCCAATAAGGTTTGCGGGGTTCCTTCACCAATAGGGCAAAAGTGCCTACTTACAAAACGCCTTCCCTAGACTGCATATAGTGTAAGACTCTTGCTGTATCTTCTCCTCCCGGATATTTTAGCTCAAATATAAAAGCATGGAGCCTTTCTTCCCTCCTACAAAGCAACCAGATAAACCTTGTCCACTGACCACAGTCTGCCCTTTGGAGAAACAGCTGCTAAAAGTGTCATTACATCAGAGCTGCAATGAGAGCTGCAACCCTACTGGTGAGGCATTGTCCCTCTGTGGCCTGAATGTAGGTGTGGTTTCTAACATCAACAATGAAGCAGTTTGTGGGCCTCTGTCGAAACATATAGCCCAAAAATAGTCCCGGAGTGAAAAAAGGCCATTTGCAACACATGAGCCCCAATGTCTTTGCTTTTTTATCTTTTTAATGGGATTGTACCATGACTTTTATGTTTTATTTTAGCAATGCTGGTGTCACTGAGAAGTTACTTAGTATTTTCCAATTGATGATAGGCTACTGGAGAGGGTTATCACTACAACTTGCAATGTAGGAGTAAAGAGTGACTGAAGTTTATCAGAGCACACGTCACATGACTAAGGGCACCTGGGAAACTAACTACTTGTCTAACCCCACATCAGATTTCAAAATTCAATAATATAAAAAATCTGTTTACTCGTTTGAAAAATGAATTTTTTCTTCCATGAAGTTGGACAAAGAATCCCTATATGCGTTCAGAATATGCAAGTAAATAGAAATTTGTAACCTTAAGAAGTCTATGAATGGGCTGGAGACGTGCAATTAGACAAATTAAATTGAGGTAGACAGTCACAGCTGGGATTATTTTCCCTGGAGAAAAGCTGTGAGTAGATGTCCTGTCAATAGAAGAATGAAAATAAAGGACAAGCCAGTGCTCGAGGCAAAGTCCATTTGCCATCTTGGAATTGAGATATTTTTCAGCACTCATCAACGTGTAACCCAAAAATAATTATTTCCTTTTTTGACAGTCTGAAAACACTGAGCTGTTCCTTATGCATGTTTTTCCCGTAACGCTGAGAACAGTTATATTGCCAGATAAGGAATGTGCTAGAATGCCATTTTTATCACTCAGTATACAAGATAGGACTGTCTCCTTATCAGTAAGTATCATTATTAAATGGAATACTTGTTCCTGCACTAACACTAACCTGAATACTGACCTGAGGCACCAACTCTCCCTACTATACCTGCTCTCCCAGAGTCATATAAAGATAGATTCTATCGAATAAGCATTTACTGTATTAGAAAATCAAAGCAGATTATTTTATGATGCTAAAACATCATATACCATTTGGACTGAAATGCAGTAAATATACAGCGACGTCCAATCCCTGGTTACGCTCTTGCCAGAGGTTAGATGGAAAATTGCTTGTGTAATAATGTAGGCATTTACAGAAAATAATTCTTCAACAGCATTCTGAATTCTTACTAAGGATACTAAATGGCTGGAGTCCTTCTGAGGTCAGATGCAAATCATAAATAGCAGCAGAAGAGTTCTGCCTACCCCTGGTTTCAGCCTTAGATACAAGCACTGTACTTAATACTTGATGAAGGGACTGTATGTAGAGGCCTCACTTGCACCACTGAGTACTGAAAACAGTTGAAGCTGCACAAGTCTCACGACCTGGGCATTGGTTTCATCCAATGGGCTTAGTCCTCCCCCTCCATTAGCTTTAAATGGTGTAACAATGCCTTTGGAAATGGGTGTTGGTTTGGGAAGTTTCTCTCTCTTAAAAGCCGGAAGCGGGGGAGGATTAATCACATGGAACCAAAGCTGGGGTCTAGGTTGTCTTTCCCCTTTGAAAGCTAATGGCGGGGGAGGACTAAGCCCTATGGATAGGGTTGCCACCTGCCCGTTTTTTACCGACCTGACCAGTATTTTTGATGGCCGATCCCAATCCCAATGTTATTAATAGGAAAAAAAGCTGAATATATGTTTTTAAAGAAAAAGTGGCAACCCTACTTATGGATGTAACCAATGCCCAGATCAGGAGACCTTTATTTCAGGTAATGCTCTCATGCCGGGAGGCTTTAGCATTTGATATTATGACCAGAGGTAAATAGTTAGGGACCACCATATGGGTTTTACCTTGACGTGGTGTGATGGCTTATCAATCTTATTATCATAATTTTGTAACTAAAAAACCCCTGTCTTTGTACACATGCAACTGCATAGATTACTTATATGACAGGGGACCAGGGAATGTGCATTGATCAATCTCTCCTTTTTTCTCTACAAACGCACAGCCAGCAATAGCCATAAACCAAAAATAAACTAGCAGGCAAAAAAAAACGGATTGTTCAACTCTAAGTTAACGTTTAGTTAGGGATGCACCAAAACCACTATTTTGGATTTGGCCGAACCCCAAATCCTTCATGAAAGATTCAGGCGAATACCAAACCATATCCTAATTTGCATATGCAAATTAAGGGTCGGAAGGGGGAAAAAAAAAGTCATGAGATTTCCCTCCCTGCTCCTAATTTGCATATGCAAATTAAGATTCAGATTCAGTTGGGCCGGGCAGAAGGATTCGGCCTAAGCAGAATCCTGTACTGAATCCTGGATTCATTGCATCTCTACTTATACTGTGATGTAGAGAGTAATATTCTGAGAAAATGTGCAATTGATTTTAATGTTTTATTATTTGTGGCTTTTAAGTTATTTAGCTTTTTATTTAGCAGCTCTCCAATCTGCAATTTCAGCAATCTGGTTGCGGGGGTCCAAATTACTCTAGAAAACATGCATTGATTTCTCGTTATAAATCTCAAATTCTGGGTATATTCCATTAATTTGCTGATAATAATAACTTTGTCGTTGTCTGGCTAACCCTCCTTCATCCACCTTGTGTTGGTTTGTTATGATTATTATTATTATTCTCCAGTTGTGTTTACAACATATGGAAAATCTCATACTGGCTTAACTCATATAATTTAGTATTGTTCTGGCTTTAACCGTTTTGCTGATTTGTCCTGTTTTTGACATCTGAAAACATGAATTGATTTGAGCAAGAGACTGAAATACGAATAGGAGAGGTCTGAATAGAAAGATGACTAATTAAAAATAGCCATAACAATATATGTGTAGCTTTGCAGAGCATTTGTTTTATGATGGGGTCAGTGACCCCCATTTGAAACAGGAAAGAGTCCGTAGAAAAAGGCAAATCATTAAAAAAATTATAAAAAATAAATAATGAAGACCAGTTGTAAAGTTGCTTCGAATTCTATAACATTCTAAAAGTTAACTTAAAGGAGAACTAAACCCTAAAAATGAATAGGACTAAAAATGCCATGTTTTATATACTGAACATTGCATCAGCCTAAAGTTTCAGTTTGTCAATAGCAGTAATGATTCAGGGTAGAGTCCTGCAGCGGGCCGGGTACCCGCAGGTTACCTGCAAAATCCTGCGGTACCCTGTGGGTTGCATGTAGAAGTTCTGAGTGCAGGTATAGAAGCGGTAAGTTGGTTCTGCGATTTTTACTCCTTTTTTCTGAGGATGTCTACTATCGATGAGGTCACTTCCAGTTTACATTGACAACACTTCCTGATTCTTGATTGTCAGCGGGTCCGCGTTGCGGATTGTGGGTACGGGTAAGGTACGGGTCCATTTTTTGGGACTCTAATTCAAACTTGTCACAGGGGGTCACCATCTTGGAAAGTGACTGTGACACTCACATGCTTAGTGGGCTTTGAGCAGCTTAGGGGTCGTCATAAATTATCAAGCAGAAAATGAGGTTGGCCTGTAATATAAGCTGTTGCTATGGGGTGGAATATTAAAGTGGACCTGTCACCCAGACACAAAAATCTGGATAATAAAAGTTCTTTTCAAATTAAAGATGAAATCCAATTTCAAATTTGTATTAAAGCATTCATAGCTGTTTTAAGCTCATTTAAAAATCTCAGCTGTCAATCAAATATTGTCTGCCACTCCTCTATGCCTTAGGCATAGAGGCGGGGCAGATAATTACTTTCACTTTCCATTCAGCACTTCCTAGATGCCACTGCTCCCCACACATTCCCTCAGCTCTCTTAACCATTTAATTGTGTAGCCAGGACATGGGGATAGACATCGGGTCCCAATTCTGGTGCACAAACAAGATTCTGAGATGAGGCAAGGCTTGCCTTAATAACAGTGTCCACAAAATGGCTCCTGCCTGTTTGCTATAATTATGAATTCCCAGACCGAAGGAAACAAGATTAAAATAATATATATAGTGTAATTAATGTTTATTTTGCTTGACTAATGTGATAAAATATGATTTTGAATA
>CM044432.1:61919167-61930144 GCA_024363595.1 Xenopus borealis | reverse complement strand
TATATATATATATAAATTAATGATATAATGAAATAGTACACAATTGGCGATATGCGGGTCGAGTTTTACACTCCCTACACCCGACTTCCATTTATAGACCTATTTCACTCCGCTGATGACATCACAAAAGGAGAGGGGCAAGCAAAAAAAAAAGCCGGCAGTGTATGGTGGCAGGCAAGGAGAGCAGGAAGAGCTTAATCTGGAAGGTCCCGGGTATCGGGCCAGCCCACACATCACTATATACAAGAACCGCAAAAGTAACCTATACCCGTTATTTATAAACTTGCAGTGAAACGGAATAATTTTGGCACTACAAATTAATAGTTTTATTAGGTATTTAAGGAGCCCAGCTACCAACAAAACTTACCGTCTCTAGCCAAAAACGATCTAAATCATTTCTTCTCTGCTGTTTGTTTAGCGTGATTAGCCATCGACCTCCACGCTTGTTCTTTTCATCTTCCCACATAGGCTCAATCCCATCCTAAGAGAAAATATACAAAGATGCCAATCAAGAGGCAGCAAAAATAAGTACAGACTGTTCTCTACAAGTTGCAAGAGCTTACCTTAAAGAGTGAGTAGTCGCATCCGGACATTAAATTACTAGATAACTGGATATGATTGTAGAGCCTGGAAGAAAAAAAGCAAACACCATATAAATCAATAAAGTTCATCTAATGTACCTGTACTCCCTTCCTTTGAGTCAGGTATAGGGTTTCTAAAGGTATGCGAAGGCACAACGGCAGCTAAAAATACCAAAAGGACGTGAACTGCTACAGAGGGCGCAGTAGTAACTCTTAAGTCTTAAAGGACAAAGAAAGGCTTCTTTTCAAAGTCACATTATATTAAAGAGACCCCTTGTGTGTACATAATCACAGACTAGTTTATTTAAAGGAATACTGTCATGGGAAAACGTTTTTTTTTTTCCCAAAACGCATCAGTTAATAGTGCTAGTCTTTTTTTATTCAATTTTGAAATCTGCCATGGGGGCTAGACATTTTGTCACAATTTCCCAGCTGCACCAGTCATGTCACTTGTGCCTGCACAGTGGGACATAGGTTTTTTTTTTTACTATAGAGTGCTGTTCTTAGATCTACCTTCCCATAGGGTGCTGGAGGGGGTGATCTCACTCCAACTTGCAGTACAGCAGCAAAGAGTGATTGAAGTTTATCATTTTTCCCCATGACAGTATATACACATAGTACGGCACTTTCCTTATTCCGTGTAAAAATAAACCACAGAAGCCCAAGAGCCTCAAGCATGGAGTGACATAACCAGACGAACTGCAGGTTGCAAAGGAATAGTACACCCCCTTGTTCAACATGACCACTGAATATGGCTTGTGCTGAAACTATTTGGTCTATAACTACTTATTGAAGGCACTAAACACTGCAATGAGTAAAAAATGTGGGAACTTTCGTGATGGAATTTATAGGTTCTTCCAAACGATTGTGTGAGATGGTAATCAAAGAAGCCCCCTGATATACCCACCCCCATATTTATAAACCTAAGTGGATGGCAGCAGATAGAAGGGAAAAATTATACAGAAAAAATATTTGCTTTATACCAAAGTGAGTAAACAAAGAGGGGAATATTATAAATCATGTTATGTTTTGGCTAAACTAGGCTAAAATACCATGTTTTATATACTGAACTTATTCTATCAGCCTAAAGTTTCAGCTTCTCAATGGCAGCAATGATCCAGGATTTCAAAATTGTCACAGGGTGTCACCATCTTGGAAAGTGTCTGACACTCACATGCTGACAGGGCTTTGAGCATCTGTTGAGAAGCTAAGCTTAGGGGTTGTTGCAAATTATCAAGCAGAAAATGAGGTTTGACTAATATAAGCTGATGCTACAGGTCTGATTATTAAATGCCGATAATAATTGCACTGGTTCCTGTGCCATCATGTAGCAATTATCTGTAATAATTACTAATCAGCCTTAAACTGTGACATTTCTATTCTATGTGTAGTGTATATTCTCAGTCGGCCCCTAAGCTCAGTAATTGACAGCAGCACAGAGCATGTGAATCAGTGAATCAGCAGAAGAGAAGATGGGGAGCTACTGGGGCATCTTTGGAGACACAGATCTTTACTGCTAAAGGGTTGTGGTTGCCTTGGGCTGGTACACAAGCACAAAACAATGTACAACATTTCTAGCCTACTTCTTTAGTTTAACTTTCCTTGTCCTTTAAAATTGCAAACACAAAAATGTCCACTGTGTTGGTCCAAGATGGGTGTGTTCAGCTGGTTCCCTGCTATTGCATAGTGACAAAATAAACATTCATCTACAATGCATTTATTTTAGTTTGTATAAAGCTGCTTCAATGAAGAGAAAAATAAAAACTGTCACAATGAAATTAAAAAGAAATAAAAACTTACGCCCAAAAATCTTCAACTGTATCAAATTTTGAAATAAGACGGAGATTAGCCTGCCAAGTTTTGCTTTTATCGTTTTTGAAGAACCACAGGGCCCATCTAAAAATAGCCAAAGGGATACATGTTAATATACATGCACATACGTTTTACATTTTTGAAAGTTAGTCTTTTATGCCATTATATGCAGACCTCTGTATTAAAAAAAAAAAAAAACATATGCTTGATATTGCTGAAAAACCTGCATACATACAATGCTAGATCAGACTTTCTATAAGGTTATGAAACTATGTTTCAGATATAATTGATATGACATATAAAAGAGCAGGCTGCATTGTGAAGTCCCAAAAGATTCCATAGAGATAAATGAAAAAATAAATCTATCAGCGTGCCCTATTAAGGCCATATTTGACCCTGTATAGGGGTTGGTGAGAGGCGGTACCTCAGCCGCCTGTGCACTATTTAAGTTTGTTTCATGTATAAGACCATTAGGCTTGACAAAGGGCCCAGTGGTGGCCCGAAACGTTGCCACTTTGTTTATGAGCTTAATAAACACCAACCACTGATTCAACTGCAACAGCTGTGCCACAGATTCTTGTATTTGCCATTAAAGCCATATAAACATGCTGGTACTTGAAGCAGCTGGTTTCTCAGAGAATTTCAACACAGCTAAAAGGAAGGTGGCATTAGTCACTGCAGAGCAGGTACAGATACCGAAACCATTCTGGCCTCACTACATTATACTTTCACTTTGGCTGAACAGATGTAGCAACCAGTCTGTACTATACAGGACAGATCACTGTGTTACTTTTAAGACACATGCAGTTTGATTAGCAAACCCCTATCACAGTAGCCAAGGAAGTAATCATTTAAAGGAAAACTGTACCGCTCACACAATTTATTGCATAAAACAGCTCATATTTAAAACCCTGCTTCATGTAAAACCATTTTCATAATAATATACTTTTTTAGTACTACGTGCCATTGAATAATCATAAATAGATAACTGCCATTTTAAAAATAAGGGCCGCCCCCTGGGATTGTATGATTCACAGTGCACAAAAACCATACCAAACAAACTATATTGTTAGACCACGTGAGCCAATTAACAGACAGAGTTCCGTCTTTTGCTTCCACACTTCTTCCTGTTCCAATTAAAGCTGTAGTATTTCTGGCCAGGTGATCACTGAGGCAGCACAGAGATGTAAAAGGGCAATATTTACTTAAATATATTCCAGTTTGAGCACTCAGAGTGCTATCCCGTCGGAGATTTAGAGTCTAGCCAGCAGGGAGGCAGTTTGGGGAGATTAATAACCCAAAGAAGTGATTTGTTGCTGGGCGATTAATCTCCCCCAGTAGCTTTGTTTGCCCCTGCCCTTAGCCTTTTTCAATTTTCACCATTACTACATAGTGGCTTGTTTATATAAACTATAGTTGTATACAGATCAGTTTTACCAGTGCAGGTAAACGGTACACAATATTTTCATTACTTTAAAACACTCATTTTTTTGGTGTTACTGTTCCTTTAAGCAGATTATAAACAGACAATGGTGTACTTCAGTGTACAAAGCAACAGCAAGTGTATTTTTACCATCGGTGGGTACGAGTCTATGGACACCATTTTTTTTTATTTTTGCAAAATGGAAAATAAGGATTCTGTTTCATTACCTGTTCTGTAGTGGATGCTTAATGTACTGATCGGGGCTTACAATCTCCTGACCTCCGGTCTCTTTTTCCTCTTCTGTCGATTGGGGATTGGTGTTTTCCTAAAACAAAAAAAAAACAAAAAAAACAGGGAAACACCTAAGTACACAAGTATAATTATTTTTAGAATAATAAAATCCATGAGTTATATACTTGGAAACTCTGAGTAGTGCAGCATATTTCATTTAGTGTAGAGTGTGTGATGCATCATTTAGCAAGACGAGTCTTAGCCCTTACTCTTTTAAGTACAAAACACAGTTTGTGTTGAAACTATCTGTATTTTTAATATTTAATAGTAATAAAAACAATAACACTGAAGAATGCTTTAACTGTGTCCTTTTTATACTCAGGCAGTGGGATCCCACTTCTTGGACAAATATCTATGAGCACTAAGCAACAACAGTTATTTGCCTCTTCTCCTCTGTGCAACTCATGCAAGAAAAGGTTGTGTGGCTTATTGCATAAATCTCTAATATGCAAGTGACTGTGAGCATTCAAAGTGCACACAAGTACTTTCCAACACATCTGAATATGGACATAACTCCCTAAAAGAACAGGTATGCTCTGAGATCAATATATGTCTGAAAGCATAAGCACACCAGCTTAACATATAAATATAAAGTCTGTTGTAAGACCAAACTTGACCAGACAAAAGCAGGGAGCTTTAGACACACCTCTATAAACCTACAAGATGAATCATAAAAATTTTATACCAATATACAGTAAAACTGTAAAAACCCCATGTAAGTCTATAGACCAGCAGCTCTCAGTTAACTATACATCAAACAGACTCTACAAGTAACTATATACAGTTGTGCTCAAAGTTACATACCCAAGAAAAATTTATGATTTCTTAACCATTTTTCAGAGAATATGAATGATAACACAAAAACATTTCACTCATGGTTGGCTGAAGCCATTTAATGCCAAACAACTGTGTTTACTCTTTTTAAATCATAATCACTACACAAACTACCCAAATGACCCTGATCAAAAGTTTACATACCCTGGTGATTTGGCCTGATAACATGCACACAACTTGACACAAAAGGGTTAGAATGGCTATTATAGGTAACCATCTTCACCTCTGATCTGTTTGCTTGTAATTAGTGGGTGTGTATAAAAGGACAACGACTCTCTGGATTCCTGACAGACCCTTGCATCTTTCATCCAGTGCAGCACTAATGTTTTTTGGAGTCATGGGGAAAGTAAAAGAATTGTAAAAAGATCTGCAGGAAAGGGAAGCTGAACTCTAACAGGAAAGGGATATAAGAAAATAGAGGAATTGAGAATGCCAATGAGCAGTGTTCAAACTCAAAGAAGTGGAAAATTCTCACACCTTGTGGCACAAAGTCATTTGGAGTGATGAAACTGAACTTTTTGGCCACAACCATAAGGGCTCGCCAGGGGACAAAGCTCCCTGAATCTTCCCATGTGGACTAGCCCTAAATGCTACATTGGAGAAGAGTCAACAAGGCCTATGATAAAAGGTACACCATTCCTACTGTGAAACATGGTGGTGGATCGCTGATGTTTTGGGGATGTGTGAGCTACAAAAGGCACAGAAAAATTGGTCAGAATTGATGGCAAAATTAATGCAGTAAGTTATCAAAAAGTAATGGAGGAAAATTTGCATTTTTCAGCCTCATTACCTGCACATGGACATTCCAGTATAAAAATGCTCCAAAACACCGTGTGTGAGGCCCTCCAACGGGCTTTCCCGGCCCGAAAGTTAGCCAGAGGTCGACAGATGGGACTAAAAATCCTGTTGGATCACAGCGGCATCTGTTCCTTAATGCAGTCCCGTGATCCAACTGCCCTTATCTGCTCCATACTGATCGTCAGATAAGCCCAATATTGCCCACCTCAAGGTGGGCATATCAGGGAGAGATCCGCTCAGAGAGATCTGTAAGAGATCTGGAGAGATCTGTAACATCGATCTCTCCATGTATGGCCACCTTTACTTTTAGTTCCCAACAAATGCCGGACAGTGCTAGCATATGTTACAGCCAACCTGGTTTTTCAAGAGTATTGAAATTTCCCCACAGAATCGCTACATTTAAGCTGGCCATAAAAACAAAGATAAAGCTGCATGAAAATTGGTATCATATGATTAAATAAACGTGGATCATACTGACAAGTGATCAGTTTAGTAGATTTGACAGGTTAGAACAGTGATCCCCAAACAGTAGCTTGTGAGCAACATGTTGCTCTCCAACCACTTGGATGTTGCTCCCAGTGGTCTCAAAGCAGGGGCTTGTTTTTGAATTCCAGGCTTGTATAAAAAACAGGTGCACTGCCAAACAGAACCTCAATGTAGGGTTACAATCCAAAAAGGAGCTACAAAATGGCCAACCATAGCACTTCTGTTGCTCACGGCCTCAAAAGGTTGGGGATCCCTGCTATAGAGTAAGACTATAAACTGACAAAAAAAACATGTATGTTTTTACTGCTGGTTGTTATGTTCCAGGAAACACTGAACATATACTGCACTTGGCAGTGTAATTCACTGAAGATTGAGTTTTAAGTGTTTAAATGGTATTTATGTATGTAGGATCTTCTCCCTCCTTGATACAGTATACACTGTATATTTTATATGGATGGCATGTAATAATTCACTTTGTAAAAAAAACCCATACAATCCATGTGATGGGATGGATCAATGTTGCACTGGAAAGTGTTTCTCCAACTTCTTTAAGGCTGTTGATGGAAGTTGCAACTATGCAAAACTCTGAAGTCTGCTTTGTTATTCTTCTGCGCTCCATTGTCATTAAATGTACTAACAACTACTAAGCAGATTTTAATAATGAATACAATTAAAGAAGAGTTGCAACAGTTTAGAATGTTTGTTACTGTATACTACAGGAGGTTGCAGATGGGCCACTTAGCCTGCTTTATGGGGCCTTATGTTATGCTGCTCAACCAATAGATATAGCATTGAGATAGGACTCGGTAATCCTGCATTATGATATAATCGTAGGCGAGGGATCATTAGGTGTACAGCCAAATGAAAGCTTTGTAACAGAAAGATACTTTACTTTCTATATTTTACCACACAAAACCAAAATTCACCTGTCACAGATTATGACAGTTGGATTCCATTCAAGTACATGGCCAGTGGAGAATACACTCAAAAATCAAACAATAAAACAACAACAACAGTGTAGCTCAATATCAAGGTTGGCACAACTGGTGGTCACTGGGATTGATGCAGCCCTCCAAGAATATTTAAAGGGGAACTCCGCCTTCCAAACCAAAATTTGATAAAGAGGCCCACATATCACAGAATGCCCTAATATACCCAATCACAGTGACACGTTTCTTCAAAAGATATAAATAAATGCCATTTTCTATGCTGAATTCCAGCTATTTAACAGTTCTTCTCTTTCTGCATCATTTGAAATCCTGGCAGGGAAGGTCGGACTAAAACACAGATATTACAAATTGAAACAACTTCTCCACAGCTTAGAGACAGCATGCAAGAACTACATAACCCATAATGCATTGCACTGTGATGTTCTGTTCTTTATTGAAATCATGTGTGCAGGGAATTGTGGGGTCTGGAGGATGCAGGCGGAGGACAGAGGGCTGTTGATACAAAGGAACAGTAGTCAGCCAGCTCAGCAAATTAGTCAGAAAGATCAGCAGGAGAGCAGGGGGCTAGGCATAGGGAACCGTCAGAAACCATTAAAAGTCATCATATTTTTAAACTGATGTACATTGCAAAGTTGCTTGATGTCGACAAACGAATGGATCTCTGTCAGATATGCCCACCTTGAGGTGGGGCGATACTGGGCTGATCCGATCATGGGCCCAACGATCGGATCAGAATGATGCGCAAACGGGTGGTCTGATCGTGGGAATAGGCGCAGGTGATTATTCATTAAGCAGCTGGAAGGCAGGGGGATCTTCCCGCCTGGCCTTTCCCTTAAAATAAGATGGTCCTGTACATGTAGGACATGGTCGGCCCGCTGCACTGAAACACACTGTTCTATTTGAAAAGTGACTGTCAAAGTCAGCCTGAATAGATAGGACATGGCATTCCCACCACCAGCGATTTTCCTGAGAAAAACCATAGCACAAAAGCATCACATAACTACACAAACACACACACACACACACATATATAATACACAAAAGCCGTAAATAGCTTGTAAATGATATCCTTATAAACAGCGAGTTCTGATCTCATCATTTATAAACGGTGAGTTCTGATGTCATTTCTGTCACATGACTCAATGAAACTTGAGTATTATATTAAATAAAGTACCCCCAGTTGCAAAATATGAGGATATTAGAAGTTACCTCGGCCTCGTGTTTTTATATGGTCATGAAACTCCTCGATAACTTATAATATTCTTATATTTTACAAGAGGGGTACTTTATTCACTATATATACACACACAGATGTATGTTTCCTCAGAAGCAGTTCTGTACAGACAGGGATCCACCTAGTCACGTCACAGTCCCTCAGTCAGAGCAGTAAATGTATTGCCCTACTCTGCTAAGTTTCACAGCAATGACACGAGCATTCCTAAGATATGCAGCAGATTTTTACACACACATATTGTATTTATATACACACACGTATTTTACGGAGATAAAAGTGCGTGATCAGCCAAAATGACCAACTTCCTGCAAATTGTGCAAGTTGGAAAGAAGTCCCTTGAGCATGCCTACAGTTCCCTAGTGAGCACGGTCTGACGCTGAGCGGACACCATGTGAGGGGGAAAGGAGACTTACAAGGAAGCGAGTGTACAGACATATGCGCCTATTCAATGAGCGAGACAACGTGCACAAGCTACAGGGGGAGGGTACAGTGCCATGTTAACTTGTGCAACACGATGGGGGCGGGGAGTTGATGCGAGAAGTAATAGGGTATAGATTCAATAGTAACGGGCCAGTTACAATAACTAAACCCAACGTGACCACGGCGCACTTTCACTGGTCGCGCCCGTAAATGGCCATTGCAGCCAAATTGCCTCGCCTCCTGTCTTGTCTACCCGCCACGCGGCCAGCCTGCTCCTCGTCTCACGCTGACGCGCAAACACATGTATAACACTGGAGGAAAGAACGGGAGCGCGCACGGGTGTCCCGCAGACTGCAGCAAATGGCTATTCCCCTGGACGGGACATAGGGTGGGGCAGAGATCGCAGCAACCCCTACGATATCTCAAGGAAAGCAGTAGAAGCCGCCGCCTAGAACACAAGAACCATGTTACTTTGGACTCCTCCCTCTGCTTTCTAAGCGTTTGGCACAGAACAGGCTGTCGCGTTGCCATCATAAGTTTCATTCGCTCCGCAAAGGAACCTCTACAACCATGTGCATGTAGGGCTGTGCCTGTTCGCGAGTCACGCGTCTACTCACCGGTTCCACGGCCGCCATTTTAGATGGATGTGACTGCACAGCCGCCGCTGGCAGGGAAGAAGAGGAGATTAAAAAAAAAAAAAAAAAAAAAATTACTTTCAAACCCGGTTGGTTTGGGGCGTGCCACGTGACGTCCGCCGACAGCGGAGTCTGCGTGGTTCCGCCCACCAATCTGGAAAGAGGGAGGGGCCGCGAAAAGGGTTATGGGAGTTGTAGTGTAAATTGTCGCCTGGAAACTACTACTATTACGAATTGGCCGTGTGTCACTTGCAACAAGGCATTGGTAGGCGGGCATGTGATCTTTAATTAACGTTGAAGGGCACAAGGGAAGTGACTGTGGGAAGTTATAACAATCGCAGAGCAGCTGATAACTTATGCTTGAGAGCTGGCCCTGCCTTGTGATGTGCAGTACACCTAGTTACTAACACTGGGCGCTTGGCTAAAGTTTACTTCTGGCCTTACTTATAAACACCTTCGTGTAAAGGTTAGTTAGCATTTAGGCATTTGCGTTTTCATTCTTTAAGCGGTAGATCTGTGTAATTGGGGGAGCACTCCAATCTAAAGCGAACTATCCAAGCACTATGGAAGCCCAACAAAGCCACAAATATATAAAAAAGAGAGCATTGATCAATGTTCCATTAGTAATTTAGTATTTGTGCAAGTGCATGTATTTTTAAAAACGGAGTTTTTAAGTGTACTAAGTTATGATCATAAAACTGACAAGCCACTATACCACATCAAGGTAAACCCCAGCTATTTACCTCCAACCTCCTGCAATGCACCCCCCACCCCAAAGAAAAAACTTAAGTTACCTGTAAGGGGGTTGCCACCTTTTCTAGAAAAAAAATACCGTCCTTCCTATATATTTAAGTTTTTTCCCTATTAATAACATTGGGATCAACCATCAAAAATACTGGGCCAGTGCTCATCTGCCCCCCTTCTTTCCTCCCCCCTGCAAAGTCTTACCCCTAAATCCTTCTCCCCTAGTGACCGGAAAAGCAGAGTGAGCGCAGCTGAGCACACAGACTTTGCAGGGGGGAGGAAGGAAGGGGGGCAGATGAGCACTTAACTTCAATGGGGGGGTTGAATTCTTCTTTAGAGGAGAAGGAACGTGATTTTACACTACTTTTACCTACCTGATACCCCGGGCTGGTGCTCCTATCAGCCAAAAACCGCACTGGTTCGGGGTTCTTCTAGAAAGCACCATGCAGAGATCAACTTCCTCCTGAGTCGATTTCAAATTTCGAGGAAGCAGGAAGTTCATCTATGTGTGGTGCTCGCTAGAAGAACCTCGGACCGGTGTGATTTTCGGCTGATAGGAGCACTGGCCCGGGGTATCAGATGGGTAAAAGTAGTCACTTAGGGCCTAACATTTAGCACCACCAAGTAAAAAATAACTTTCCTTCTCTGTAAAGTTACCAGGAGCGTTTTTTTCTGCCCCTGCGCTACACACTTGGCGGAGCGCCCCTGACCTCCAGTCATATTTTTCATAGGCTTACACATCATGTATAATAGCATTTCATGGGAAAAA
>CM044432.1:61885028-61901307 GCA_024363595.1 Xenopus borealis | reverse complement strand
GGGGGGGGGGAGGGGGGTTACATCCCCTTGTTTATGCTTTAACTGAGTTGTAATAGTAGGTAAAAAAAGAAATGAAGCAGCCAAAACCCAGTTGCTTTAAAGGGGTTGTTCACCTTTGAGTTAACTTTTAGTATAATGTAGAGAGTGATATTCTGAGACAATTTGCAATTAGTTTTCATTTTTTATTGTTTGTGGTTTTTTAGTTATTTATCTTTTTATCCAGCAGCTCTCTAGTTTGCAGTGTCAGCAATTTGGTTTCTAGGGTACAAATTACCCTAGCAACTCTGCATTGATTTGAATAAGAGACTGGAATATGAATAGGAGAGGGAATGAATAGAATTAGTAATAAAAAGTGGCAGTAACAATACATTTGTAGCCTTACAGAGCATTTGTTTTTAGATGGTGTCAGTGACCCCCATTTGAAAGCTGCAAAGAAACAGAAGAAAATTGCAAATCATTAAAAAACTGAAAAATAAATAATGAAGACGAATTGAAAAGTTTCTTAGAATTGGCCCTTCTACAATATACTAAAAGTTAACTTGAAGGTGAACCACCCCTTTAAGCAAGTACAGTCCGAGTCCACACCAGGTCACACTGGCAATGAAATGGAATCTCGGTTCTGGTCCAAAAAATGTTAGTGACCAGTATTCAAATCTCATTCCAAATACATGCACAACATGACCTCTAACAGCTGGCTACAATACTGAGATTGCTTAAAGAAACAGTTCAGTGCAAAAATAAAAACTGGGTCAATAGGCTGAGCAGTTATGACCCATGTGCTCAATCTCCCAGCCACTGATTGGTTACTGCCTGGTAACCAATCAATGTAATCCAAGAGAGCTGCAAAGTAGGAAGTAGTGTTCTGTTATGTTGGACATCATTTTTGGATAACAAACTATATTTGAATTTTTTTTTTATTTTGTACAGCCTATCTACAGTTTTTATTTTTATACTGAACACTTCCTTTAAAAGTAAATCAAATAAAGCATTTAATGCAGGGATAAACTGTTTAGCTATATTATGCATACAACTAGAAAAAAAATCATTGAAACATTATATAAACCTAATAGGATTGTTTTGCCACCAATAAGGATTAATTATATCTTAACTGGGATCAAGTATAATGTACGGTTTTCTTATTACAGAGAAAAAAAATAAGTTTTATTATTAATATGATATATATTTTATTCAGTGTACTGTTTTGGGAATATTATCCCAGCATTTTTATTTTCAGATTTATTTTAGAAGTGTGCTTGGTTTGTTTTATTGTTTTGTTTGGTTTTAAGTAGTAAAGCTATTTATTTTTGATAAAAAAATTGCTCTCTTTAGAAGATGATAAAATCAAACCTGAAGTCTCACCATGGACAATGGATGGTGATGTAAATACAGATCCTTGGCCAGGTTATCGATATACTGGTTTGCTGAGGCCACATTATCCGTTGGTAGGTATACCAGAATGATGGATAACATTATTTGTCTGAAAGCGAATGACATGTCCTGTAAAATATATCAATTATGGCATCCCTTCTTCTATTGCTAGATATTTCCTTCTACATATATTTAGACACATTTCAAAATATAATCAATGGATAAAATGTTTATGGGAGGTATTTGACATGACATAAGTCAAAGTGAAGAAAATCATCAATAATGGTGTTTGGCTATTAGAGGTGTGCACCATTATTTTATTTTTTTTTTAGATGGTTATGCCTCATATTTTGCATATGTTTTCTAAAAATGCTTTTTTTCTTCTTCTAAAAATACTACCATCGACAGCAACCTGTAGACCGATAAAAAAAAACTGCAATCCTAATAGAAGATTACAGAATGAGGTGCAATATGGCCACCCAGTACCTATACTTTATATAATAATGAAAGAATGGACAAACCCCAGTACAAAATGTATTAATTCACTGATTGTATAACGATGAAATAGGCTGCAGAGGGTCGTGGCCATGGATTCTCACTCCTTTCCATTAAAGTGCCATCCTCTTTTTATTTTTTTTTATTTTTTTTTTCCTTCTCTTCATCATCAGATCTAGACATGCCAAACAGTCCTGGATCTGTCACTTACAAATTTTCATAAACTGTTTTGCTTAGTCTTATTTTTGTCTCTTCATTATTAAACTGCCTGTTTCTTATTCTGGCTAATGGAATGTATGAAACAAAGCTGCCAATATAACACATGTTCCTTCTCTGCAGACTCCAATGAGACCAGTAGCAAGCCACATACAGAGGCCAGATTACGCAGATCACCCTTTAGGTAAATAGATAATGAAGCATATGTATTGTAAGAAATTTAAGAGAAGTAAACCCTCCACAGTCAAAAGTCCCCACTGAATCCCCTCTGTAGGCCCGCCTCCCCCATGCACACTGTTATGCTAGAATTGTGTCCCTTAGAAATTCTGACCTGCACAATGCCGAACAGAGGAGCACAGGGGCGACATCTTCATCAGCTGCGGCTTCTTCCGAGTCCTCTTCTTGCTGTTCAGTAACTTATGGAGGCGCTTTCCGGCTCCAACTGCACATGCGCCATATATGGATATGGATCAGTGCTTGCTCAATGAAGAAGCCGAGTCTGATGAACATGGCGCCCCTGTGCTCCACTGCGTTGTTCTGCATTGTGCTGGTCAGAATTTCTAAAGGACACAATTGGGGTGTAACCATGGGGAGGGGGGCCTACAGAGGCGGGTCAGTGGGGACTTTTGACTGTGGAGGGTTTACTTCTCCTTTAAAATTTCATTTGTCAACAGTATTTTGCAGTCATACAATTAAAGAATAATTAAGCTTTATGAATGATTTTATATTTTCCTGTCAACTGATGTTCAGACATTCTCTCCTATTGCAAAAATGTCTCAATAAGAATGGCATTAAAGATATGTATTATTTTGCTTTAAATGTTTTGGTGCAAAGTTTGCACCAGTTAATCCTGTAGGAGAAAACCCCCCATATGTAATAAAAGGCATTGTTTGACCAGGATCAGTAACCCATAGCAACCAATAAGATGCTTACTTTAAACAGGTGACAAGTAAATTCTACCTGCTGATTGGTTGCTATGGGTTACTGCCCTATGGCAAACTTAGTGCCTCTTATTACATAACCCCCATAAAAATTGTTGGTCATTATATAAACTAAACTTTTATGTTTACTGTAAATCCATTAGGGATACACTGAATCCAGGATTCGGCTCGGGCTTTGGCCATTTCCAGCAAGATTCAGGATTGGCTGAACCAAATCCTAATTTGCATATGCAAATTAGGGGCGGGAAGCGAAATCACGTAACTGTCACAAAACAAGTAAAAAATTTATTTTTTTTCCATTTTCTACCTTCCTGTCGCTAATTTGCATATGCATATTCAGTTTGCTACTCCGAATCTTTCATAAAGGATTCCCAAATAGTGGATTTGGTGCGTTCTTAAAATCCATTAATCTTGTCCATTTGCACCATGACAATATGTTGATGGTAAAAATAGCACCATTCTAATTGGTATACATGGTAAGAACAAATCAAAAAGTGAATGTCACTGGCCTATTGGATTTACATTTTGAACTATTAGCTCTGATTCAGCTGCATCAAATTGTCATGGATAACTGTATATCTAAATTGGTTGACATGATTAATGTGGTTTTTCCAAGTTAAGACACATTAATGAAATTGTACAATTTGGGTTTCCCTAAACTGGGTTATTGCGTCTCTGTAAAGGTTGGTTCTGTTTTTCTGCAGCTGAAGGCATTGCTAGAAAAACTGTAGCCAACCAAGTCATTTGTTTTCATAATTTTACTTGTATCAGCCTTAGTAGGGATGGGAAAAATAAATTTTGAGAGTTGCTGTAAAACTTAAGCTCATAAATGTAGTTTGCTGTTAACATTTTTTTATTTTGTCTAGGAATGTCTGAATCTGAGCAGACTTTGAAGGGTACCTCTCAAATAAAAGTCCTTTCTCCAGAAGATATAGAAGGAATGCGGGTTGTTTGCAGAGTGAGCTTAATTTTTTTTATTTTTTGCTTTATTATGATAGCTTTGTTTATGTTGATTAGGGGAGAAAATTATTACCCCACTAATTTTAACTGAATAAGTTATTAAATGGTTTAATGTTTTATTTGATGTATTGATGACCATCTCCATGGACTGACATAGCTGTAGGTAAATAATTCTACAGTACCCACCAAAACAGGTGAATATAAGCAGTTTTTCAGGTTCCTTCAGGCTTCACTGTGAAGAATGCATTAGTATACTGTTTTCAATATACTTCAAATGCCAGGACACTCACCATGATATACCTCTCTACTTCCAAGGCTTTAAATTATTTCAGTACAGTTGTGCAGCGAGTTTATACTTGACAAATACCATCAATTCATTTTTATATTTTTAACATGTAATGCTTTGAACTGCTCATTCATCACCTACATATAAACTATTTCTTGACAACAAATTACCTGTTTTATTAAAAAAAATCCAAACAGTTACACCTACGTAGACCCTCCTCAGCCTAGCTGCTACCCTGGGTAAATGCCCCTAAGTTTTTACTTACCCCTCTGTGCAGATTCAGGGCATCGGAGTTCACGGGCACCATCTTCCGACTCTTCGGGTCCACTTCCTTCACTTCAGCAATTTCTGGGTCTTTCTGCGCATGCACAGTTGTCTGGAACAGACAATTGCTGCAACTGCGCATGTTCCGATAAGCTGCTCTCATTCTGAAGATTTCCGAAGAGAAGATGGCGCCTGTGAACTCTGATGCCCTGAATCTGCACTGAGGGGTATGTAATGACTTGGGGGCATTTACCCAGGGTAGCAGCTAGGCTGGGAAGCAGGGGGGTCTATGTAGGGTAGGGTGTTTTTTACTTTAGGGTTTTGTTCTCCTTAAAATGGGTTGTTGAACTTTGAATTAACTTTTAGTATGATGTACAAATTGATATTCTGTATTCATATTTATTGTACCACTGTATGCGTAATCCTTAATTCTACAGCAGTTGTCTGCAAACTTTCAGTTCAGCCCATCTACCCCTCTCTCTTGGTATTCAGTTAGTTTCATAAAAATATTGCTATGATAGTTACCGTTATAGGATCATCCATTATGGCAAATAAGCAGGCATCATAGATGGAGGAACTATACAGAGCAACTGTATAGTCTGTATAAAGTATCATAGTATAAAAATGAAAAGAATTTGTGTTTTTGTAGACTTTGTTGCCTTTATCTAGTATGTGCTACAAACAAATGCCGTAGTATGTTCATTTTGCTGCAGCTTGCTAGAGAGGTGTTGGGAGTGGCTGCCATGATGGTAAAAGCTGGCATCACAACAGAAGAAATAGACCATGCGGTACATTTGGTAAGTTCCTGCTATCTATACATAGTATTTTTGAAAATTTATATATTTATTTTTATATAATTACTTCATATGCAGCACATTTTTACAATACAGTAATAGTACAATCTAGGTGAAAAACAAAAAATGCCCAGTAATAAAGGGTAAGTTTCATGGAAACAGTCACACGAGTATGGACATCCTGAATATACAACGCAAGAGAGTGAAATATTGCAGCTGCATTTCGTTTTTATATATAAGTGTTAGCTATTAATAACATTCTGACCCTCTTTGGTAGAGAATATTTAGCCACGTGAAAGAATGTGTCCAGTTTGAAGAAAAGTAAGGGGTAAGCCCTATGACTTTTCGTACTCTCGAAAGGGCACTTATCATATTAGTTGTTCTCCCTACTGGATATGTCAACATTGCATCACATGCACAGTGGTAGCTCCCAAATCACATTGCCTGCAAGGTTTTCCTGTATAAAAATGTCTCCCACATCTGAAAGGAGGAGGGGTACATTTTTTTAGGTGCCTTTTAAAGTAACATTTTTTAAGCAAGTGTATACATACTGTAGACAGTGTTGCTGGTAACTGTGTGTTTTGTTTTGTAGGCCTGTATTTCAAGAAACTGTTATCCATCTCCACTCAATTATTATAATTTTCCTAAATCCTGCTGCACCTCAGTAAATGAGATCATCTGCCATGGGATTCCAGACAGGAGACCTTTGCAAGATGGCGATATTGTAAATGGTATGATATTTTGGTTTTGTGCTTGTATTTTGGTTTTGTGAATACACTGTATATGATTCAGATGAACAGCACTTGTCTTGACACTGCAAGGCCCATCACAGCATTCATTGTTGTGAGAAAAGATGTCATGTCCCTCAAATAATAGAATTGATCAAATGTCGAGATATAGATTTTTATTGCCACTGTGTGATCATTCCTTCATCAAAAGAAAACTTACAGCTGGATGAAATAAAATATTTTCTTCATAACAATGTGTGAAGCATTCACAAATATATTTGTGTAATGTAATTTAAATAATATAATTACAATATCTATAAATTGCTACACAATGGGACAATGCAGCTTTTCCAAACAGGGACACTGAAGACAGAAATAGGGATTATAGATTATAATGAGATTATAATTTTTACAACTGCAATAGACAAATAGTAGGGATGCAACAAATACACTGGCCCAACCCCCAAATCCTTTTGTGAAAGACTTGGCCGAATACTGAACAGAATCTGAATCCTAATTTGCATAATTTACTTCCTTGATTTGTGACAAAAAGTCACGCAATTTCCTGTCCCTAATTTGCATATTTTCTGGAATCTGCATCCCTAACAAATGGCATAAGGGGTAACAAATGATTCTGAATTTTGCCACTCATACCTAACAGAGAAAAGGTGATATACAAATTAATAGTGGGAGACATACAAGTGCCATGCATTCTTACAATTGTTTACACTAGGACTTCTTTCTCATTGATGGTGGTAATTTGCTTGGCAGTCCCCCGTCCAGTAACTCTACTAGTTGGTGTTATCCTGGGGGACAATTTTGCACTTTTCTCTGCTTACCAGACATCACCTATATATCGCATTCTACAGAATAAGTATAGCATTCTAGCTTGCACTATTGTGGCTAATCTATTGGCAATAAACTGCCTCAGTAGCTTTCCTTCTTCTTTAACAAGCCTAGGTAACTTTTTTCCCCTTGTTTAGTTTCTATAGATGATGCCTTTATCTCTATTGTAAATTACTTTCTTTGAAATAATCATTTAATCCACTCTAAGGTAATGGGTAGCAGTGCATATTTACCTAACTACTATGCAACCAGGAGTGGATACTGGACATCAGCTTCTCCTATAATAACACGCCTATAAACACTGTGTAGTGATTTCGCAATTTTGGAAATGTAAAAACATATATATATTCTCTCATTTCTTTTTTTGCAGTGGATATTACAGTTTATCGAGATGGATATCATGGAGATCTCAATGAGACCTTTTATGTTGGGGATGTAGACGAGGGAGCAAAGAGACTTGTTGAGACAACGTATGAGTGCCTGATGCAAGCTATAGATGAAGGTCTCTTGATTCTTATAAAAACTATGATTTCTAAACATTATTTTATTTTTTTTAATTACTTTTTAAAATTAATTTTTTAATTTATTGTAATTGGGATCCATAATAATTAGATTTTTCATTAGAAATTCTATATCGTGTACAGGTGTTAACATTATATAGTATGGGGTATTTCACCTTCAAATTAATTTTATTATGGTATAGTTTGTGTTTTAGGGTGGTTTGTTGTGTGGCTCTTAGACTTTTGTTTACAAGAATCAGGGGCTTTCATTTTTGTATGTTTTACTTTACAACTTTATTGTACAGCCTCTTATGGATTGATTTCTTATGTGCAGTGAAACCAGGTGTCCGATACAGAGAGCTTGGGAACATCATCCAAAAACATGCACAAGCAAATGGATTTTCTGTTGTTCGAAGCTATTGTGGACATGGCATCCACAAGCTTTTCCATACTGCTCCAAATGTGCCACATTATGCCAGTAAGTTTGCATCTTATAACTACATATTATAGTATTTTATTTCTAAATCCTGCGCCCTCTGGTTGCTACTCTCCCACAATAGTGCCTACTCATTCTTTCCTACAGCCGCCAAGCACTAAATACTGGGGCATGGGAGATCAGACAACTGTCAAAATCTCCTTTGCACCCATCCCCAGTGCTCCAGGTGACTGTAGGAATGAACGAACAAAGCGCAAATCTGGATGCCATACTAGGTCAAGCCCATGGCCGTCCTATAAATCTGGACCTGTAGGTTATTAAATCTCCAGTGCAAACTGCAAAGCTTATTTCTATTTAGTTACAAGTAGTAGCCCCTAATCAGCTGATGGACAGATGGGGATTTAAGCTCTTCTGGGGGGGGGGTTAGATGAAAATAAACCTTGCTGCTATGTGAACAGGTGACCACCAATAATTTTATAACCCACTTATGATGTCATCTAGTGAAAATCAGTACATAAAAGTAGGCTTGTCACATTATCTTGTTGCTCTGTAATAAGCCCAGTTTTTTAATGGTTCTTTTAGAAAACAAGGCTGTTGGTGTGATGAAATCAGGCCACGTCTTTACAATTGAACCAATGATTTGTGAAGGTAAGTATTAAGATTGCCATTTAGTGTCTGGTCAGCTGACAAGTTTAATATTTTTTTGGGGGGGGGGGAATATTTCTCCATGATTATCGGGCACATTTAACAAAATATTGGATATTTACCCTTACACTCCCATTCTTACACACTGACTTAAAATATGGTAATATTTATTGATAAAAATGTTTTTGTATGGATCCACCGAATCCAATATTTTGGGTTCAGCCGAATCCATTGGGAAGGATTTGGCCAAATACCAAACTAAATCCGAACTCTAATCTGCATATGCAAATTAGCAAGGGTGAGGGTAAAAACATGCCGCGAACAAACATTTTTAACTTCCTTGTTATGTGAAGAAAAGTCACATGATTTTTCGGATTCGGTTCAGCCAGGCGCAAGGATTTGGCCGAATCCTGCTGAAAATGGCAGAATCCTGGCCGAATACCAAACCGAATCCTGGATTTGGTGCATCCCTAATTTTTTTTGCGAGTATTGACACAATGGGGTCAGTTTACTAAAGCACGGTAAATTTGAGTTTCGCTTGTTATCACTGGAAATATTTTAGTGAGTTGCGAATTTTCTGGTGACAAATCAAGTTTGCAAATATTTATGCTATAAAAGTCTTGTTTTATGGCGGTTATTATGCTTATTTTTACTGTGACGTTTATGTCCAGAAATGCATCTTCAAAGCTCAAACTTTGACTGATGATTATACCATCCAACAACATTACCAGAGTAACACCAATCAAGCATTGTATGCATCATATAAACCGATACTTCATCCATCCAGTCACACACTCTTCTGCCAATAGAATCATATGAACAAGAAATCATCATCATCATCATTTATTTGTATAGCGCCGACAAGATACGCAGTGCTTTCCTTAGTTATAACAAACAGGGAATAAAAGTGGATAACAATCAAGGATTTACAGATACAATAGGATTAGAGGGCCCTACAGATTAGAGTTTACAAACTAAAGGTTAGGGTACAATTGAGACATTAGGGTTTCAGACACAATTTGTGATTTATGATACAGCAGTGATTGATTATTTAAGGTACATTGAATAAGCTTCTCTAAACAGGAGGGTCTTTAAGGAGCGTTTGAAAGTTTGGAAAGAAGGAGAAAGTCTGACAGCTCGAGGCAGAGAGTTCCAGAGAAAAGCAGAAGCCCGAGAGAAGTCTTGTAGACGAGAATGGGCAGAAGTGATTAGAGGAGAAGCGAGGCGAAGGTCAGAAGCAGAGCGAAGGTTGCGTGTAGGAGAGTATTTGGAGATCAGAGATGAAATATAGGGAGGGGCTTCATTGTTAAGGGCCTTGAATGTGAGGGTTAGTAATTTGAATTTGATTCTGAAGGAGATTGGGTGCCAGTGAAGGGACATGCATATGGGAGCAGCGGATGCTGAGCGGTTAGATAGATGAATAAGTCTAGCAGCAGCATTTAGAACAGATTGGAGTAGTGAGAGGCGACTTGTTGGAATTCCTGCAAGGAGTAGGTTGCAGTAATCAAGTCGGGAGATAAGAGAATGAATAAGTGTTTTGGTTGATTCTGAACTGAGATATGGTCGTATCCGGGCAATGTTGCGTAGTTGAATACGACAAGATTTTGCAAGTGTTTGAATATGTGGTGAAAAAGACAGATGTGAGTCTAGTATAACTCCTAGGCAGCGTGCCTGTGAGGTGGAATGAAAGGTAGTGTTGTTTACTGTGAGTGAAATCTGAGGGACAGGGGAAGATCTTGGAGGAAAAATAATTCAATAGTTCAGTTTTTGAAAGGTTCATCATACCAGTCTCTCTTAATATAAATATACATCATATTTATATAATATAAATGCATAGTTTAATGTAGTCAATAACAATTAAACCAAACCCCCCTGCCAAAAGCGTTGAGGCTGACAAATCCTTGGACTGTGATGCCCACTGCGAATAATTCACCTCGGAGCGGAAACTGCTGCTGTTGCAGCAGATAAAAGCAGACAGAAAACGTTCTGTCAGCAATAGCTACAGCAAAGAATGATGCAAAAATTTTGTAAATATTCTCACATAAATTTTGTCTTTCGCGGTTTAGTAAACTGGGCATTAATGCATACGTAGCGTTGTTTTCATTTATATTTACTTCAGGTTAGTAAACTGGCGAAAACATGTTCGGTGATTAAATTTGTCTATATTTTGTGCGCATATTTTTACTGCACTTTAGTAAACAGACCCCAGTGTATTAAAGGGAAATTACGGCTTCCAAACCACAATTTGATAGAGACCCACATACATCAGAAACCCCTAATATAGTCATCACAGTTACCTGTTTCTTCAAAAATTATGAATAAATGCCATTTTCTTTGCTGAAATCCAGCTCTTCTTTTTCTGCATCATTTGAAATCCTGGCAGGGAAGGAGGGACTAAATACTGGTGTTACAAATCCAACTTCTCCACATCTTACAGACAGCATGCAGGAACTACATAACCCACAATACATTGCACTTTGAAATTCCATGCCTTATTGAAATTGCGTGTGCAGGGAATTGTTTTTAGGGGTTTGGAGGATGCAGGCTGAGGACAGCTGGTGGCTTATACAAAGTAACAGTAGTCAGCCAGCTCAGCAAAGTAGTTAGAAAGGTCAGCAGGAGAGCAGGGGGCTAGGCATAGGGAACTGTCCGAAACCATTAAAAACCATGAATAGTCCTGCATATTTTTAAACTGATGTAGATTGCAAAGTTGCTTGAAATTGTTTACTTTTCAAAAAGCTTATGTTTTTGTGGAGTACCCCTTTAAGTTCGATGGGCAACATGCCCAAAATTCCTTCATGCAGCATGGGTCTAACATTTATAGGATTTACAAAACCTACTATTAAAACATTTGTCCTTCCTTGTGTTTCACAGGAGGATGGCAAGACGAGACTTGGCCTGATGGTTGGACTGCAGTAACGAGAGACGGGAAAAGATCAGCACAGTTTGAGCATACTCTTTTAATCACAGAGACCGGCTGTGAGATTCTAACTCGTAGACTTGAAGAAAATGGGCGCCCTTATTTTATCTCTTAGCACCTTGTATAGGCTTAGCAGATCTGAATGGTGTCTCTGCCAGTCTGTACCAATGCTATTTTACAGGCAGAATATCTGAAGAAGGGGGATTTTATCATGTCTAGTGTAACTCTGTGACGATACAGACTAAAACACTATTCAGGTTGATCTAGTAATCTATTAAAGAACTCAATGGTGTTTTCAGACAAGAAGGAAACAGATCTTCAACATGTTTTTCTCCTTTTAAATTCAGTTTGTTTCTCATTCACACTCACATTTTTTAGTTACAAAACTGGTCTGCTCATGCCCATTTCTTGCCTTTTCTCTGCACATGGGCACAAAGCAAAATCTGCCTTGTTACTTGAATTTGATTTGGGGGAATCTTTGAATGCCGACAATGGGGTATTTTTAAGCTTCATTCAAACTATGCATTTGTCTGAACCGTAGGCAGTGGTCTTTACCTATTCCTTGTCTTATATTGAGTGCTTCACATTTGTTAATGTAGCTTTAATGTCCAGTTAAGCCAACAATACATAATACATCACCTGCAGAGGATTCCCTTCTGAAACCTGTTATTTCCGATAATTTATAGATTTCACTGGCACCAACGGTCAAAAAGCAGGCAAAGTATTGACAGTGGATTCAACAGCCACTGTATCAGGATGCTGGAAATACTTTACCCCAGGCTTCTTGTGACCAGGAGCATTGGAAGTTGGTCTGGTCCTGATATTAATTGCACATGCTCCTGATTAGCATTTACCTCCACAGAGCTGGTGAAAAAATGTCAATCAGTCTGACATGGTGACTTGCCGAATACTGCATCATTTTTATGGGCAAATAGTGAGCAGTACTGGGAGTTGCAAATAGTGTGTTTTTGGGTTGGGGGTGGGATGTCAAGGGACATATGTATAGATGGCTTTCTTTGTCCTTTAAATGTTTGCTTAGCTTTATTTTTTATTTTCATGGGATAACTGACACTGACCATCATTTTTTTTTTATTTGTGGGATACACACTCGCTCACACTCTTTCTTGTTCTCGTATCCAGTGACTAGCCGGATTGAAAAGGCTTTTATATACAGTAGAAAGATTTTATGTTTGGCAGGGGACTGTGTCAGACAGGTATAAAATCCAGGAAAGAAGAAAAAAAAAACACATTGCCTGTGGGATTGCAAACAAATTGTTGTTAATTCCAGGAAAACATAAAATCCAAGTTCTATCGTATTGTTAAAACAGCAAAAGAACTTTGCTTTCTGGATGCTGGTCACTTTCACCAGGAACAGCTACCATTCTATAAAGAAGCAGAATAGAAAGGCAAATCAGTAAAAAAAAAACAGCAGCACAGCACACTGGTAATTTTAAAAAGAAATGGGGGAAACTTTTCATTAAGTGTCAGTGGCACTTTATTAAGTGTTCTGCTTTTTTCAAAAATTACTGGAGTGCTGCTCTTTTTTTTAAACTGATATGCTCTATTCTACCCTGGCAGAGGGTACAGCTTGCACCCAGGACTGTGTAGCACACTTCAACTGATTCTCTTCAGAATAGAAAGGCAAATACATTAAATGAAAAACAAAAACAGAATGAATTTACATATCAATGTCTACATCACACTGTAATTCTGGGGCCTTCTATTTAATCGGGAGCTCTTATCTACAAACATAGCCAAACTCCAATGAACGTAATACATTATTTCACGTTAATTTTAATAGTGTACTCCCTCGTCAGTGATCTGGATAAATCAGTGTGGTTCAGCATCCCAAGTGAATCGTTACCCCTAAAAAAGCTTATATTAACCAGGTCAAGCAGTTCCCCCTTAAAAAATACCCCTCATCTGTTCCATTCACAACTGAAATATCTTTGAAGGTACAAGCCAGGATGCCCAAAAAATGTACTCAAAAATACTTGAAAACCATGGCTGTGAAGTTCTGGAGCCTGTTGGACAGTGTGATGAATTGGTCAGATTTGGCTTTGGCTGGAGCAGTCTATAGCAAACAAGGAATTGGACTGCTGCAAGGGGCTAGAAAACATGGTGGTGCATTCAGGCTGGCAGCAAGCACAGGTGAATGAACATATTTGCTAAACGAAGAGGCAAATATTCATTATTAACCACTTTGCATTGTTTATTTTAACCTGATGGGATTTCTAATCCTACATTACACTGCACTAAGTTGTATTCTGCATGCAGTTTTATTGCATCTTTCCATTCCTGCCATGGTTTTATACTATTTAATTGTCTTAAGTATAAAACAATATTGCTACAGGAAAATAACAAATGTATTGCCATACATTGTCTGCATAGTTTCCACTCTGTTTTATTCCAGGGATAAGATTGGTGCTGCTCATGGTGCTGAACTATTCCCATAATGCCAAACACCCCCCCCCCCCCCAAACTTACTTAAAAAGAGTTTGAACTCCTCCTGCCCTGTGCTGTAAGACAAATTGATATGTTCGCTATTCATGGCTCAAACTATTGTGGCTTTATATTTTTTGGTCATTTTTCCTATTCTTTTTGTACACATAATTTGGTCTTGGTGCCTTCAGCTGTATAATACAGATTTCATATCATCATATAAAATTACACATTTTAACCATACCTCACAGATGTCCATATTTAAGTGGGACAGTCTTAATGCTGGGATCAGAGGATGTCTGGTCATAACTAGGCGGCGTAAATGATTCCAAAGTAGGCTTTAACAATGAAGTGGCTATATAATTAGTGAGAGACAATGAATTCGAATAGAAACTGTAAGTAGAAGTACTTTTGTTTTTCTGTACAGCCCCTTAAATCCCAAATCTCTCAATGTGGGTATCCAAACAGCATAAAATGGTGTACTAGCCAATGACCTTAAATATTAATGCCTGTATATAATCAAATATGAATGTTGTAGCAATTTGAGGTTGGAATGTTTTGATGTAATCTGTAATAGGAAAAAAAAACCTGAACAGACTGAAATAATCAGTTTTATATATATATATATGAGTGTGTGCAACTAGGCAAAGGTCTCTTGAAATAATCTCATAAACAGTTCTACATGTATTTCCTTTACCTCTGTAAAAGCCACAGCAGTGCCTGTGAATACTGGACTTAAAACTATTTTTTTTGAGTGCCTCAGATATACTGTCAACTACTCTTGTGGTATGCCATTCATTAAAGTGACCTGAAAGAGAAAACTGATTTTTAATGGATTCACTTGAGTAGTGCTGTATAATTTTACATGGTTCTATTAAGGTATTTGCAGTTATAGATCAAATGCACATTATTATTCTGGTGCCTATGGTACTTGGGGCAGGGTCTACAAGCACATTTTAGTCTATACTCTAGAACAGTGCTGTCCAACTTGTGGCCCGTGTCCCCCAGTTTTGTGGCTCTCACATGAAAGCCTGTCTGCTTACCTTGTGTAAGTTTTAAAAGGTATCAATACTGCAATTTACTGGCCCCTGCATAGTTTACACCTCCTTTTCAGACAATAAAATCCTGCACTTTAAGCCTCCTGCATTGTTCACACCTTTATTGACATCTCTAGTTCATACCCCTAAAGCCCTGTACAGTTCACATCTGCGACTCAGACTTAAACTGCCCACATTGTTCACACTTCAGACACTGCTGAAGGGGCACCAGCTCCTGATAATTTTCCCTGTGTTCCATACTCTTCCTGCCCTATGTGAGCCTGCAGTATGCTCCATGTGTGTATCCTACTATGCCTGCCTTTTGCTCCGTATATTCTGCCTGCCCTATGTTTCCATGTGTGTTCCATACCCTGCCTGCCCTATGCGAGCCATACGCTTCCTGCCCTTTTGCTGTGTTCCATACTCTGCCTGCCCGGTACTCCCTGTGTGTTCCATATGCTGCCTGCCCTATGCTACCTGTGCGAAACATACTCTGCCTGCCCTATGCTCTATGTGTACCATACTATGCCTGCCTTTTGCTGTGTGTGGCATTCTCTGCTTGCCCTATGCTCCCCCTATGTGCCATACTCTGCCTGCCCTATGTTCCGTGTGAGCCATACTCTGCTTGCCCTATGCTCCCTGGGTGAGCCATACTCTGCCTGCCCTCGCTTCCTATGTGGGCCATACTATCTGCCTTATTCTCTCTGCGTGGGCCATACTGTCTGCCTTATGCTCCTTGTGTGTGCCATACTCTGCCTACCCTATGCTCCCTGGCTTCCATTATTGGCCCTCCACCATGTATGCTAGAAAGTCCGACCCTCGGTACCACAGAAGTTGGACAGCACTGGTCTATAATAAACCCAGAAGGTGAGGTAGAGCAAATTATAAGGGTAGGAATATAAAAGTGCAGTGTTTATAATTTCTTACTGGGTTTGTTTTCAACCAGGGCACCATCTGCCAGTAGTCTGCATGTTCTTCCCATGTTTGTATGGGTTTCCTCCCATACTCCAAAAAGATACAGGCAGGTTCATCAGCACCTAAGTGCTGAGGAATATGTTCCTTATATATTATAGTGTAGCACAATCAAACTTGCAATAATATACCATCTAAAAATCTAACAGCTCAGATTTACAACATTACTATTTCCAAAAGTCCATGTGAAAATATGCATGTGGTCCATGGATGTGTGTCCATGTTTTATGCTAAAAGACATGGCATGGAGATGTCTGGATGGAATGAATGGTCTGACATTTCTGGTTGCTTTTTCTTTTTTTAAAAACCCTTTAACAAGTCAGCTCAGGAAAATGATAGATAGATATGAAACTAGTATTTAGTAACTTACACACCTGTACTCAATTCTGTAAAAACAGAAAATCAAGCCCAAGAGCATCTAAAGCTAAA
>CM044432.1:61786166-61797207 GCA_024363595.1 Xenopus borealis | reverse complement strand
TTGAAGTAAAGTCTAGCGTAAGAGGTAACGTTCAGTAAAATGTTCATCTTAGTGGATTAGTGTAGTTACGTCCCTTTGTCAATGCGCAACTTCGCCTGGTGTAAAGGTGCGAAATAGCGCTAGTCTATCTGCTTCGCTAGTGAATTTTCACTAGGGACACTGTAAGTAAATTGGCGAAGTTGTGAAATGACGTCACGCTGGCAAACTAGCACTATCGTTAGACGCTTCACGCTTTAGTGAATTTGCCCCCTAGACTTGTTTACAGGGTTCCCCAAAGTTACTAAAAACTCATCTCCCTTAGGATACACTTCTGTACTGGGGCCTTGGACTCCCAGGATTCACAGCAGGCATCAATCATGTTCTCCAGATGGACACCAGGTGGTGACCAAAGAGAAGGATCCAAATTTTCTTCCCGCTGTATAAAACCTTACAGGAAACTGTCTTTATCTCCCTGGAACAACACTGGAAAACTATCCCACTTATCGCGGTTACAGACTGGGACTGCGGGTGAAGTCCCAGAGCCAGTAGGGATGGGGTCCTACAATGTTTTATTTTCCCTACTTTTTCCATGCTTCATTAAGAAAAGACTTGCATAGCAATATAATAAGGGAACGGCATGGAATGAATGAGCAGCAGAGACAGTTGAAGTTAATTCAATAGGATAAAGTAGTTAGGGCTGGGCAGTTGATATATAGTGGGACGCGTAGAAGCATGTCTGGATGAGACTGCATCAGGAGTGGAATTCATTTCTTCCATAGTTAAATCCTTTTCACTTTTCCATTTTATTCTGTTCCTTTTGTGTTGCATACACAAGCTCTGTCCTACCTAAGCACGACAAGAGCAGGGAAGAATGAAAAGTGGCAATGATATACAGTAGCTAGCTCTTCATTCAGAATAGGGGCAGGTCCCAAGTCTCTGAACTAATGCCTTAGCCTGGGACAGAAGGTATTTTAATTCAGAAGAAGATGATATATCAGAAACGTGGAACAGATGTAAATGGTGATGCACATAGTACTCTGATGATGAAACATGATAATGGTATTGGAAATAAATGTCATCATATGACATGTATGTACCCAAATCCATTCTTTTATAATTCTATGTTTGATATAGTTTATCCTCTTCGGTGTTGTCTGGATGAAGGAAGTATGTCTTATGTTACTTTTAAAGGAGTGGTTCAACTTTAGGTTAACTTTTAGTATGTTATAGAATGTCCTATTTCTAGCAACTTTGCAATTCTAATTCATGATTTGTTTTTTATAGTTATAGCACTTGCTTTTCATATAATAAAAAATGCCCCTAAAAAAACATGTTTTGTGAAAGTATTTATTCAAAATTGATAGTGTCTTTCCACCCTAAACTATAAAACTGCAAATACAGTAATAAAATGTAATTATTTTATGACATATCGGAAAATGGCCTCAAAGCTTGTCGCACAGTGAGATGTTGTTATTGCCAGTGCTACAAGTCTCATGGTACAAAACTCAAATGTTTTAAAAAAACCTTGAATTTTTCGAGATTTATTAAAGCCTGATGCTACAAAAAAGCCTGAATCCAAAAATTCACCATTTAAGACCTGCCAAGGTTTGGTATAAGTCAATGCCAGAGGACCCTAGCCTACTTGGAAATCTCTATTGTCTGCACTGGGATTAGTCTGAAAATCAGACAATTTTTTTGGGGGGGGGAAAAGCCAGTAGAGGGGCCCTGTGAAAGACTGGTGCAAAAGCAGATTAAGCTCTTCCTCCCCACCTGATACAAGAGTAGCAGGGTTAGGGATTGGGCAGCTAAAGTAGACTCAAGAATGTATTGTGTAACAGGAGACTATATGGCTGGCAGTATTTGTGTTTCTGCTGCTCCTGAAAGTGTGGAGAATAAACTAAATTTTTTGGAAATATAATATTTGTGTCCAGTAACAATGCAACACTTAAGTAGAGAGAAAAACAAGTCAGAAGGGTTACTGAAACTCTTTTAATGTTAACCATGGTAGCATGTAACCTCAAAATCAGCAGTAACTTTGTGTACTAACAATATAGATCTTTTGCCAACTACAGTGAAACCTCAAGTGTACAGTCACTGATTTTGTTTTACCTAATTTTACACCATTATATAATACATAGTACTTATCCCAGATTTCATACCATTTTTTTTCTTGTGCCTTAAAAAAACTATAAACAGTGGGTTCTACTGTATTCTCCAGATAGTAAAACCTACTGTCAAATGTAACAGATAAGTAATAAAAAGCCTGTAAAAGAAATGAGCCTGGCTAATATTATAGAAGTACAAATACACCTTGAAATTAAGTTATTTTGCATGTTATTGGTAAAGGAAAATACATTATATTAAAGTCTGCAGAACTGAAGTGATGCTTAAACAAATGTTTGTATATTATATGAAGATGTTTTAGCTTTCTCAGGCTAACATAACATTGATTCCAGCATGAATTATGAAATACCATGTATTGCAGACAATACCATGACTGAGCTGTTTGGAGTAGTCAAAAATGTAAAAGGATAATTGAGACATTGTTACATTAGGATGTTTTTTTATAATAGTGAATGTTGTTTTTTTTGCAAATCTTTCTAGAATTGAAACGGTTATCAGGAAAAGTGTAGAAACAAAGACAAAAAAAGTAGAACTTGAATTTGTGATGCTAAAGTATGGGTGCATTTTTTATGCCTGTTTGTAAATTTTGTTGGAGCCAGGTCATTCTAGGAGCAATTATAAGGGGCATACAGGGGGTAAGGAGTATAAGGGGTATTATGGCATGCAACATTTAATTGCAGATAATTTAGTAATGGAAAAAGTGCTGCATTCCCTTTCTCCTTTCATTGTTACTATCACTACTTCCATGCAGTTTTCCTTTCCAGTGCGTGGTATCTTTATTAGAATGAAGCATCTGCCCCAAAAAACATATTTTTAATTGTTTTTTTTACTTTGCTGACATAAGTAGTCAAATAATGTATGTATTATATTAGTGTAGATTCCACACTGTACATAATAGCAGGCCATCAATGATTTATTTAGTTTCAGGTCACATAATACAGCTATGGAATACATGGATATGTGACTTCTCATAAGATGAATTGAGGGAAAGTATGTGCTAACTTTTTTTTCTCCGAGGATTACTTCATTTAATTATATAAGCAGTATAAACTCTCATTGCAATCAAGTATATACAATCATGTTAGAAGCAATTTTTTTATTAAAAATTGTAGCACTGATATTGTAGCATTATAATCAACAGGATGTCAGGCTGCAGTTCTGTAGTTGACTTCACACGAGAAATGGAAAATGCATTAGAAAATGATAATGTTACGCACTCTGAAAGAGAAAACCAGAAGATCATGTTTAAAGAGAAGTCATGGTAGCAGTAGAAAAATCTATTAGCAAAACTTGACTAGAATAAAAACCTGGCAGTTGCATTAAGGTTCTGATATGGAATAAAAATGCTATCTTCTTCTTGTTCATAGCTAGATAAATCAATAGGATCTCAGCAGATTTTTCAAAAATAAATCTAAAAATGAACTGGAATTTAAGTTTATGCCTGTCTTAAATGCAATATGTCAAAATGGAAAGTGTACTAACATTTCTCCATTGCTGAGTGAGGCCTTTTAGGTGTTAACTTAATTATTTGAACTTCTGCATATGAAACAGTTCTAGTACTTGCTAATTCTTACTTGCAAATTTGTAAAACAACACATACCCTTTCCCACTTTCCATTAATTCAAATGCTTCATTGATTTTTTCCAATGGCTTTCTTTGGCTCACCAGGAAATCAATGCTAAATTTTTTCGCCATATAATCTGAAACAAGCCTTGGTACTTCATCTCTGCTTTTAAAACCTGTGCAAAACATTAAGAACATTTATCAGTGCTTTTTTTCTAATCATGACTGATAATACAATATATAGTAAAACCATATACACACACAACTTATAAATATATATATAGTAGTGTCCCTTCCCATGTACCAAATATTTTTGAGTTTTTGTCTCAATTACAGATTTGGCATTGTGTTGGTATGTATTTTGCAGGAGTCAAATGAATGCTGTACTTTTCTGTTTTGTGAATGCATCGGATGTTTTCATTCTCTGTGATTTGTTTTTTTTTTACCTCCAAACGCTGATCCTTTCATGGTACGTCCCATCAAGAGTTCACCAGGATGAAAAGAAAGTCTATCATCTGGGCCTGCTACTCCGAGCACAACAGTGACCCCATTGCCTATGTAAGTCGAGTCAAATGCAGTTTTCTAAATAAAGAAAGAATACATCATAAAGAATAGATACTATTGCTGCTAAGGTCATGCACATTTAGATTTAACTTGCATCCATATGCATACATGTCAACATTCCCAAATAAAAATTTAGAAAGCTCCAACCTTGCCCAAGCCACGCTCATACATACGTGGTCCACCCATAACCCTGTCTTGTCTACAGTATTTTATACCTATATAGCTTTGTAAATGTGAGATGTTTCCACCAGAATAAGGATACAAGGTATGCTTATATAGAATCTAATTCTGTATGCCATTGTTGTGTTATAATAATCTACCCAACAAGAAGGCAATTGAGAAATGGCCTGGGTTTACTGAAGACATAGGTGTGCCACCCTGGAACAGCAGCCATGGGAGCATATAAAGGACAAATAGGAATGCCACAAGAAAAAAACAAAAAGAAATGTAAAAAATAATTCCTTAGACCTCTTCCTGTGTCATCTATGTGATGCTTCTCTCAAAAGATAAAAAGTCTGCTTTTGGGTCCCCTGTCCTGGTTTGGCCTAAACGAATGCCCCTTTCACCCATTTATTTAAACTGCCCTGCACAGGGCATATTTGTAAACAAAAATCTTTACCCAGGGTCGGAGTGTCTTTTGGGCCCCACCACCCCTGCCCTGCTCCCTGAACTCCTTCTCTTCACCTCCCTCTTGAACCCCGTCGCATCCCTAATGCAAATGATAAAGGTACACTCATGGAGTGGGAGGTGCTCGGGGATAGAAGACTTTGCTTCTGTCCTTACCATTGTTTCAACATATCCAGTGCACTCAAAGGCAAAATCCACTCCACCATTGGTCATGTCTCTAATGACCTCTTGAACAGGTTTGTCATAATCCTTTGGGCTTAAGCACTCCGTGGCTCCCAACTCAATGGCTTTTGGAAATTTATCCTTATGTGAGCCGACCCCAATAATCCGGCCTGCTCCAGCCACTTTGCAGCCAACAATAGCTGAAAATCCCACACCTCCTAAGCCAAATACAGCACACGTAGATCCTGGAGTAACCTGAAAAAATGTATTTTTAAAGATGCATTATGGCTAATAAGACTCATAAGGGGATCTTGCAGTTATGTTCTTTAATAGTGATTTAGGGGATCCCCTCTTCTTTAGTTTAAAATTTACATCCGATATCAGAGGCTTACAATGTAATAGATACCGCTCTATATAAGAAGTGATTAATTATCAAAAAAACAATATATGTCCATTGAAAATTAAAATGGGTTATCTTGGACAAGCCCAGATTGTGATAGAGAAAATGTACCCATTTTTATTCATAGCCTCAAATCTGTTTCAGCGTTAATTAAACATGCTATATCAGGCTATTATATAACTGTAGTATGTATCTAGTTACCTTAGCAGTGTTTACCGCTGCACCATATCCAGTAGCAAATCCACAGCCAATAAGGCAGCCTTCAACCGGAGCAGCAGGGTCTACTTTGGCAACGCATATGTCAGGCACAACAGTGTATTCTGTGAAAGTGCTTGTGCACATAAAATGATAGATTTGTTCGCCTCTGCATGTAAATCTGCTGGTTTTGTCTTCCATCAGCCCTGTTTTGGCACCAAAGCTGGTAATGAAAGTACAGTAGATCAGACATCTGCAGGTTCAGATATATACTGTATATCAAAAATAACATTTGCAATTGAAGTGCTACAGAATAGGTTACTTTTTATATTTTTATAGGCAAAGCCACTACATGGACTTACAGAATGGATATCAATCATTTTATTAACTGCAAAACCACTGGTGTAGTGTATCTCATGAAATGCAAACGCAGTAAACTTTATGTGGGAAAAACTCAGAGAATTTAGGAGAAGAATACTTGAAGTTGTAAGTGATGTCAGACACAAAAGAAACACATCAGTTGCAAATCATATCAATGAGTTCCATAATGGTAATACTGGAGTAATGAGATTTACTGCCATTGAGACCTTGACAGGAAATTATTATAGCGTGAAGCCCAATGGAATTATTGTTGAATAGCAAAGCTCCAAGTGGCCTCAATGAAGGCTTTACATTACCCCCTTCCTATATCATAAAAAATATTGAATAACAGCAATAAGACAAATGTTTGCTCTTGATACCTATTATTTGAGACAGTCTATATGTGCAAAATGTATTTTCAATTAATTCCTAATGGTTATGCAGGAAATTATGTTGTAGTTCACAATACGACAGTTTAATGACTGTAAGTAACAGAGTCACAGTATTTGTATTGCCAGCAGGCAGTAATAATCAAAGCACCTTGTATATTTTATATATTATTTATGAACCTTATTATCTTGATAATGCATTCTAAGTTAAGGCAAAATAATAAGGCCAGTATAGAGTTGTGAAGTCAGCACTGGCAATAAAGGTTCTATACTTATGATCTTAGTACTGAATTATGAACAACCTAAGTAACTTGCCCATTAGATATGATTCTTAAAAAACCTTCCGGATATATATTAAGTTGAAGTATGTAGGCAGTTCCATTAATTTGGGAACAGTAGGGACAACACATGCGCAATGCGAAACAGAGAGCTACAGCGGGCAAGAACACCTCTGGCTTGACAAGTCTTAGCAGAAATGATGCAGTAGGAAATGTGCAAATCAGTGCTGACACACAAGAACCTGCATACCTATTTAAACTTGTTTTGGACATGCACAGGTACTTATTCCCCTGAAGAATCCGAGGTATTGGTGAAATGCGTTGGGCGGCATAGGTGGACAGTGGATAAATAGCTCCCACTCGCTCCCTACATAGACTGGCAGAAAGCACTGGGGGACGAATGGAAGGGTGCGGAATGGGGGTGATGATGACTAATTCCAGCGATTGAGCTGCGATTTAAACCTTCTCACTATTAATTGTTTAAGCCATTGCCACTGTTAGTTAAAAACGGATGGTGAGTGAGTAGCTCCAATGCATAGAAGGCAGGATTTAATGATCAACACCCTTATTACCTAATTAGCTATTGAAGCAACAACTGAGATGAAATTTGGTTACAATTATTGATTAATTGTGGACACAGTCCAGCACTCATGATATTTTACAGTAGTGAGTCTTTTGTACTTGCCAGAGTGTTTTTAGGGAGTTACGAATAAAAGTTTTATCACGCTGAGTGTTCTATTCATCTGAACTGGTTAACTTGAGGTGTACAGGGGGAATGCAAATGCAACATTGTATCCTATTCTGTAGCACTTCAATTGCAATTGTTATTAATGAGGCTATTGACCAGAAGTAATCCAGTTATACAAAGAACTCAAAACAAATAAATCCATGAATTAAGTAATACATAATAATGTGGAATGACACAGGGAATAAGTACTGAACCGATTTTAAAAAATGAGGTGCAAAAGGGCATGGAAAGCCAAGAAATCTGTTGAGATCTGTCAGCATTTAGAAATCCTACCCCCTATCAGTACAAATTAATATCAACTGATTTCTCATTAGTAAGGTATCACACAAGAACCATCTCACGATGAGTAAAAGCAAAGAGCTCTCTCAAGACTTTTGCAACCTTATTTTTGAAAAACATACTGATGCCATTGGTTACAGATGTATTTTCAAGCTTCTGAATGTTCCAGTGAGCACCATTGGAGTCATAATCTGTAAGTGGAAAAAACATAATTTCAACTGGCCATGACCATGTGCTCCTTTTGACAGATGAGTCAAAAGAACATCAGAATAAGAAGATTTGTCCAAGAGCCAAGGATCATTCACAGAGAGCTTCAGACCTGGAATTAGCAGGTACAGTTAGGGTTGCCACCTGGCTGTATTCTACCGGCTATTTTTGATGGTTGATCCCAATGTTATTAATAGGAAAAAAGATCAGTATATAGGAATGCCTGTATTTTTTTCATGAAAAGGTGGCAACCAAGGTACAGTTGTTTCATAGAAACAAGTAATGCGCTCATCCAACATGGGCTCTACTCATGCTCTCTTCACAAGACTTCACTGCTGAAGAAAAAGCATGTTGAAGCTAGGGTTACCACCTTTTCTTAAAAGTTTTTACAAGCCATTGGGGGGCAGGAACAAAAGGGGTGGTCCGCGATGCAAAAGGGGGCAGAGCCACATAATGTGATGCAAAAGTGCGTGGAGTTTAGAAGGTAAGTTGTATGCGAATTGGGGATGGGCCAAGGCCTTTTTTTAAGGGTGTTACAAATTTACAGGCAACTACATAGCCCGTAAATTTGTAATACAGGCGCCGGCCTTGGCAGGTGTTTTACAGGTTAGTCCGGAAAAATACCGGCCTGGTGGAAATCCTAGCTGAAGCTCATTTAAAGTTTGCTGCACAACATTTGGACAAACAAATTAAATTCTGGTCAAAAATTTTAGTCTTTGGATGTCATTACCCACACCATGTTTGGAGGTGAAATGGCACTGCACATCACTCTAAAAACACAATACTAAAAGTGAAGTTTGGAGGTGGGAACAACATGACTTGGGGCTGTTTTTTCAGTATATGCTACTGGCAGATCTCATATAATTGAAGGCAGGGTAAATGAAGAAATGTACCAGGACATTTTGATAAGAATCTGATGTCATCTACCAGGATGCTAAAGATGAAAGGAGACAAGGAAACTCTCAGTTGGTTTAAGAGAAAGAAAATAAAGCTGCTAGAATGGACCAATCAATAGCTTGACTTCAATCCAATTAAAAATGTATGGAAAAAACTGAAGACCAGAGTTTATAGAAGAGTTCCCCCTGAACCTTCAAGATTTGAAGACAGTTTGTGTGGAAGAATGGGCCAAAATCACACCTGAGCAATGCATGCGACTAGTTTCTCTATACAGGAGGTGTCTTGAAGATGTCATTACCAATAACGACTTTTCTACTAAGTATTAAATACATTTCACTAAGGGCACTCAATATTTATTACCTGCATCATTCAACTTTATTACAGATAACTTAATTTATGGATCTGTTTGTTTTGAGTTATATGTGTGGATTACTTGTAAATTCCATGTCAATCGCCCAATTATAAATATATTTACAGAGATAAATGTTGACATGTTCAATACTTATTTTCCCTGCTGTATAATATGTCCTGATTATTGAAATAATAAGACAGATTATTGCAGGAAGCCTAGTTTTGAGCATCTGTACAGGTACAGTATAACCATCTTTAAATTATAAGGAATGTTTGCCAAACTGAGTGATTAGCCAATTGCCAGGGGCTGGAAAACAGAGTGATCTTTGCTTTGTGAACATGAGGGCAAATCTAAAATTGTGATTGTCAACTGGATTGTGTAACACTTGACAGATCTTCTCAGAGCAAGACACAGGGCACAATTCAGATTCAGTGCAAACACTAAGTAACCTTCTGGAAGCTACTGTTCTAGCCTTCTGGAAGCTACTAGATCTAGAAAACTTCATTTATTTGTAAAATAAATCATTCATAAGTAGATACTAACAGTTACTGTGCATAACGCTTAGAATTGTAGATTATTATTAAAGTAATCTATGGCATATATTCTAAACAATATGTATGGTTTATAGTTGAGGTATAAGTCAGGAGAAAAATGTACACAAAAGTAGACCTTACTCATTTTTTTCACATAGGTTACAATTTGAAGTCTTGCAAGCCCTGCACTGTCCACACTGAGGTAAAAACAGCGGGATCACTTTATCACCTGAAGGAAGCAAGGTAGAAATATGAATCATGCTTTATAAAAATAAAATTTAAATATTTAAGACTTTTATATGGATAAGAAGACAATATCTCAGCAGAAAAGTGAAATTTTGTTGCAGGTACTAGCATGCTACAGCTGGTAGAAAGTACGATAAAATAGAAGGATATCAAGGGCATTGTATAGAGTTCACTTACAGGTACATTAAAACATGCATAACAAGGCTATTAAACCCTATCCAAGTTACCGAAATCTATTTACAAATAATACTACACAAGTGGTCTTAGAATTGTATTTTATGAATGGAAGATAAACTGAGGAAAGCTGCTGAAAAGCAATTTTGATTTATGCAAAGGGAAAGACTTAGCATACAAAGGGAAACAACTGCATAGGAAAAATGGACATTAGGGTCCCACTGGCAAAGTAGCACCTTGATAATAAAAATTGAAATTGTAGTAAAAATGTTGTAACTAATTTTCAATCCCACTGGTTTCCTGAGCGTTTATGAAAAGGATATAAAACTCACCTGGTTTAACAACAGTCACATCCTTACCGATGCTTTCAACAACACCAATGGCTTCATGACCCAAAATAGCTGGTAATTTAACACCACTAAGTTTATCTTTCATTACGCTGAGGTCTGATCCACAAATACCAGATGCCAAAATCTACAATACAAGGGAATACAAAAAAGGTGGATTTAGTTAATAAAGAGATAAGCTGACTGTAATCATGCCATGTTAATAATTAAATGTATACACATAGCATAGTTCCTTCCTTAACCTACAAATAATTGATATCCTAGTAAGTGACCAATTAAAGTATCTTTGCAAACTGGCATATAAATATCAGTAAATATTGCCCTCTTACAACTTTTCCCTTAATGGGGACCTGACATTCGAAAAAAATATTTCAAATTCTATTTTATCAAGTTAGTCAATGAAAATAAACTTTAATTACAATCACTTCAATCTTGTTTCCTTCACTCTGGGAATTCATAATTATTGCAAGTAGACAGGAGCCATTTTTGGATACTATTATTAACGCAAGTCTTGCATCATCTCAAAATCTTGTTTGTTCACCAGAATGGGGGACCTGATATCCATCCCCATTCACTGGTTAAACAATTGGTAATGAGAATGGGGGAATGTGGGAAGT
>CM044432.1:61699267-61711065 GCA_024363595.1 Xenopus borealis | reverse complement strand
TTTTTTTTTTAAATTGCCCCCCTGCAAGCACTAGAACACTAGCAGTGGCCATGTCAGTTAGAGCGTATGCCCAAATGCGCTTTGATCTCACGCACATGGGCATAATGAGCAAGTCATGGCATTCGCTCGTTATGCGCATGCATGTGCTCCTCCTGGTGCATGTGGCCTAGCGGTGCCGGGAGGTAATTAATTAAAAAAAACTACAGTTTCCCCCAACTGGAGTGCCAGCTCTATTAGCCCCCACCTTTAGTTGGGGACAATATTTTTGCCCAGCAGGTGCCCTTTAATGAGCTCATAAAAGTTTCTAAACTATAAATATGTTTTTTCAATATATTAAATATGTTTACTGCAACACAGTCCAAGGCTGTCATGGGGGGCTGGACAGGCTGTTGACATGTAAAATCTGGGCTGCATCAATAGGAATGTGGTTGATGTAGGTGGAGTTTGGACAAATAAGGGTGGAGTTGAGAAGGCCAGGGGCAGGGAAAGTGGATGGGGTATGGCTAAGCATGTATAATGGGTCCACTACTTATGGCAATTGTGTTTGTTATATACATTTGGTTAAACTTACACATAGATTAAAAGGTAAATACCCAACTGATTTTTAATTCCTGGCCCCTCCTCAGCCACATCCGCCCAACCTCCTCAAATGAAATTATTCACTAGGTTTGTCTATTAAATTGAAAAGCAGTGCAGAGCATTCAGGCATTCAGAGCAGCTCAGCTTGCCAAACTCACTTCAATGCAGATGTTCCTACTTAACATGCCTTGATAACTGTGTATGGAACATAGTTTCCAATTGTTTGCAATATAACTTTGTTTCTACACTGCACAAAGAGCTGTTATTTCTGACTGCTGCTCCATACCAGGCAAATTTTGCAAGTATAATTATTGCTAAATCAATGGAAAAGGTAAATTACGGGTAGGTTACAAATATAAGGGCACAATGGTGTATTCTGTGTTAAAACATTCTGGTTAATGGTCCTTTAATCTGCATTGCTCTTGTTGTCCAATAGCATAAGCTGTGGCATTAACCCTTTTCCTCCCCCATCTCCAAACTAATTTTTTCAAAGCTGGGGCCCCTTACATTGTGTTCAAATTTATCCTTGTTCCTTAACTCTTTTACAACATTGTCCCACATTATATATGCAAACAGGTGCTTTCTAAAAATATTGCAACATCAAAAGTAGATAAAAGTAGAATTTAACAGAATACTTTTCCGGCCAACGCTTTTATGAAGGTTGCTAAACATCAGATTTTGCATTAAACAAATATACTGGGAGACTCCTATCATGTGATTGGCTTTAGACATTAAAGGGAGACAGAATGGTTAGTCCTCTGCTTAGAATGATCTCCATTCAGCACCCATAAACAGAAGAGGTTGATAAATAATAAAAAAGTGTGGCTTATGTGGTTTTATTATACTTTTTTTTTGTAAGGCACACACACCTAGCACCATGTTACCAGACTATTGTTCCCATTTAAACTTCAGCAGTAATGGGGGGCTTTTTGGCAGGATCCACCTGTCAGGAGAAGGTATATGGTGACTGTATTCTAAATATATAAATATATATATATCTAGGCACAGTATTATAGCATGTAAAATTAACATACAATTTGTAAAATGCTATTTTGCATTTTTTAACTTAACAGCAACATTTTAAAGGACAAGGAAAGTTAAAGTCATAGGTGGGTGCTAAGTTGTAAGGCACCCCCAATAGTTACTTGCTACACAGCGCTAGTGCACCTCTTTTTTTCCAAAAAAACTCCCCACCAGCCTGGAATACTAATTGAGGAGTGGTGGTCTGCTGATTTCTGTACTGCACATGTGCTCAGTTTCAATAGCCGGGACATGACCGGGACACCAGAATATGATGGTGGCAGAGTAGCTTACTTACACAAGGTAGACGAAAAGTGAATAGAATCCCTAGGGTTGCCTAACGACTTTATCTTTCCTACTCCTTCAAGCTATTTTTTTTTATTGCTATAGGCGTTATATCTACTAGCAGAAATAAAGGCATGAAGTAGAAAACAGAAGAATGTTCCCATAGAATCGCATGAATGACTTTTGTACAGTAAACTTCTCTTATAAAAAGGTGTGTAAAAAGTTGTTACTGGCATTTTATGGTGCAATCTATTTTGCCTTTATCTGTTTTTTTTTTTTTTTATAACTCATGAAATATCAGTTAAAGGTTTGCAACATAATGAGGGCTTTAGTGAGCTATACCCAGCATGTATGTAAAATATTAACTCCAGAGGGCTCATTTGCTAAAGAAGTGTAAGATGCAAATACTGGCCATGTATTTTAACCTTGCAAAACATTCTCCTTCTTAGAATTGCAGCATAACTGCATATGTTCACATGCACAACCTTTTTCTTTAGTTTCTATAGGTGCATAATTAGGAAGCTGGTTGCAAACTGACATGAAATCAGGCCATGCATCACAGCAACTAGACACAATAGCACAGTACAACACACTATGTTGGACCATGTAAAGAAAATTGAACCTGGAGAGCACAGTTCTTTGCAAAGCATCATTGTATGTTTATTTACAGAAGTGTGACACTGGGAGAACCGGGGGAAGCCCCTTTTAATCTGCTTTAATCTGCCATTGTATGGCCACTTCCTTTCGGTCTACAAGAAGCAATAACTAGCAAGGGAAATGTCCTTAGTTGTCCTTTGTTCAGAGGCACAAGATTGCCAATTAAAGAAATTTCGCGCACCAAAAATATTGTAGTAGGTACTATATATTGGAATCTCCAGTAAACTTTATAAAGGTAATTCTACAGCAATAACACATACAAAGTGCAAAGCTTTATCCTGGGTGTGTCTGCCTTCATTTGCCAATTTTGAATGGACTATTCACTCGCTTGGATAACACACCACGAAGGGATTACAATGCCTCCATGTGATCAGTGTCAAAAACTCGGAGCAAATTTGGCGCATGCATTAACCCATAGCAACAGAGAGTGTTACTTTCCATTATTCTACATGCAATAAACAGATCAAACCTTGTTGCTAATTGACAGTTAGGGGTTACTGCATGGTGAAAAAGGATTAATATAATGTAACAAATGTGCCCAAGTAGAGAACCCTTCTGTTGGTAAGGGTGCAATTTTATTTTATTTTTTTTTGCGCCGTATGCAAATTAGGCATCGCTAGTGAATTCGCTTTGCCTGATGAAATAACGGTAGCACAACTTCGCTACTTTTCAAATTCGCATTTTAGTGAATTAGCTGCGGACTGGTGAAAATTTGTCTGGTAAAGTGTGGTGAAGTGCGGCGAATTGTGGCGAAGGCGGTGCTAGCGAATTTGCACACTTTAGGCAAATGTGTAAACAAAGATTGGCATAAGGCTATATTAAGGACTGTGTCTGCATAATTTTATTATCCTCCTACATTTTCTCCCTCCTGTACCTTTCTATCTAAACCCCCCAGTACCTTTCAACTAAAGTCAATGATTTGAATAGATAACCATTCTAACTACCCTTTCTTTGGTTAAAAGATAAAAATCCAACTTCAAAAAGCCCATTTTAAATTTTTTTGTGTGTAAAGCGGTCATCTTGCTGTATAAAATGTTATCAATGCTCATACTGTTTTGACAACATAAAAGCACACTGTTGAAAATGCAAAAAAACAAGGATAATTTGTAATCTGTTGCTGGTTTCATCATGATTTTAGATGAATAAAGTCTTTATTTACCTTAAATGCCTTTGGGTTCATGAGCTGAATGTCATATAAAGGCATGAAGCAAAATACTTTGAGGTCAGTCACAAGCTTTCGATTAGTGGGGAAACTGTAATAAATGAAACTTATCGATGCAAGAAACCCACTTCATTGTGCCATAAGTTGTAAACATTTAAACTTCAATAAAGGGGGGCACCTGGATGGTCTGCTCCTGTGCATTGCAGCCTCATTGTCATTTCTATCTAAGCTCTGGGGTCCCCAACCTTTTGAACCTGTGAGCAACATTTACATGTAAAAGGAGTTGGGGGAGCAATACTAGCATGAAAAAATGTTCTTCGGTGCCAAATAAGTGCTGTGATTGTTCATTTAGTAGCCCCTGTGTGGATTTTCAACCTACAGGAGGCTAAGTTTGGCAGTACATGTGGTTTATTTGCAGCCAAAACTTTCCTCCAAACCAGTAATTCAAAACCAAGCACCTACTTTCAGGCCACTGGGAGCAACATCCAAGGGGTTGATGAGCAACATGTTGCTCATGAGCCACAGGTTGGGGATCACTGATCTAGACAAATATTGTTCATTATGGTGTCTGTAATAGGAACCCCAAGAGAATTTGCTTCTGCAAGGGCATTCTCTGTATGACTGAGCCTGAATGTGGTCCCTGTAGTCACCATCAATGCTTGTGTGCTCAATGCCAGTCCTTTGCAAACTTGCTCAACCTTCTATGAAATCACATTTGTACTATTTGTACTGTCTAGCATTGTACTATCACATTTGGACCATTATGAAGTTACCTGTGTTTGTCAGAACTAAGATTGCCACTCTGTTTAGCTAAACTTGCTCTTACTTCTGATTTTATTCATTTATTAGTTTTATTAATTTTTCATCCTAAAAACTTATAAATATTTATATATAAATATATATTTATAAATAGCACAGTTAAAAAACACAGAAACAAGACTGTGAATATCTTGCAGAGTTAGTTGTGTGGTCCATGAGATCATATTGGTCTTCAACAAAATGAGATCAGAAACAGTGCATGGTATGCTTTCTGAGTGTAAGACCACCACAGAGATTGTGGTATCCTCAGATACCCTCTTGCTGGAGATGGTGGCTGGTGCTGTAGAACCTGTGGTGGAGATAGGCCTTACTAAGAGAAGTCAGTGTACAAAAAGATCTGTAATAGCTTTCTCAAGGAGTAAGAGATAGAATCAGGGTAGTTAGTAAAGCAGCCAGAGATCCCAAAGAGAAGACCAAAAGGGGTTGGTTGCCTGAAAGGCCACCTACCTGTATAGGGACAGGTAGGCTCAGGAATAGGATGTTCTGGGAGTGTAAAGCATCACTGTGAGCATCTACTAGTGCTGGGGACTAGGCCACCTTTAATTACCTCTGGTTTATTGCCTGTGTAACATCTGGTGGATGAAATTGTCTGAAATATCGGCAAAGTGAAAGTTTATTGTACAATTGTGTCAACGAGACCAAAGGATAACGATTTTATTATTTGTTTAAAAAAAAATTGGTGTCCAAGTTATTATGAGATCAGTTCTGTGTGAAGTCAATGTGGTAAACCCTGCCTCCAATAATACAGTGACCTCAGTCTCTCAGGCTCACCACGTAGTCCATGCTCTGCCAGAAGATGCAAGGAGTTGCAATTTGTCTGGCAAAGTCTAAAGTAATCCATCCGGATATAATACTATCCAATCATCAAAATAGCATTACATACACATAGCAGAAATTAGACTTAAAGGGGCCCATTTACTAACAATCTAATTTTGTTTTTTCCAAGAAACCTAACAAATTTGTGGTTTTCCTATATTTCTAAAATAATTCAGAAAATGTGAGATTTACTAAGTGTAAAAACCACTGAGACAAAACTTTGCCAAGTAAAAGTTGTTAAGGTCCTACAGAAGTCAGTGGGAACTGTTCTGATCCAAATGGATGGCTTTAAATTAATTTGGACTTTTAGAGGTTTTGACAGTCATGGTTTTGGAGATTGAGCGTTTAGTCATGGTTTCAAAGACCTCTAAAACTCCAAAAATCCTTTTTTTTTTGTACAAATCGACAAAACCTTTGCACATTGCATCATTTGCAGAAAAACAAGTACAGTATACAATATGCCTCTGAACTGATTATTGATTAGCAATATGGCATGGTTGCCTTAGGGTTGGGGCAGAAGGGCAGATTGAACTGCCTTCTTCCTGCCTTTCATCTGCTTGAATGAAGAATCTCCTACGCTAATGCACTTGCATTATAAGGCTCTTCGATTTCTAAAGCTGCCCGAAGTTTCCTTGTGAGGCAACTTCGGAAATAGAAACGCTGCAAGTACATTAGTGCAGGGGATTCATTCAAGCAGACAGAAGGCAGACGGAAGGCAGTTTGGGGAGATTGTCACCCTGCAGAAGAGGCAAGTAGTTGCCAGGCAACTAAATCTACCCGAATCTGCCCGTCTTCCCCAACCCTTACAGTGAGCTGAGAAGATCTTACACAATGGGTAATATATGTATAGAAGCACTCATAGTAAATAGAATGATTTACTAAGTGAAAGAGGGAATTAAAAGGTGTTAATAGAAAAATAAAATGCAGAAATAAGAATAGAAATTTGCATTTTACAATGTAATAATCATATTTTTCTTCATACTGTTATTGTGGATTTTAATTTAACATTGTGCACTTGAAGGTGATATTATCTTTTGGAACAAACATAGCTTTTTAAAGAAGATCTACTGTATTAGCACACTATAATGTTTGCCATTTTTCTTCCACTATCAGAAGTGCCCGTAATACAGTTTCTGGGTTTGCAAAAGAAAATTTGTTTTTGCAAAGGCATACATTTTTGTATTCTGAGTAGTCTGATACAGACTTTTATTACATTCATCAGTTAATGTTCAAAGGTATTTGTGGCTCAAATATTTGGTATTGGGTGTCTATATAAAGAGTTAAACTAGGGCAAAATTCGGTCACAGAACAGCAAAGCCATGCCTCCAAGCACTCACTATAAATAGGGGCACAGTAAAAACACATTACCCAAGCCTCTGCTGAAAACATAGTTTCCCCACAGGTATATTCCCTCCTGCATCCCAATTTAAAAATTCAACAGAATAGTAACAAGCAATGCCATGAAATGGCATTGTATTTAAATATATGTATTTAAAATGGACCCTAATGAAGTATATATGAACAATAACAAACAAGGGAAAGGTGTGCTCACCACTAAATTTTAAAACCATTGCGGGGGTGGGGGGGTTGGGTGCAATGAGGTTGTGACCACAAAATACATATAGACAAATACAAGAGGTCCTCTGCACTCAACCCATTATCAATATATTTAAGACGTTGAGACATTTTGTGCACACAGCTACTAAAAATGCCTTACCCTTTGAACAAAACAGGGATTGTTTGTCCATATATTGCAATATATTTAAGCTGGCCAACTACGTCAAGTCATCCCATATCTGGCCAGTCCTACTCTCAAATTGCATCTGATTCATTAAGAATTCCATTGCTTCATTATACATTTTATAAAGGGACTAAGTTTTACCTGCAACTTACTTTCAAAGTAAAACTCCCAATCATGGATGCCTTTTTATCAAACAACAGTGGGATCACCTGACTATAGCTGGGAAGGGGTGGGAGGACTGGGAGCTACAACAGGGAGCTGGTCACTGTACTATATGAACTATACAAACAAGGGAAAGTTGTGCTCACCACTAAGTTTTAAAACCATTAGGCGGGGGTGCAATGAGGCTGTGACCACAAAATACATATAGACAAATGCAAGAGGTCCTCTGCACTCAACCCATTATCAATATATTTAAGACATTAAGACATTCTGTGCATACAGCTACTAAAAAAATGCCTTACCCTTTAAACAACAGGGATTGTTTGTCCATATATTGCAATATATTTAAGCTGGCCAACTACGTCAAAGTCATCCCATATCTGGCCAGTCCTACTCTCAAATTGCATCTGATTTACAATATGAGAAAGTGTATAATCAGGTGGGACAACAAAAAGACATGTAAAATGAGAGAAAATGTAAACTCAGGGGGTATAAAATTGATGTTTCACTGTATTAACATACTGGGGCTCATTTATCAACACTGGGCAAATTTGCCTATGGGCAGTTACCTATAGCAACCAATCAGTTATTAGCTGTTTAAAGCCAGCTGCAAGCAGGAAAATGAAAGCAGCAAGTGGGTTACTGCCCATGGGCAAATTTGCCCAGTGTTGATAAATGCTGACATCTGTGTATAATGATTAGAGGCATTCAAACAAATAAAGCTTCAATGCCAACACAAAAATTCCTATTGGGGTGAAAAGACTACTGGTATGCATCCTTGTTTATCCTTATACATCCTAACTCCATTTTCAATCAAGCTGTTATAAAAGAGTTTTTTAATTAGCTGTTGCAAGGTGGTGGCTCAGTAGAACTGCACATTTAAGATTCATTAAATCACATAAATTCAATGCTAAAAGTTTAGTCCTGTTTTGAAACTGTGGAAAATATTAATAAAATTGAAATAGGAGTTAATTTAACGCTACCATTTAGCACAAATACTCTCATGTCTGTGAGACAAAAAACAGAAACTGGAGTTTTCTTTTAATTATTGGGTGGCAGTTGCTATTCATTCTCAACAGTTTACGACTGGATCTTATCCAGTGGGAATGTATATTGTAAATGTGCATACTATGTAAGGGCATGTGCAACGGCTCCAGAGTTTACAAATAAATGTGCCAATTATATGACACTGATATTTTTCAAATTTACAAGCTTGATGTATGAGATGGAAATGACTATTCAGGCAACATTGTTTATGCACAATTTTCCTTATCTACTGTTTTTCTAGTTGTGAATTGCAAGTTACTACAGTAACCTATTTTACTGCTCAGTCTATTGTCTCCCTTGGTAAATCTGTTGCTCTTTGAAGCTGATTTTCAGTCACAGGCCAGTGGAATATTATTTCTGGAAAAGCCAGAACAAAACAAAGCCTAGCTATCAGCATTACTGTTACTGTCGATGGAACAATAATCCCAGTGACGCATGTCATATTGACTTGTGATCATTTTTATCTTATCGCAACTTCTCAACATAAATAGCACTGTCAAAAAACTGTTAGTTTCATTATTAAGATCTGTCAACTACAGAAACGTATCTAGTTTGGAACTGTTTCAGTGCGGTCGTGTCCCTCAAATAAAATAAAATGTAAAAAACAACCAAGCAAAATCAAATATACATATCAAGTCATTTGTTCCATTAATGTTTCTATTCAGTGCAACTTGTTGGGTAATAACAATGTTTCCAGCCTTTCATTAATAATTTGCATTAAATAATGTGCCAGCCTGTTTTCTCTTTTTCTGCCATATTTATAATCTTTGTGTCTTTTAATTTGTGCAGTAAAATGTCAGAAAACCATATGCATCTCCTTCATCCAGTTTTATCTATATTATTTCAGCTTCCTACTGAACTTCCAGTCACAAACATTCAAAACTATTTACTCTTTCGCTACACCTATTCCCTTTCTTTTTTTACTTGGCGGCTAATATACAAATACCATGGCAAAAGCTCTGAATTTATGGGCACAGCTGCAAATCTCGGTGCTTTAAATCTAAGCATGTAAACTTGAGGCAATTAATTTATGATGGAAAGCTAAGCTCTTATGAGCAGGGCCCTCTGATCCAGTTTTATTTTGTAACCCTTGTTTGTTGAATTATTGCAAGAGCTCTGCTTTTGATGATGATGACATAGGCAAGTTGCAAAAATTGGCAGATTGTACCTGTCTTTTCCACTTTGAACCCTGTCTCTCACTTGACCCCTTTTGTGGGTCTGGATGTTTCCACTAGTGATGTGCGGGCCGTGATGTGCGGGCCGTGATGTGCGGTGTTTTTTTGTGTTCAGCAAATGCATAAAAATAAGGCTCTAATGACTGATGTGCTTATGCCAATACTGCAGCAGACCCCCTGAGTTTGACTATTAGCTTTTTTATTAACATTTTATAAATGCACCAGAAATAGTACTTTGCTGAAATAGTACTTTTTCTTAATATCAACTATTGATGTTCCAAGTTCACCACAATGATATCCTTAAAAAAAAACAAAAAAAAAAAGGTCTGGGGCTCTATGAAGTAAAATTGTTATGATCCTTTCCATGGGTGTGAACTGTGGGAGATATTTCAGTAACAAAAATAAAAATGTACAGTAGCAGGATTGAGTTAATTTCATGTCAGGATCCAATGCTGACCCCTTGTGGCCTAAACTGCATGTACATTTGATTTACTGTACAGGCCTGCAGATAAGCTGTAGTGAAATCTGCAGGACTTCTCTCTACTTGCTATAGATCAAAACAGAATTAATATTAATGAGGCAAAACCAAATATACCCTCTCTATTCCAATTCTGTTTTAAAAATCAAGGGGGAAATTTATCAAAAGTCGCAGAGAGAAAAATTACATTAAAAATGTACTATTCTTCATTCATTCATCTTTTTGAGCAACCACAACATAGTTTTCAGTAGTGATCACTAAACAGTTCCTGGGTTTCCAAAAGTAGAATAGCGCAAAGGAATTGTTTGTGCAAAGGTGTACATTTTTACATTGTGAATATTTTCCTGTTCTGTTATTGTATACCCCCACATTCATCTCTGCTTGAAAATCATGTAAACATTAGGCTTGTTCTGCTTCCAATAAGGATCAATTATATCTCAGTTTGGATCATGTACAAGGTACTGATTTATTATTACTTGGAAAAAATGTAGTTGGTCTTTCCGTAATTCAGAGCTTCCTGGATAACAAGTTTCCTGATAACGGACCCCATATCCATACCAGAAATAGGTGATAAATGTATCATTTATATCAAAAGAGAACAGTTTACAGAGTCAGTACTCCTTTCCCAGAGCTGCTGTAGGGAGATATGTGAAAATTAAAAATGTAACTTCAAACTTCAATATCAGCATATAAGCACAGCATTCCAGTTTTTTGTCAAAATATCCCATTCATAAAAGATACTTGCATATTTGCATTTGGTGTGCCCTTCCCCCTCTTGTAAATGGTGTGTGGTGCAGGTATTGATAATGATGAACCAGCAGATTTCAGTTTGATGGTGGCAGTAGCATAATCTGAACAAAAAATACTTTTATTGTAACTGTGCATTGGCGCAACCTTCCCCCTCCTCTGAATCTTGTGCAGTGTGTCTATTAATGAAGCTAAACCCTGGCGCTACCACTACCTCCAAAGTTGGCTAATTCTAAAAATAAGTGCAGATGTAATTTTGATGATGGAACTGATGCTAGCCGAACACCAAAGACTTTAATCAAAATTGTGTCTGATTTAGAAGTACAAGTGCGATTGCATGCATATTAATGCATCAGTTGCAAATGCAGCAGCTACATATCCCCATAAAAAAGCATGATGATATTGCATTTTGCACAGTGCATACCTCCCAACTGTCCCGCTTTGATTGGGACAGTCCCACTTTTGACAGCTCAACCCACAGTGCCGTATTTGTACTGAAATGTCCCTACTTTCTATTTGATCTCCTGCACTGAAGAGCCAGAAAAAGAAACAAAGTGTCTAACTTAAATGGCTTTTGGCAGAGAGCCCAGAATGGATACTTTTGTAATAGTTTTATATAATGAGGTCTCTTGGGGAAACTGCATCAGTTTGCAGCAGGGCAATTTGTCTTCAATAGCAAAACGGTAATAACACATAAAAACCACAGAAATGTGTTCAAATTTGCATAATTTGCCAAATTTTGTAAAATGGACATGGTAATTAAGGAGTGTGGCCAGAAAAATGGCCGTGGTCAAAATATTTCATGCGCATATAGCAAATCTTTCTCCCCCCTTCTGTTTCCAAAATGTTGGGAGGTATGACAATGTGCTAATTTTAGGACATAAATGAGTGCTCATTTCTCCCTACCACTCATTTATATTGCTTATTTCTTCTTTTCAGTTTGGTCCCCTAGCGGTAGACTAGAGCAGTGAGATTGGGGTCCAGCCTAATGGCTAATTCCAGTTAGATTTGGGGAGCATTTACACTTGCCTTCATAGATAGATCTGAAAACCCTGCTTTAAAGGTCAGTTAAGGCCCATATACATGGGCCATTAAAAGCTGCCGACAGAC
>CM044432.1:61672085-61691398 GCA_024363595.1 Xenopus borealis | reverse complement strand
AGAAACCGCTACCAAAGGAGCAACAGGAGTAGAGTTGGAGGCATACTAAAAAGAAGCGTATGGAGTACTTGCAGGAAACCAGTCCTCGGAGGGCTATTCCAACATCTGGTGCAGCTTCCTCAGTGAGGTCCATGGCCCGATTATAATGTCAGGGGGCCTATTGGCTCCCAGCAGGAGTAGTCAGGACCAAAGGGGAATCTTAGGGTTTAAGTCCTAGATACAGTTAAGTCCTAGGTACAGATAAAGGTTCAGGAACAAAGAGTAGTCAATATCCAGGCAGAGATCAATAGGCAAGCTGAATAGTAGCAAGGTTGGAGTACAGGCAGGGTGAAAAGTCCAGGAATCAATATAACAAGTATTATTAAGCACCCAGGAATGTTCCAAACGAAACCTATAAATGGGCATCGAACCAGTGTCCTTGTCATCCTTTTGTTTAGAATTTCACGCCGGGAGCGTGATGTCATCACGCTGGCATCAGCCCTCGTGGTCTGGGGGCACCGCCAACTGGAGACAATAGATGTCAGAAGCTTAGCGGGAGCTGACTATTGAATGACTAAAGTATATATATATGTGTGTGTGTGTGTATATATATATATATATATATATATTTACCTTGGCAGTATTTAGTGCAGACCCATAGCCAGTGGAGAAGCAACATCCAATGAGACAGACACTATCCATTGTTGCAGTATCATCAATCTTAGCAACTGCCATTTCCTCAACTACCGTGTATTCAGTAAAGGTGCTGGTGTTCAGGAAGTGGTAGATTTGCTTCCCTCTGCAGGTAAATCTGCTGGTGCCATCAGGCATGAGTCCATATTGTCTTTCCAGTCTGGTAATAACATAAATATATATTATTTTGACAAAAAATTTAAATGAAAAGGGAAATTCACTTTTAAATGGTTTCTTCACAATTGAAATTAGGGATGCACCTAATCCAGGATTCAACCCGGGATTCGCCCGGGATTCGCCCAGGATTCGGCCTTTTCCAATTTGGCCGAATCCTTGTGCCTGGCCGAGATGAATCTTAATATGCTTACACAAATTAGGAACTGGAAGGGAAATCACATAACTTTTTGTAATAATAATAAATAATAAAAATAAGGAAGTAAAAAATGTTTTTCCACTTTTTACTTAATGCCACTAATTTGCATATGCAAATTAGGGTTTGGATTCAGTCCGTAATTTGTCCCAATCATAAATGAAGGATTTGGAGATTCAGCCTAATCCCAAATAGTGGATTTGCTGCAGCCCTAATTGAAATACATATTCAATTTTTATGTTTTGGTTTTTTTTAACTTCCTATTCTCACTCTTTATTTTCACTGTAAGGTGCCTTAGCAAACTGCTGGCAGGTCACGTGGTTCCTCAGAGTTTGTAAAAAAAATCTGATGTATTCCAAGGTGCATCAGAACTGACATTCACACCTCCATAGAGACACAAGTGCTTCCTGCTTCAGTGCTTAAAAGGGCCAAGGTACTTTTTATATGTTGCTAGGTTAGAATGTTCAGTCCTGTCTCCTGTCGTCAATGTCGGACTGGCCCACTGGGATATCAGGAAAACTCCCGGTGGGCCCAGGTATCAGTGAGCCCTAGTGCTTCTAACATTTGGCCTATTTCATGGCCATTACCTATAGAGACTAAATAGATGAAATAATAAATTACAGTATGTAAAGAAAAGAGACTAGGAGAACAGAAGTTGAGGAGGAATAAAATAGTAGAGAGTTGGCCCCTGATCTAAAGTTTTTAGTTGACCCCTTGTGTCTCAATCCGACATTGCCTGGTGTTTCCTGGTTACTTTCATTTACAAAGCTTTCTGCCTGCAATGACCCTAATCTGTTAGATCCGCTTTTGCCTAACCCTCATGATACTTGCCTATTCAGCTCTCTCAGGCCTCTTTCTACTACTGTACTTCCTGTTCCAATATTAATACAAGTCAACAGCTAGTGTAAAGTGCATGTGGGTCTTGATTCACCTGAAAACTGTCTTGACATTCACAAGTAAAGTAATCACCAAAAACTTTTTTTAGGCTACTTTTTTGAATTACTTATATTGAGACTCCTTCCTATTAACCTTCTATTTTGTATTACAAGTTACTGGTTTCTAGAGAATTTATACCCAAGAGTATTAAAATAATACGTTTACATTAATCATTTTTTTTTTATATTGTACAACTGTGGGATCCTGAAATCTGTATCTGAAATCTGAAATTCCTAATTACAGGCCAACTAACACAGAAACTATTTTAATAAAAAATTTAAAAAGATTTCCTTCCTTTTTCCCCCTCTCTTATAATAAAACAATGCTGTACAATTTCTTACTTGATTCTTACTATGGTGCATTAATTCATATTGGTGGGATTGAGGAATTTGAGCGAGTTTATTTAATTTTTGAATAATTGTTAGCAAACTTATGAACATCCTAATTAAGGAAAGAGCACTTATCTAGAAAACCCTATATCCTATTTATTCCGGATAACAGATACAGCTGAGTAAAAAAACCTCATAATACTTACTTGATTGTGAGGCATCTATTAGCCCTTGGATCCTTACAACACTGACACTGTCCACATTGAGGTGTAACAAGTGGAATGACTTTGTCTCCTAAAGAAAAGGAAGCAATGCTAAAGAGACATAATATTTGTACTAACCATTTAAGCTTATTTTCTTACTGGACTAGCTGCAACCTGTGGCATATAGGGATGCACTGAATCCAGGGTTCGGTTCGGGATTCAGCAAGGATTAGCCCTTTTTCAGTAGGATTCGGGTTCGGCCAGATTCTTCTATCTAGTAGAACCAAACATGAATCCTAATTTCCATATGTAAATTAGGGGCAGGGAGGGAAATCACAGGATTTTTCATCATAAAACAAGAAAGTGAAAAATGTAAACTTTTTCCCTTCCTGCCTCTAATTTGCATAAGTAAATTTGGATTTCGTTCAGTATTCGGAAAAAAATTTCACAAAGGATTCGGGAATTCAGCCAAATCTCAAATAGTCGATATGGTGCATTCCTAGTGGCATAACAAGACAATCTAGAAGCTGTTCATTCTTACTATATCCAGTAAAAAGTCTATGTATTCAAAACAGCATTTTGTATTCATTTCTGTTTAAAGAATAAATATATTTTTACATACCTGGCTTAATGTCTTTCACACCTTCTCCAATGCTTTCAACAATACCAACTCCTTCATGGCCAAGAATAACTGGGAATTTTACAGCTGATAATTTCCCTTCAAGTGCATGGTGATCTGACCGACAAATACCTGTTGCTATCATCTAAAAAAGTGCATACAGTATAATTCAATGCATTTATTGCCGTTATAACTGTGATATTTGCATGGTTCTCAAATAATCTGCTTCCTATGATCTATTAACAAAACTCAGGATTCCCCTGAATATGAACAGATATCCATTTTTATGTATTTTTTAGCCAGAAGCAAAATATGTCAAAGAAACTTTCTTATAAAGTAGTGAAACAAATGAAGGCAGCAAATAGTAAATCATTGAACTTAGGTTGGATCCTCTGTATGTACTTAGAAACTCAAATCTCATCAACAGAAATTTTGGAAACCTTATTTGATAATATAGTTCAGTTTTAACCTTCATATGACAAACCAATTTGGTTCCTGAAGTGTTTTCTTGAAGAATCTTCCATAAAGTAGATGGAAGAACTTTTACCTTAATACGAACTTCATGGGCTTTTGGGGAAGCAACTTCTATCTCCTCAATTGAAAAGGGTGCATTTTTTTCCCAAGTCACTGCAGCCTTGCATTTGATAACCTGAAAAAGATATATGAGGTATGTGGGGTGTGTAATTTTATATGTAAATTGCTTTTTTAACTCATAATGCAGCATTTCCCCCTTATAATTCTTTTGTAATTGTGGCCATCATGAATGCACCTTATGCATATAAATGGACACAGCTGATCATGCATTTTGCCGCAAACCAGGTTAAAGCATCTCGCATTTAAAGGTTGCATCTCTTCCAAAATATGTGTAAAAAATTGTGTTTGCACCTATTGCAGCAGCCCACTGTGGGAATTCTGCAACTGCCACCAGTTACAGGATGCCAGTAGCTCAAGGCTCCCCAGTATCAAAAGGCTCAATGGTGCACCATTCATTAGAAGAGCCACGATGACTCATACAAAACTATGTGGAAATGCAAGAGAAATGCAAAACAAAAGCAAATGTTGCAAGGCTTGCAGGAGATTGTGTAGGTTTGGGCTAATTGTGAGTGGCTCTGGGTGTGTGATCCTCAGGGCCCTCAGTCCTGTGGCCCAGGTGACCAATATTTTTGGCCTCCTTGGAAGGGAGGGCTCTGCTAACTTTATATTATGGGATCCTCCCATCAGGATTCCTGAGGGGCAATGACATTGGCAACCAGATAGCCTTTTAAATGGCAAGCCTGGAAAAAAATAATCGAAATTTAGAAAAAAAAAATATCTTAGAAAAGAGTAAATAAACAAGTGAACTTTCTATAAAAACATTGAAGATGTCTAAAATTAGATTTTGCGTTTTAGACTTTTAAAAAAATTTGAAAAGTAAAACTTGATTTTTACCATTGTTAGTTTAAAAATCGTGTTAACATAATCACATTAAACCACTTGATCACACTAAAATCCCTTTTTACTACATTTATTTTTAATAACTTTTCAAAATCTAATTTTTTTCTCAAAACTGGAATTTTAAAATAGCTTGACTTTGGAAATTACACCCCCCCACAGCTTTAAGCTGCCACATATTTTTTTATTTGTGTGTTTTTCACTCAATTTGTGTACTTTGAAGGTGAACATGAATAGAAAAGGAAAAGAAAATGGATAGAAAGGAATAAGCCAACTACTGTTACTATATTTCTTTCTATCCCATCTCCTTTTATAATACAGGTATGGGATACATTATCTGGAAACCAGTTATCCGGAAAGCTCAAATTACAGAAAGACCATCTCCCATATACACCATTATAATCAAATAATCCAAATTTTCTTTTTCTCTATAATAATAAAACAGTAGCTTGTACTTAATCCAAACAAAAATATAAGTAATCTTTTTTGGAAGTAAAAACAGCTTATTGGGTTTTTTCATGTTTGCATGATTTTCTAGTAGACATGGGGTATGAAGATCCAAATTACGGAAAGATTCCTTATCCGGAAAACACTTGGTCCAAGCATTATGGATAAAAGGTCCCATACCTGTAATTTTGACCTATTCATGGATGCCCTACTATTCTAATACACTGGCAACTGTGACCCAAGTTTTATTCTTTACTCTAATGCGAGTTATGGTAACGTAGTTATCTGAACTGTAAAAAAAAAAACTGAGCACAATTTACTTATTTCAAGCTATAAATATACACTTACTTGTCCAGCTGATTCCATCTAGTTTTTTTATTGTAAATTTCAGCAACACTAGGCAAGGATAGATTTAGATGCTATTTGTTATATCACACCTTTTTAAAGGCTTGTTAACATAAAGTTAATTATTCAACAGAAACAAATAACCCTGCACATCTTAGAAACCTTTGGACTGATATTCTAAAAAGCAAGCTAATGTATACAAAAACAGAATTTGTCCTAAATGATTGTTTTTATTAACTTTCCACACAATAATGAAGCGCTCACCTCTGTTTAATTCTCCTTCGAGATTAGGTGCTTGACAGTCTATCGCCCACTCTGCCTTGGGTCATAAACATATATCACATCCAAAAGACTGCAGCACTCTGACAACTTGATTCTGTGAAGTTGTGTTTCTTTTATTGGCTCATCAAAGTAGAAAACTGCAATGTTTCGGGTCACGCAGGACCCTTTATCAAGCATGTGGTTACATTCTTTACTCTGTCTTAAATAGCACACAACTTCACAGAATCAAGTTGTCAGAGTGCTGCAGTCTTTTGGATGTGTTTATTAACTTTGTGATATGGCCACCAAACCAATTCACTGCATAGAAACACAGCACCTTGTAAATGTACAAAGTACACTAGTACCCCCAACCGGAATGCAGGCTCTATCGGTCCGCACATTTGGTTGGGGGTAACTGTTTTGCACGATAGGTGCCATTTAAGAGTATTTTAAATGTGGAATTGCAAAAGAAAAAGAATTGAGAATATGTATACTAACAGAGACATTTGTCTGCGTTCCAGTTAACCACATCTTAACTGGGGGTTTCTACAGTATGTGGATTTCAAATGGCAGTACAGAATAGAGACTTATGTGTGTTATTATTTATATGATTTGGCCATATAGCAACATGGCCAGTGATTACTTGCTTAGTAGCATCCATAGTATCATAGAAGATGAGTTTGAAAAAACTCACCTACATCTGTTTCAGCTTATACTTTCCAAGTAAGTCTGCCTAACTGACATTAAATCCAGAGGAAGGTTGAAACCCCAACTAGTATCTAGATATCTCCAATATCCATTACAGGATAGAATATTTCCAAGATAGCAATTGGGCTAGTACTTGGATGAACTTGGTACTAAGAGTTTTTACATAAATGTTGGGATAAGCATAACACATGAAACAATTCATTCTTCTTTATAGGAAGAATATGTCTGTCATTATACAAAATAATAGCAGTGATATTCCATAATCCTTGAAATTATGTACAGCCTTGCTTTTACCCAGTAGGAAGTCATGGCATCATGTCTAATTCCATGTTAATAGTCATTCAGACAATAACCCAGTCTCAAAGGTGACACTCATGACCTGACACTCAGCTCCCACTCTCACAACAGTACATTGTAGACAGTAGGCAGTCTAAATATTGAATATTGAATTGCTTTTGATGGAAATCAGAAAGGTCAGACAGAAATCAGACCATTTAGGTCCTAGATCCACCAGAAGATAAGCTGGTTCTCCAACATGCCAGTCTTTCCCTGTTCCCTTATCTTGCATTTGTATCTCCCTATTGGTTTTCATATGTGAATACCATACGTGAAAGCTCATCTGGTCAATAAATTAATAGTGGTAAGATACTTCTGACACTTGGTAAATTTCACAATCTTATTTCATAAAAGTATAAAGCAATATATGTGCATGTGCAAATTGGGGCAAGGGGGAAAGGCACTTTCCTCCTCCTGAAATTTGGCATACCTAAAAGCTCGCACCACCATATCCCAGATATCTGCTTAAATGTCCAAAATTGTCCTTCCTTCTTCTCAACTCCTTGCTTCTGAAGAACCCACAATGGCTGTGCATTTCACTTTATCTGTAATAATTGTATTACAGTGGATGCTAATGCTGAGTGGCAATGCATACCTTTTTTGATTGTGATTTGCACTTTGAGAAAGGCTAGAGGGATAGCTGAAACGTTAGTAGTGTTTAAACACTATAAACACCATAAACACCTTGGATAAGGTTATTTGGGACAGTTATCTTATTGTTTGCATTTTGCACCCAGGCACACTTAAGCTTTATACGTGCTGCTCCAGCTTCAAGCAAGTTTTCAAGGTCAACAGGATGAAATGCTTCTACTGGTAATACTACTGTTGCCAACAAAGCTAAGATTTGGGTCATTATCATGCTCAGGGATTATTTCTGGAGTTTTGGATACAAGAACTGTAGTATCAAGTTGATATACAATATCATATACAGTATTTATGTCCTTTGTTTTATTTTCAAATTAGCAATTTATAAAAATGTATCTCAATATATTGCTATCATCTACTTAGCATTTTCAGAAAGAGATAGCAGATTGAGACACTATGGTGGCACCATGGAAATTTTTCTAGGTTAAGGGCAGTGTAGCTAAAGATTTGTATCCTGATGCTAATTTTGGACCTGGGTCCTCTTTTCAGTTACTTTGCTCATCATGACGCAGGAATGGGTTTGGCCAATCAATACATTCTAGTATCTGATTCACAACACAGCCCACCATTTTTTCAGAATTAATAATACAGGAGTATCTTTCCTGCTCTCCACAGCTTTACAAATCTGTCTATTCTGCACTGGCTGTGGCTTTTGTCCTCCTTGGATTTGTTTTTCCTGAGTCTTGTTTCTCAATTGTGTACACATTCCTTCTTTATAGTTCACTTAGGCCATCCTTCTGTTAATCAGCTACATATGTGTGGGTGTGTGAGTGCTTGCCTCTCTCTATCTCTCTCTCTCTCTAGTTTATTTGGTTGCCAAGATGTTTTGCACAGCATTTTCAAATTATTCCCATCTTCAAATCTTATGAGGCAGTATGAAGCCACAACTATTTGGAACATAGGAAACATCCACTTTGTACAAGCTTTTATCTTTATTTCAGTTATTTACCTTTGGGAATTTTCATCCTAGTAGTCTGTAGTAATTGGGTTTGTGCTGATCATGTTGAAGAAGAAAGTCACCCTGTCTTGATTTTAGGACAACAAGAACCTAGACCAATCTTCTGGCAACCTTTTGGACACAATCAACCTAATAATGTTAAAGTCCTGAAATTATTGTAAATATTAATGAAATAAACACCAACACACGTTATCTTAAAAAAACATGTATCAATTTAATAAACACAATGACTATTGACAAAAACACCATATGATGTACAAAGCTATACATACAGCTGCATACAGTTCTGTGACTAAAACATTTGCTTTTAAGAAAGTTTCCTAAAGAGTTACAGATCATACTTAATGGTATGTAGATGTTTGCAGGATTTGCATTAATGGCCTACTTGGTGTAGGGATTTGTCTGTACTTTTTGCTCATGTTTAGTGTTCGAAGGTGACACACACACAATGGAGAAGGAAAGGCTAAATTAAGGTACGCTTTATCAGAAATGTCTATATAAATACACCAGTTAACCCTCAAAGTAATGCTGCTTTGAGTCCTCAAATGAAACACTGCATTTCTTTCCTTCTATTGTGTATACATGGGCTTCTGTATCAGACTTCCTGTTTTCAGAATAAACCAGGTCTAGGGCTTGAGCAGGCTCAGTTTGCTCCTCCCTTCCTTTCCCCCTCCCTTTTCCACCCTCCCTCTTCCCCTCCCTGCTGTAATCTGAGTGAGCAGGGAGAGAATCAGGCTGAAAGTGATGTAGCACCAAGCTCATATGGCAGTTGCTTTCTTAAACAAACTGAGAGAGAGATTCTAGAGCTGTTTACTTGGGGTTGGTAAAGCATTCTACAAAATACATATAGCATTCTAGCTTGCACTACTGTGGTTAATCTATTTGCAATAAACTGCTTTGGTAGCTTTCCTTCTCCTTTAATACCCATGGCCAGTTCGCAAGGTTAACCTGTTCTTTCAGAATGACAATACATGTTTCTTATAGGACTTGTGCTAGTTACAGAAGTAAAAGTGAATTATTTGTGAATACAATGTTTTCTGTGTTTGCTATATGTGTGAATGGCATAAATGATTGTGATCATGATTTCTTTTGATTTTATAAAGTGGGTCAGTTTTGCTATTGGTGAGTCCAGAGTATTTTGTTTTCCTGTGCCATGGCTGCTAAAATGTTTTTAAAATGCCTCAAATCAATCAAGTAAAGTAGTACTTAATTTTCCCTCTAAGTTATATGCAAATGAGCAAGCAAGTTATAGCACCAACCCACAGTGCAGCCTGTAGAGCAGTGAAAAAAAGTGTATGCAAAGAAATAATTTGCCCATCGCACAGAAGAAATTGTATGCACAGCCGAAAATTAATTAGAAAGAATGTGATGTGAATGTCATGTGAATTGTGATGTTCAGTCAAGGTCGGACAGGGCCTAGGGTTACCACCTCACTGATATTTTACCGGCCTGGCCGGTAAAAATTATGGTTCATCCCAATGTTATTAATAGGGAAAAAAGATAAATATATAGGAAGGCCGGTATTTTTTTCCAGAAAAGGTGGCGACCCTAACTGGTCCCCCTTGGGCCAGATCCACACCCGGACCTGCTTCCTCAAGCCGTGACCCGACCTTTGTCGGGGGACACAGAAAAAAAATTTGCACATAGACGCCGTCGTGCGCATGCGCACATATGCGCCGCCACACGCACAGGCGTTGTGATGTGCGCATGAATGTGGCTTAGCGGTTGGAGCAGCAGGGAGGCAAGTCTGCCCCTGTGTTCAGTATCATTCCCTGTTGATATATAAATCATACACTTTTACTGCCATATTACAAATTACATGATACATATTGTATAACAGTGGGCATAAAAGAATTTAATCTGTATACAGAGTTACACATTTTGAGTTGCCTGCTAATCAGTCTTAGCAGATGTCAGTTAAAACAAACATATATTACTAGATCGTAGTACCATTGTAACACTTATTGTACAAGTCACTGTGTGGTTTTAGTTGAGTAAGATGTACCATTCACAGAAAACATTGCTGTATGGTTGCGCTTTCTCATTGAGGACATTTTCCAGGAGTAAGGATCAGCTGTTTCCTTTATTGTGGCTGTTTCTTAATCTGTGACTATGAGACATAAAATAGGGATATTTCACAAAGGGGACTTAGATGAACCATAGAATCAGTTAATACACCAGTTGTGGCACAATGTTAAAAAAAACCCTAAGGAGGTCATTTATTAAAGTCCGAATGCCAAAAACTCGAAAAAATTTTGTTTTTTTTTTACTATGAAAGCCTGTTTTGAGATTTAATATACCCTGACGATGGAATCACAGACCTACCAAGGTAGTGTATAAGTCAATGGTAGAGGTCCCAATCCTATTTAGAAGTTTCTGTGGTCTGCGCTGGAATTAGCCTGACAATCCAACTAGTAGCGATTCAGGAAACATGATTTGGATTTTCGCCCTGTTTTTTTTGTCTTTGTCCTTGATCCAACATGATTTTTTAATGATTTTAGCTGCGGTTTCTAGTTTGGTTAAACTTTTTTAATTAAAATAATCAGAATAATTTGGATTTTGATAAATAAGGCCCTTATATTACACATCAAACTTACACAAGGCTTGCTGTCTGTGTTTGTGAGGGCTTTCGCAGTTCATAAGCTACTCACCATTTTCCATCGTAATATCTTAATCCACTCATCAGCTTCTGCTCCAGTCTTTGCACAAAGGTAATATGTTCTTAAAGGAAATACCAAACTGTAAAAAAAATATATAGTGAATAAAATACCCCCTCTTGTAAATTAAAAGGATATTATAAGTTATCGAGGAGTTTCATGACCATATAAAAATACAAGGCCAAAGGACGAGTGTTTTTATCCAGGTCATGAAACTCTGAGGTAACTTCTAAAATCCTCATATTTTGCAACTGGGGGTACTTTATTATTATAATACACAAATTTCATTGAGTCATGTGACAGAAATGACATCACTACTCACCGTTTATAACTGATGACATCAGAACTCACTGTTTATAAGGATATAATTTACAAGATATTCACGGCTTTTGTGTATTATAAATATATACATATATTTAATATACTATGCCCTGGTGTGCTATGGTCTACAGAAGAATGCTTTAGGGCAGTGACACACAGTGCTACTGGGGGAAATCAGTTGCCCAGCGACAAATCACTTCTTCTTTGGGTGACTAAATGCCTTCTCCGCTAAATGCCTTCCCGTCAGCTAGAATGTAAATTGCAGACAAGATGGCACTCTGATCTCTTCGGCTTTCTGAAGTTGCCCGAAGTTTCCTCGTTAGGCAACTTCGGGGCAACTTCAGAAAAATTAAATGTTCTGAGTGCCATCCCACCGGTGATTTACATTCTAGGTAGTGGGTTGGAAGGTCTCATTCAAAGGCTTTTATACACAAGACTTTATCGTTTATAGGTAATAAACAAGAAGCCAGTGGCGTAACTACCAGGGGAGCAGGGGGTGCAATTGCACCAGGGCCCGTTCCTTTTCGTGGGCCCACTGGAGAGGCTAGGACAACTCCAATGTGCAATTCATAGGGGAGAGCCCGAAAGGGGGGCCCGCGTGCCAATACTGCACCAGGGCCCACTAGCGAGTAGTTAAGCCACTGCAAGAAGCTGATCAACGTTGTCTTCTGAACTGAAAATGGTTGCAGGAAACAATAATCACAGCTCACATACTAAGTATATTCAGGTACTGAGTCACAGAGAGAAAAAGCCACTGTGTATTAAGATGTCTTTACTACAACACAATGTGTCTCTTTGTGCAGTGCATAGTATTTTACTATATTAATGTTTCCTAATATTAGAAATGAATCCGAGACCAATTCAGAAGTTTATATGTCATCAGAAAAAGGGGTATATGAGTACATTTGTCTTTATCATTAAATACAGAACATTGCCCTTGATGATGGCAATACAATACATTGTTATGTCTACTGTTTTTTTCTTCTTCTAATGTTTATATGTATTTAGTAACTGTAAATCACTGCAAACAACAGATCCTGTAATACAGCCTAGGAGACCAGGAGAACCAAGGCAGATTTTAATACTGCCTCACTTTATGTTAAAGGGTCTCTAGAAAACTTAATAATCTCATGGACAACCCTGCTTGATTCTACTAAATAAAAAGAAAGAATTTTACATTACCAGAAACAGTTGACCTTCTCTTGTGAATAATCAAATTGTACAGCACTGCACTCTGTAAGGTCAAGCGTCCTTATTGCCTCTGCAGACTACAGAATGAGAAAGCATCACAAATGTTATTATTATGAACTACTGTACATAAAGGCAGCAGCAATCCCAATGCTCCACCCATGCATGCCTCTCACCTTCCCTCATGACTAAAGCACTCCTCTTAGATTGGGGACATATGGCGACATTAGTTGTCCAGCAGATCTCCTTTACTGCGGGCAACTAATCTCCCCAAAACGCCTTCCCGCCGGCAAGAAAGTGAATCTGTGGAGGGATGACATTCGGATTGCTTAATTTCCCCAAAGTTCCCTCACAAGGAAACTTTGGGCAACTTTGGAAAACTGAAGCAATTCGTATGAGCAATTAATCTCCCTGAATCTTCACTTGTGCCACTACCCTTAAGCTACTGATGAGATGCTGATTACATTGTGTTTGAATGTATAAAGATTATTTCTTGGACATTTAAATATACGCTATAATCAGGTACTACATTTTAAGTATTTTAAATTGCAAGAGCATGATCCTTAGGGGCAGATTTATCAAGGGTCGAATTGATAATTGAGGTAATTTTACCATAGTTTGACTAGGGAATAGTCCAAATCCTAATCAAATTTGGAAAAAAATTCAAAAATTAGAATATCAAAGTTTATCGTGTGCTGTCTCTTTAAATTTTGACTTTGACTATTCACCATCTAAAACCTGCCGAAATGCTGTTTTGGCCTATGGGGGACCTCCTATAACCAATATGGAGTCATTTGGTGGACTTTGAAAAATTTTTTTTTTTTGGGGGTGAAACTTCTAATCGAATTTGTTGCAACTGATTGATTGTTTTTTTAAAATAACTTTTGGTTGGTCTTTTTTTATTAGAATTTTGAGTTGTTGGGAGTTTAAAATAACTCCCATCACCTTGAAATTCGACCCTTGGTAAATCTGCCCCTAAGTGCTCTTTTCCTATGAACTTGCATCACAGCAGTAGCTGCTGAAAAGTGCAATAAGCAGCTTTGGGAGTCATGTCCTTAGTGTTTGCTTAAAGGGGAAACAAACCCCCCCTACTAATAAAAATCGCTACCCCTTACCCTACATAGCCCCACCTCCCTGCTCCCATCCAGCCTAGATGTTAACTCCTGTATTTGCCCCTAATTCTTTCCGTAACTCTCCTTGCAGAGTCAGCTGAGCTCACGGGCACCAGTTCTTCAGTCTTCTCTGTGTCTTTTTCCTTCCTTTTGACAATTTCCATCACTTTTGGTGCATGCAAGAAGACAGAAGAGCCGAAGATGTTGCCTATGAGCTTCGATGCGCTTACTCTTCAAGGAGAGTTAAGTAAAGAATTAGGGGCAATTACAGGAGTTAACATCAAGGCTGGGGGGAGCAGGGAGGGGCTATGCAGGGTAGGTGGTAGCGATTGCAGGGTGTGATGTTTATACAAATGGCCTGCAGGTTTCACTGTGCATACAGAGGACTTTCTGTACAGCTTGAAAGTGAAAGTAAGACTTACTGCTGTTATGTAATGGCTGCATGAACCTGCTAATAAAACACTGTTATACTCTCCTCCTCCTATGCTACCAAACACAACAAATGGCGGCAAGGATGTCTTTTATACCTCTGCAGCAGCCTGCACCTTTTCTACCAAACCCTGGTGAGCCTACCATACCTTTTACTGTTTGGATCCGTATGTTTGATAATTACATTATTGCTGCTAAACAAGGGGAGATTTCTACTGCTAGAAAGCGTGCTTTACTTATTCCGTACCTGGGAGCAGAGGGACAGCGTATATTCTGCACATTACTATTACCTGATGAGACATATGAAACTGCTCTTACTGCTATTAAGAAATTTTTTGTGCCAAGAGTAAATGTGGTTGCTGAAAGATATAAATTTGCAGCACCCAGTAGGAGTGTGCATGCATGCAAAAGGATGCACACACCACCAGAGCAGATGGGGGGGGTTCCAACTAGGGGGTAGGAGGCAGAGAAGCTACATGCCCAGGGGCCCCCAGCTTTGCACCCTAGGCATGTGCCTACTCTGCCTACCCCTAGTTCCAGCCATGTAAAAAGCTGCTTATCTGAGGCACTGTTCGATTGAGGCCACAATCTGCAGATTTCTGCTTTTTGAGCTCTGCAAAAACAATTTATAAAAATGAGGATTCTTTGCTTGGACAGTATAATTTTTAACTCATCATTACAGCATGACTATCATCATGAAAAAAAATGCAATTTATTGGAGAACTGTGTGTTATTCCTGAGATTATGTTGCCCATGTTCTACATTTGTTTGGCCAATAAAGCTCTAAAATCTGTGCCTTTCCAAGCCATTGATTTATTCTGTAAATTGTCCAGTTATTCTGACACAACAAAAATATGAACAGATTTAAACAATTTTGAGTGACTTTCTAGTGTTGACAAACAGGCTATTTCTAAATAACCACAGAGTGGTACCGTTATTGTTCCCTGTGAATATTCATTTAAATCAACTGCTTCACCAATAAAATATAAAGAACAGCTGAACAGTGCTGGGCCACGATGATCTGGGCCCCTAAGCGACCTGGCCCGGCCAAACCCATTGTGCGCACGCTTGCACCGAATGCTGGAGGAGGGACTGTGGAGGGAGGTAGGAAGGGAGGTGGAGAAGAGTGCTGGAAGGGAGGGAGGCGGAGAAGAGTGCTGGAGAGGAGGGAGGTGGGGCAGAACAGCGAACATGGACTAGGGGTAGGCAAAAAACAGGTACTTGCCCAGCGCCCCATTTTTATCCTAGGCAGGTGCCTCACACGGGCACTCTGCCAATGGCGCTTGCCAATGGCGCTTGCCTCAGGCGGCAGTGCCAGCTACGTTTCCAGGGGCAGAAAAAAGCCTCTCCTGGTGCCTTTAAGAGCTGGATTTCTGGTTTTTAGCAGCGTTGCTGCCTCCCCCTGAAATGTAATTGGGCTGGGGGTCAGCATTACTTGAGCCGCCTCAGGAGGCAATGTTCTGCGGAATGGCGCTGGTGCCTCATTTGCCTACCCTTTGTTCTAGCCCTGCAACTGAATAAACATGAAAAGGGTAATACAATAATATCCAGTCAGCAGGAAGCATATACCAGCCACCTTTTTAAGTGTCAAACAGCTGATCAATTGAGTTACTAGATCTGCGATTTATTACATTAACTCTCTATAGGTTACAATGTGTAAACTCTGAGGATTCTCACTTACCACCTTGTCCTTAAAATATTTCAGCTCATTTCGACTCAGTATAAACCATCTTGTTTTCCAGCTCTGCAATTAATCAAGGTATTGATTGACACTGTTTAGTGATACAATATGCAAGTTAATACAGTGATTGACAAATTATTGATTGCAGGGGTTTACTGATCTATTGACAATCTATTGCACCAGCTTTTTTTTTTCACAGCTGACCTTTCTAGGAAATTAAAGGTATGGTAAATTCAATCTCAGTTTAAATCCCATGGCAACCTAGGTGTCATTTTTTTTGTTCCTTTTCCTGCTCTACAACTTTTTAACATAGTTGGCTTTTGCCAATTTAGTTTTAGGGTACCACTTGCTAAGGAACTCTTTGCTATCCTATCCTAAGGAGTTAGGAGTCGCCAGAAGCTTAGGTAGTTGTGCATTCCTGCAGGAAGAAGCAGTACAGTCTAAACAGAGCAGACAATATGACCAGGGAATTTAAAATTTTTAAGGTTATACAGTGACAAACATCAAACATTGTTTTAATTCCACAGCACTAGCATTTCTAATATATCATTAAAAATTGCATTTTTTTTTATTATATTTACTAGAAATCATCTGACAGACACAATCTAGGTGGGACAATGTTAGAACTTTCCAAGAAATACAAGTACTGGAGATTATTAGAATTTATAGCAATACTTATTCAAAGTTATTATCCTCAGTCTAAAGAACAGTCAACCTGTGTAATATTTTTATTCTTTGAAAGCAGTTTTTTTTTTTTAAAGCATGACATGACATGATCAGTTAAAAAAATAATGACATTTTATGAATTAAAAGTCTTCAGTAGGTGTTACCTTTACACGTCCTCCTTGTTTTGTAAGATATCCTTCTTTGGTACCCAGCTAGAAGAAAAACATATATATATATATTTTATTTGTTACACGTGCATCTCACTTCTGCAGGCAAAATAAACTTTAAATATTTCAGTGCCTTGGTATGTTTTTTTAAGACAGTTTAGGCTTGAGTTAAGGCAATTTACGCTTGAGGAACTAAACTTTTATTGAAAGTAGCAAAATTGGTTCTTCAAATGAAGGACAGTGAGCTTGAGGCATTTGCTGCCTGGTGATGTTGTGATGGCTGATTCTGTTAATGCCTTGGATGTTTTCTTGAGCAAGCAAAATATCAAAGGTTATTGTGATATTAAAATCTACAATTAGTATATATATATATACTATATAGATATGTCTGTAGAAGTATGCATGTAAATATGTATATATGTACTGGGGTTAATTTGGAGGGGTTGAAATAGCTGGACTTTTGGATTTTAACCCAAATTACCTATGCAAATAATAAGCTAAATTACTTTGTAGTTGGAAGACATATTATTGTCTCTATATTCTAAAAATGCAGCACTCTCACTTGTTGTTCACCTTCCAAACACATTTTCAGTTCAGTTGTTTTCAGATTGTTCACCAGTATTTAGCAGCAAAACTTTGCACCAGGTTTCACCTTAAAAAAAAATGGCTATAGATTCCAATAGGTGAAACAAATTGACACAACCCAAAAAAAAATCGTCACCCATAGACTTTACTGCATTTGGTGAATTTTTCGCTATTTCAAAAATGTTGTGTCTCTAGTGTTTTAGTCAATTAGGCAATTTAGTAATCCAGGTGCAGATTCTGAAAAGTTTGCTACATTAATTGATGCATTTCTCAGCAGCATCTGTGGAATATTAGCAACTATTGCATGCATTCTAACATCTGACATTAATGAAAATCAGGGATCCTGCTCAACAGGACCAAAGATAAGGAATAGATCAACTAATGTTTCATTTAGAACAGTTAACAGAATCTGCCGCCTTCTCCCTCCCTGAGCTGCTTTAGAGAGACATAAAAAGTTTAAAAATTAAACTTCAATATTAGAAAAACTACCACAAATAGAAAATGGAAAACTGTAAAATGTCCTAATTTCTGGTGGACTGAAAGCTGAACTAAAAAAAAGTGTTGGAAGGTGAAAAACCCTTTTAACTGGTTATACAATTAATTCAGTGAGGTTGGAGGATGAACCTTTATAAAAAAAATATTTAAAGCTTTAACCAGACTAATGTAAAAAAAAAATTCCTATAATTATCAACATCAAGACCTGTTCCACAAGTTAAAAAAAACCCTGCCCATAATTTCAGATTTCCTAAAACTGGATCTGGGTATTCATAAAAAGTCTAAAACCAGTTTTACTAAACTGGCATATTAATAAAAAGATTGATAAAAAGCATTATAGCTTGTCATTATGTCTTGATTGTTTCAATTGCATCTTAGAACTGTTGAATTACCAAAGCTTCTATTTTGGAAAGGAATAGCTCAGCCCTAATGGGAAATAAAAATGCCCCTGAAAAATGTGTTAGCCTAAGATCAAAGCAGATCTAAAACAATATTATTGATGATGAATGGCATCTTTCTGCCATGGAGAGTTTATTTAAGCATGAGTATTACTGTCACAATATTGGAGATGCTAGGCAATCCTCCCAATTAAAAAGTGGCATGAGGACAACTAAGTAAGTGCAAGAGGGTGGGTAGAGGGGTAGAAGAATGAGAGAGGGTGGAGAATAATTGCACCAGTATGGAGCCACATCTAATAATTCAGTATAAAGAGTATTTATAAAGTGAATAACAGTATTTTATTCCAATTAGTTTATACAAAGCTGGGAGTTCATGTGCCTAACAGGCATATTGTAATCTGCAAGTAGAAAATAAACTAGAAATGAATTTGAATACAACAAAATGTTGTCTTGCAGTGTCAAGTCATTACTGTGGCATGGTAATAGAATATTAATATATTTAAGTAGTCATAAATGCAACAAGTACATTGCAGACATATCTGCTCTAAATTATCATTTTTGTCAAGAGATGGCCTGATCTATACAAACTGCCATATAAAATACAGCTAGCTGTCCCTTTTATGCAAAACGTTAAAATGTAAAGCAACAGCAAGTCTTACAGGCACATTTATCAAAGGTCGAATTTCGAGTTTATGAGAGTTTTTATAAACTTCCACGAAACCTGAAATTGTAAAAAAAATTCTAAAAATTGAATATTACAAAATTAGGCGAATAGGACTGACCCGAAAACTCAAATCGAATTTGACTTGAGTTGCAAAAACTCGATTCTAGTTTTTGCTCTGAAAAAAAGTCAGGAAGACTTCAAACCAACTCCAAAATGGTCACAGGATGTCTACCATTGACAATTCAGTAGGCTTTAGGTGGCAAATAGTACAATTTGAGGGCCAGTGTATGATAAATATCGAAAATGTTATTTGAATTAAAAACTCGAATTAAATTTGAATGATTCCCTAGTCAAATTCGACAGTTTTGGCCATATCAAAAGTCAAAAATTCAGATAAATCTGATCCTATGTAAACTAATATGCCTTGTTATAGCATTACTTGCTAAAAGCTCTGACTATGCATCCCCCACTGTAGTCAATGTAATTATGATTTCAGGTTCTGATAATAGAAGGCCTGTTAAGAAAAATAGTACGTACTGGGGGTGCCAAAGGAACGAGGTCAGATTCAGAACGTCCGGTCTGCATTGCTGTATGAACACAGACCGACTCATATATTGAAGGCTCTTCTACTGCACAAGGATAGGGATGTTTCAATAAAATTAAGGTGCCTGGAAACGAGAAGGAGAAAAC
>CM044432.1:61591600-61609769 GCA_024363595.1 Xenopus borealis | reverse complement strand
TCTGGCTCCATGATCTTTGTCCCTGCAGCTGGAGTTGGAAACAGTAAAGGGACTGCTCTACAGGGAAACAAACAAAGCTGCTGGAGTTCTGCATGGCAGAACGAAAAGTAAACGAAAGTAAAAATGGAATTTTATTTTGCCTTTCCTTGTCCTTTAAGTGTATAGAAAATAAATCAGTAATTAGCTCAGCATGGCAGATGCAGACTTTATACACTGGAACCATTTGGTTCAGCTGGTTCACACACAGCCCAGCAGCAACTAATCAATTGTAAGAGCTGCCTTTAGTAAATATTTATATATTGAACATTTATGTATTGAAAAAATAAAGCTGACATTATTAAAACAGCCCTCCAATGGGGAAGCCAGCAGCTATCTGATCACTCATTATTGATTCAGGCAGTCCCTGTGTGGTCAGCTGAAATGCCCTATGCATAAAAGGTCATAATCCAAGAGGGACAGGCAAGAAGAGGCATGTAGTGCTCTTTAGCATTGTAACACTTGCATACCGGGGACACAGTAAAGAATCCCTACTACATTTGAGAAAAATACTGTTAGATTACACTAGTTTTTTTACACAACATTGTCTTGCATTGTATTGTGTAGGCAGCACTGGAGCACACCTGAACCTAAAGACACTCAATGCAAGTCAGGGTGTAATGTGCAAAAACTTGTTGGTTTGTGTCAGATATTTACATATACATTTTTAAATGTAATCATACTGGAATTCTACCAATATAGTGCACAATTTAATTTCCATTTACTTCATTATTAATGGGTTATTATACATTACATTATTTACATGTTTTGTAAAGGTCCTTTTTGGTTAAAAAAATGTTTTACAAATGCGACTTAAAGCACTGCAACAACATTACTTTCTCTCATGCTATACTTAAATGTAAATAATATCTCTCCAGACTTGTTACATGTCCAGACTAGCAGTCAACTAAGCTTACCTTGTCTTGGCAATAAATGTGCTGCTTTTTTTAACCCATTCTGACAACTTGAAAACCCAACCATCCTTTGCTATGCAGTCTTAAGATCATATGTATTTATTTGTTCACATTATAACAATTTCAGGTATGGGACCTGTTATCCAGAATGCTCAGGAACTGAGGTTTTCCGGATAATGGATTTTTCAATAATTGGTATCTTCCTACCTTAATTCTACTAGAAAATCATGTAAACATTAAATAAACCCTGTAGGCTGCTTTTGCCTCCAATAAAGATTCATAAAATATTAGTTGTGATCAGGTACAAGGTACTGTTTTATTATTACAGATAAAAACAAAATCATTTTTTTAAAAGTTGGTTATATGGATACGGAGTCTATGGAAGATGGCCTTTGTGTAATTTCTAGATAACAGGTTTTCAGATAATGGATCCCATATCTGTATTATTGATTATTCTATCTAAGACCCATTCAATGTGAAAAACCATCATTTGCTCTATATTCTTAAGCTAGTATGTATTATATACTTATTTTATAACCATTATAAATTATTATTCTATCTCAGAGGCATGATGATTCTCACCTCTTTACTGCAAACAAACCTGTGGTTTCTGTGATAATGTTGGGACTAGGCAAAAAGCTAGTATTTTTTGCTACTCCCCGTCCATCCTGATGTTGATGAAACAGTCTTAGATATGTGTATAGGAGATTAAATAAAGACCTTAAGAATATACTTAAAGGGATTCTGTCATGATTTTTATGGTGTAGATTTTATTTCTAAGTTACATTGCTTATACTGCAAATAATTCACTCGACCATGTAACATTTCATTCCTAAACCAGCAAGTGTATTTTTTTTTAAATTTATAATAGTGGTGTGTAGGCAGCAATTTCAGGCCATTTTGCCTGGTCATGTGATTTCAGAAAGAGCCAGCACTTTAGTAAGGAACTACTTTCTGGCAGGCTGTTGTTTCTCCAACTTAATGCCCACAGTTGTGTGACTTGTGCTCTGATAAACTCCAGTGACTCTTTACTGCTGTACTGCAAGTTGAAGTGATATCAACCCCTCCCTTTCAACCCCAGCAGCCAAACAATAGAACAATGGGAGGGTAACCTAACCAGATAGCAGATCCCTAATACAAGATATCAGCTGTTTAGAAGATCTAAAAACAACACTCAATAGTAAAATCCAGGTCCCACTGGGACACATTCAGTTACATTGAGTAGGAGAAACAACAGCCTGCCAGAAAGAAGTTCCCTCCTAAAGTGCTGGCTCTTTCTGAAAGCACATGACCAGGCAAAATGACCTGATTTGGCTGCCTACACATCAATATTACAACTAAAAAATACACTTGTTGGTTCAGGAATGAAATTTTATATTGTAGAATGAATTAATTGCAGTGTAAACAGTGTAATTTAGAAATAAAAACTATATCATAAAAATGATGACAGAATCCCTTTAAGAATCAATGTTCATATGTATTAAATTATTTCTGTTTGATCTATTTCTATTTATTTCTATTTGTCCTATCTACATCTTATTTATATAAACGATATTATGGTTTCTAAGTCTAAAGTCACACATAGCAATCTTCTGTGTGCACTGCTTTCCAAAACACTTATTTTAACCTCTACTGCCTTTGTAAATAAATATTTGTAAACACCCATGACAATATCGTTTCACAGAGATATCTAATTTGGTACATAGTTACTAACCAGTTTTTAGTTCCAGAGGACTATTTATACATATTAGTAGACTGTGGCTACATTTTTAAGGTTAGGATTTAGAAGCAACAGTAAAACAGGACACCTTGTTGATTGGTAACACCACGTAGAAATAGAATGATTGAATAAATACCATTCTTATGGAAGGAACAGTTCATGCAATCATTTCAGATTGATGATCAATGAAATCAGAGGTCTGAAACAAGTCTTAACTTGAGAATTCAATGTTGACAGTCGTGGAAAATACTGTTTCCATGTGCATACTGTCTACTATAGTCTTCTTAGTTGTAACAAATATAAACAAAGCTATGGACATTTATTTATGTTAAAGGATTTCTAAGATTCAAGGTTTCTATAAGAAATCATCTTTAGTTGGTTGTGGAAATGGATTCTTTCACACAAATAAAACATTAGCATTAATAATTCCAATTAGCTTTATTGCAACATATTAAAAACTCTGTGGCTTGCTGTGTGAGAACACATGCAGAAAAAGAAAGCAAGCAGGGTAGGAGGCTGTGGATGTGTATCAAGGTAGCATGGCCCTACTCAACAGAAGACTAAACACCATGTCATTTATGGACACTAGCCACTTCACAGTTACATTTGGTTTGAAATAAAAGACCATCAAGTGCATCCCTTCCTATTGATGCCCAGTGAATAAATCTACATTGGGGCAGATTTATCATTCCTCGCAAATTCGAGGGCTTTTAACTCTCGAATTCGGTAAAAATTTGATTCTCGAATAAAAATCCGATAAAATAGTAGGAAATGTTAACTAGTTTTCAGCGCTACGATCATACGATTTTACGAAAAACCATAAAAGTTTTTAATTTTGTTCGAAAAAATGGTGTCTTTAACCTTATTTAGCTGAGATAAACTCATTATATTGAATAGAACCAATACCCTACAGAACAATATTCATAGAGTAAGGTGCCCTCTAGTTCTCTGTAATAAGTGACATGTAGAATGGACACTCCTAGGTGGATTGTAATGCTGTTTCTAGTCCCTGTTACATACCCACTATTCACTAAGTAAGAATGTGTCCTTGCAGACTGCTTGCAAATTGAACTAAGAAAGTTTCACATGATTATGGAACCTAAATTAGATTTAGTTACCAGCCTACAGCTATATGATTCCCCCATTTGGATTTGCATTACAAAAAGAACGGAAATATGTTTTACATGTCAAGATTTGTAATAACCAATTCAAATGTGTCTAGAAAGCCATACTATCCTTCGAGACACATATATAAATAGAGGCATCAACACACACAATGACAGAATAAGGTATTATTTGTAGTTCTGGTAAATACTCCATGTTTCTAATTATTATATGGTATGGAGCCATAAACTACTGTGATATCCAATACCAGAGATGTGAATTTCCAGCTCTCCAGCTGCTGTTAAACAAGTATCCTCATCTTCTGCTTGTTAATATATTAAAGGAGAAGGAAAGTTTAAAACTAAGTAAGCCTTATTAGAATGGTCCACCTAAATACACCAGTAAATCCTCGAAGTAGTGCTGCTCTATCCTCTGTCAAAAGAAACACTGCATTTCTTTCCTTCTATTGTGTATACATGGGCTTCTGTATCAGACTTCCTGCCTTCAGCTTAAACCTGGGCATGCGCATGCTTAGTTTGCTCCTCTTCCCCACCCCTCCCTTCTCTGCTGTAATCAGAGCTATAAGTGAACAGGGAGAGACTCAGGCAGGAAGTGATGTCACACCAAGCTAGAACTGCAGCTGCTATCCTAAACAGAGAGCTTCTAGAGTCTTTTACTCAGGTATGGTAAAACATTCTACAGAATAAATATAGCATTATTGTCATGTCCCCAGCATTGTTTATAGTTGTGTGAATCTGCCTGTCATTCATTCAACTGTGTGGTATGCCCTTTTATGGTAGTGTCCCTCTTAGGCCACCATACCCCTACCATGTAATCCTGTGTCATACCAGGAAATGATCAGTATAGCTGCCATCTTCACAGTGCACAGAGCTACCTCTAATGCAAGTTTATAAGCAGGTTTATATACAGCTAACCTCATGGCCTGCTATACTGCATGTATCCTGTCTCCAGGTATCTAGGCCCTGTCCTTTAGCATACAGATGCCTCTTGCCCCTTAATTACATATGTTCCACAGTGTTTAATGTATGTTATATGTATATATATACGGAACGCATATTAGGACATCCTTACGAAAAAGCGCTGTCTTCCGTCTTGCGTCGTCAGCCCTCCCTCCTCGCAACTCAGCCCTCCCTCCTCGTAACTCAGCCCTCCCTCCTCGTAACTCAGCCCTCCCACCTCAATAGTCAGCCATCCGAACTCAGCCCTCCTTCCTCCCAACTCAGCCCTCCCTCCTCCTAACAGCCCTCGTTTTTCAATTCTCTGCGGCTTATGAATGAGAACGGAGGTTAACTTATTTACAAGGACCTAAGGCAGAGAACTGAAAAACGAGGGCTGTTAGGAGGAGGGAGGGCTGAGTTGGGAGGAGGGAGGGCTGAGTTCGGATGGCTAACTATTGAGGTGGGAGGGCTGAGTTGCGAGGAGGGAGGGCTGAGTTGCGAGGAGGGAGGGCTGAGTTCGGATGGCTGACTATTGAGGTGGGAGGGCTGAGTTAGGAAGACGGAGGGCTGAGTTAGGAGGAGGGAGGGCTGAGTTGCGAGGAGGGAGGGGTGACGACGCAAGACGGAGGAGCGAGGACCGATCCCTTACTAAAGATTCTTAGGACGGTTGAGTATAAAAACATAGGACGCCGCATTCAACAGCCTTATGAGTGCGCATATAGGACAGCGCTTTTTCGCAAGGATGTCCTAATATGCGTTCCGTATATATATTGTACAGTTTACTGAGCACTGTCATTTTCTATCTTTCCTAGTTTTACACCTTGCCCTTTGTTAATAAACTGAAGCTCAATATTCTGTGTCAGTGACTTAATGAAGCAAGGAGTTTAGCTGCATGTCAAACTACACACTATCCCAGGGTAACACGTAGTGAGGACAGAACAATTATAGCTTGCACTATTGCAGCTAATCTTTGTGATCATGTCCTCAATGGCTGTCAGTGTAAGATATATACTGTAATAATCATCATCATAGAAGTAGAACCACAGTGAATGATCTGAATAACACAGTACACAACAGGATAGCTGTTGAGTTGAGATGTGTCCTGCATTAAAGATAGTAGAGCCATGAAGAATTTCAGAAACTCCCCCCCAAATCCTACCGCTTTGTTTCTAGTGCTGCTCAGACAGTTTGTCAGTCTGTCCTTTTAATTTTCATCAGAAATAACATCTCCCACTCTCCCATTTTAAGACTGCTTATGTAAAAGATTTTTTTAATCCTGTGCATATATTTAGAAATTTAAAGGTGTCTACCAGCAAGGTAAGTTGCCTATATCCATTTTGTAATGGGAATCTATTGTGAAAATGAAAATATAATATAATATATAAGTTTCATCATACTGAAATAAAAAAAAACTTTCTAAATACAATCAATAAAATATTCTGCATTGTTTCTGAAATAATCAAGTTTATATCACTATTTCTCTCTCAGCATCTGTCTCTCTTCATTCTGTTACATCCAATATATCTTATAGGGTGGCTTCCTTTCCTAGCAGATGAATTAGAGCTCACGCAAATAACTGATTCCAGTACAAACAAAATGTAGAGAGACATGATGTCTGGTGGCTTAATACATATTCTAGGCAACAGTAGCCCCCCCATAAGATATATTGGATCTTACTGCCAATTATTATCTGACGCCCAACTGCTGCATGAAGAGAAACAGATGCTGAGAGAGGAAGAGTAAACATAAACTTGTTTATTTCAGAAAAGGTACAGCATTTTTAATTGATTGTATTTAAAAAACTTCTTATATCTGTATGCTGAAGCTTATATTATGTTTACATTTTCGCGATAGTTCCCCTTTAAGGTAAAATGTCACTACACTGTGGGCATCAACCAGGGCTCTTTTCATTCAATAATATTAGGAGCAGTGAAAGACAGATGGGAAGTCCCATGCGCCTCTAGCCAAAGGCTAAGAAAATGCATCGTCAAATAACTTTATTAAAACTATTTTTCTTCAATTTGTGTTTCACCTAGAGAAAGCTACCCCTGATTCAGTCGCTCTAAAGTATAAAATGTCTCTTATTGTATGTATTGACAACAGTTAGGGCTAGAGCAGACGGGGAGATTCGGGGGCATTTTGTCGCCTGGCGACTTGTAGCCGCGACTTGTAGCCCCCGAACCTCCCCGAATAGCCAGGTCCTGGGTCAAATTTGATCGAACTTCGATCCATTCACATGAATTTAGTAAATTTGCCCCTTAGGGGCCGATTTACGAAATTCACGTGAAATTATCGAATTCGATCGAATACCGATCGTACAACTTTTTCATGAAATCGAAAAGTGAATTTTCACTTTTTTCGATCATCGAATATCGAATATCGAATATCGAATAGATCGAATGGTCGGATATTCGATAATTCGATCATTCGATGATCGTAGGAATTAAAATTTCAAAGTTATTCGACTGCCTTATTCGCCAGATTGAACCTACCGAATTGCAATAGAAGCCTATGGGAAGCTCCCCATAGGCTTCAGAGACTAAGTCCTGCACGAATACCATTCCTACGATCGGAGCGTTTGATCGTTTGAATTGAACAAATTTTTCGGACTGTATTTCAGTTCAATAAGATTCTTTAATATGCCACTTAATTTGAAATAAAATAATATTTTTATTGCTCAATATTTCTTTTTGGTTTATAGTTTTCCTTTAAGAAAATATTTAATCTCATGTTCAGGTAAAAAGAACACTTGGGCAACCTGCTTCTTTCTATTTGGTATTTGACAACATGGAAAAAAATGTCCATAAAATACTCTTGGCTGCTCAGGTATGATTGCACCAAATCACAGCACCAGGGGTTACCTTTCGGACTGGATGGATACAATTGCATGGCTCTTGATATTTACATAGCTGAAGTTCACCACTTTATCAGAACATGAATATGATTTAAGATGTGCCAGGTTCTCTGCCATTTGTACTGGGGTGAAAAGCTTAACTGGTATATTCAGGCAGCTGGCATGTGAGTCTTTGCATGCTTTTCCTTTGGCTGTGACCTTACAAAGTATCTGTTTAACTAGTTCCCTCTGCATTTTGAAACTGAATCCAGAAAATTAGAACTGAAATACAAGATAGTCCTGTATAGCACTGACTGACTTAAAGGGGCTGTTCATCTTTGATTTAACTTTTACTATGATGTAGAGAGTGAAATTCTGAGACAATTGACAACTGGTTTTCATTTATTATTATTTTTGTTTTTCGAGTTAAGGTCCCCATAGACGCAAAGATCTTTCTCTGCAGAACGACCGATCTTAGGGAAGTCCGACCAATCTGTCAAATTATCGTGCGGTTAGTGGGATACAAACGATCGTACGTCTTACGATGTTTCGTCCGACAATGGTCTGAAGATTGATCGGCCAGGTTAGAAAATCTTTATCGGTCCCCATGAAATCTACCTATGTTTGCAGGGCCAAGCAGGCTGCGATCCTTCAGTTTTGCTGGCAATATCGCCTGAAATTGTCTTTTTAGTTGATGGACACATCGGACATTTAAGTGATCGTTTTGAGACAATCGTGGTCTCACGATAACCATTGGATCTTTCAGAAATGTTTACGTCTATGGCCAAATTTATTTAGCAGCTCTCCAGTTTGCAATTTCAGCAAACCAGTTGCTAGGGTCCAAATTACCCTAGCAATCCTGCATTGATTTAAATAAGAAACTGTAACATGAATAGGAGAGGCCCTGACTAGAAAGATGTGCAATAACAAGTAGCAAATAATTATCAATTTGTAGCCTTGCAGAGCATTTTTTTTTAGACCCCCCATTTGAAAGCTGGAAAACATCAGAAGAAGAAGGCAAATAATTAAAAAACTATAAAAAAAAAGATCATTTGAAAAGTTGCTAAAAATGTACTATTCTATAACATACTAAAACTGAATTTAATATAATTTAATATAAATTTAATATTGCTTTCTCTGTATTTGTATCTAAATTAAGACAATCATGCATGCTTTCATCCTATCCCACTTAGACTACTGTGACCTGCTGCTACTCTCATATCTCCCTACTACAGTCTGTATTAAATTCTGCTGCTAGAATTCTTTTCCTCTGATATAAATGAGAGCAGACACCACCATTTTAGTTCTATATTTGCCTTACGGGAAACCAAAAATTTAACTTCTCATAAATTTTAACTCCCTTCATTACTCTGCACCTCTGTTATTTCTTTAAATCAATACTCAGATATACTAAAATATACTTAAATATACTATTTAAATATCACATTTAATGACATACATATACAAATATAAATGTAAAACCACAGAGAAATGAATGTATATTGCAAAGTTGCTCACAATAATGTTTTCTTTTATGAGGTAAAATTTTATTTTTTGGGGGGTAGATATTCCATTTAAATAGTGAATAAAGGTTAAAGGACTAGTAACATCAAAAAAAAGTGTTTTAAAGTAATAAAGAAATAATGCAGTGTTGCCCTGCACTGGTAAAACTGGTGTGTTGGCTTCAGAAACACTACTACTGTTTATATAAATAAACTGCTTTGTAGCAATGGGGGCAGCCATTCAGAGAAGTAAAGGCTCTGGTTACACAGCATATAAGCTCTGTAGAACATAATGGTGTTAATATCTGTTATCTATTATTTAACCTGTGCCATAAAACATTTTTTCATTTTCCACCATTGCTACACAGCAGATTGTTTATTTTAACTATAGGAGTGTTTCTGAAAAAAACAGATCTGTTGTACCAGTGCAGGGCAACAGTACATGATATTTTCATAGCTTTAAAACACTTTTGGGGGAATGTAATTAAAGTTGCAAAGAGAAAAACATTGTGCACCAAAAAGAGTAAAAATCCACATCTCGCAATGTAATATTGTTCCTTAAACGGTTATTGCATTGAGAATTGTTATTGCGCATTGCGGATTATAATTGCGCACTCTTAAGAAGTGCTTGAAGGTGTCGTAATCTTTTGGAGCAAACATTGCGACTTTTTCAGTAAGAAGTTTTATTACATTGACAGCGCATTAGCACAAAGTATACACGGCCTTCCGCTGGCGGAAGTGGTCGCTAAACAGTTTCCTTGTTCGCAAAAGGTATATTGCATTCGTGCAAAGCAAAATTTGTTTGCGCAAAGGCTTAACTTTTCGTATTGCAAATAGTTTTTGCGTTCCCGACGTATATTAAATTCACCTATTTTTATTTTATGGTATTACTGTTCCTTTAAGTACATACAGCATATTTTAGAAAAAAAACACTGATTTAGCCAGTGTTGGACTGGCCCACCAGAATACCAGGAAAACTCAAGGTGGGCCAAGGTGTCAGTGGGCCCTCATTCTGCTAAACTTTTGGCCTATTTCATGGCCATTCCCTATTTCTATGAGAACAAAGAGGCTAAATAGATGGAATAATTGATTATAGTATGTAAAGAAAACAAACTAGGAGAATAGAGGTTGATTGAGGAGATGAAGAATATTAGTACTGAGAGTGGCCCCTGGTCTACAGTTTTTGGGTGGGCCCCTGGTATCCCAGTCCGACACTGGATTTAGCTAATGCCACGTGCCAAGATTGTCAAATATTTCCCTTTTTAGCGTAAGTTACAATCAATCTCTCCGAAGGGCTTTGGGTGGGAGCCCTAAACAGATTTGGATTTGGAGGTAGTAATGAAACTGCATGGATTATTACAAAAATGCGTTTTGTTCCAAAAAATATGCTTTCATTCAACACTGAGGTTTTAACTTATAATTTAAAGTAGGATAAATGAAAAAACGCTATTTATGAGCTTACTTAGTAACACGGACAAGGTTGCCCCGCATTTTCTTGCACCTGACCAATACTTATTCATTTTGTTATTGTTTGAACTTAAAAGTTTTCTTGAGTGTTGTGAGATTGTTGGGAGTTGTAGTATAGCAACAGCTGGAGAGAAGCAGTCTTGACAACAGTCTCCTACAGAAATATTATCACAGAGTTGAGCAAACAATTTGGGCAATGCTGAAGGGCTTGCTGAAGTGGAATTGTCTTTACAAATAGTGCATGGTGTGATATCTTAGACCCAGCACCTGCTCTCCTAGCCACAAACAGGCGGTACAGAGTGGAACATAAGAGTTCTGCGCACTCAGCAAAGCCTTTGCTTAAATGAGCTGCTAAGGGCTGTGTTTACTGTCATACAATTCGGAGGTTAGGCAGTACAGCAATATTTCTAAGAGGATGTGGTACTAAAATAGTCCAGTTACTGTAAAATGAAAGCTTAAAGTTATGCGGAAAATAGGCATGGGCTGTTTACGTTTGGTAGTCTGTGGGACCAAAATAGTAAATATTTGTTTAACAGAAGTCTGATACTAATGTACCGGTATGCGATCCTATATCCAGAAACCTCTGAATTACGGAAAGGCTGTCTCCCATAGACTCCATTATAATAAAATAATCCACATTTTTGAAAATGATTTCCTTTTTCTCTTTGATAATAAAACAGTAGCTTGTACTTAATCCCAACCGAGATATAATGAATCATTATTGGAATCAAAACCAGACTATTGGGTTTATTTAATGTTTATATTAGACATAAGGTATGAAGATACAAATTATGGAAAGATCTAATCCCAGGTCCAGAGCATTCTGGATAACAGGTCCTATACCTGTACAATAATAATGAAAAGGAAATATTCACATTCTATATAAAATTTTAATAACTAGATTTAGCCATGTGCAGACATTAAGGGGCATATTTAATAAATTCACATGAAGGATTCGAAGTTCGAACGAATTTTCAAAAAGATTCCAATTAGAATTTTTGAATGTTTTTGAAGACCACTTCGACCAGTGAATTTTGAAAATTCGATTGAATCGAATGATTCGAATGATTTGAATAAAAATCTATTCGAATAGAAATCTATTCTAATATTCGACTATTCGACCTTTAAATTTTTATTCAACTGCCTAGTTCGCCAGTTTCAACCTACCGAATTGGCTTTCATTATTTTTAATTGATCGAATGGTTAAAATCGTTCGAATTGAATTTTATCATTAGAATGAATTTTGGCTATTCGATCGTTCGACCAATCGAATAGCGGTAAAATCCTTTGAATTCGATATTCGAAGGATTTTCATTCCCACACTATTCCCATAGTTGAATTCAAGGGTTTTTTAACCCTCGAATTAGACCTTTAGTAAATCTGCCCCTAGATGTCCAAAATACATTTTTTTTCTAATATAGTTAGTTATCTAATCTATGTCTGAGTTAGTCAGCGACTTGAAGGGGGAACATGTGGGACATAACTGTTCAGTGAGTTTGCAATTGAGCCTTAGCATGCAGGTTAGATACAAAAGCAAACAGTTATGATCCATGTGCCCCCCTCAAGTCACTGATTGGTTCCTGCCTGGCAGCCAATCAGTGGAAGCCAAGAGAGCTCCAAAGCAGGAAGTAGTGTTCTGGCTATTGTGTAATACATTCAGCCCACTTTAAATTAGGGATGCACCCAATCAAGGATTCTGTTCAGGATTCGGACAAGATTTGGCCTTTTCCAGCAGGATTCGGATTCAAACTAATTTTTATGCCTGGCTAAATGGAATTTGAATCCTATTTTGCATATGCAAATTACAAAGGGAAATCACAAAACTTTTTGTCACAAACCAAGGAAGGAAATAAAATGTTTTTTCCACTTTTATGCAAAGTAGGATTTAGATTCAGTTTGGATTCAGGGATTTGGCCAAATCTCAAATAGTGCATTTGGTGCATCCATACTTTATACATGACATGTTTGGCTTACTAACTATGCAAGGAACATTTTTTTTATTTACCTAGAAAGCATGTTTGTCTGACGTTTTGTGCTCATGCAATTATAAAGCAAACCCTGAGTTTCCAGTCCGGACTGAGAATTAAAATAGGCCCTGGCATTTCAAGTACACAGAGGCCCAATCAGCCCACACAGAGGCCCAAACAGTCCCCACCAGCCCACTAAATACTGACTTTCTATGGCACTTTATAGCAGCCCCTCTGGCATTTGCTAGAACCCACAGATTGCCAGTCCGGGTCTGGTGAGTTTACTAATTACACAGGGTTATGTCCCACAAAAAGCTTGTCAATAAGTTTACCTGGCTTTTATAATGAAGAAAGTTAGGAAATCGTATGAAGATGACTTTTATTATTATGTTATATATATTTTTATATTATGTTATTTTTGCCACAAAATCTTGTGTGATTAGTAAACTCAGGAAACTTAGTTATAAACATAAAGATTTTGCACAATGTTTTTCTTCCGTGCATCAAGTTTGCCTTTATACAAAGCTACTGCATTGTTTGGCATTCTACAATAACATCAGTTCAGCACCTCGGTACATTATATAAAGAACATATCTGGAGGCCCCACAAAAAATGTTACCTATAATTAATTAAAACAACAAGGAGCACAGAAGGAAATAGTAAAACAGGAAAATGCATTATAGAATCTTTTATTAATTAAAACAGTTAACAGAGAAGCAGTCTTACCAGTCTTAGTCTGAATGGGTAAAGATTCATAAAATACAATTCAAACTCTAGGTATCTCCATCCAAATGTGTGTCACAGGCCTCTGTCCACCTTCTTCAAAAACTAAAAAAAGTACAAAAGGATAATGATGTTCTACTAGGACGGTGGTGAACTTATAATTTCACTTTTGGGACAAGTAATAACATTTGGGTCCTGATATAGAGTTTAGAGCACCATGGGCTAGGTGCATAACTGCAACTTACAGTATACACTGTTGTGTTACTGTGGGCAGTGTGATGTACTTTAAAGCAGAACTAAACCTAAAAATGAATATAGCTTAAAATGCCATATTTTATATACTGAACTTATTGCACCAGTCAAAAGTTTCATCTTTTCAGTATCAGCAATGAGCCAGGACTTCAGACTTGTCACAGGGGGTCACCATGTTGGAAAGTGGGCTCTGAGCAGCTGTTGAAAAGCTAAGCTTAGGAGTCGTCACACATTAGCAAGCAGAACATGAAGTTGGCCTGTAATATAAACTACGTAATATAAACTAATGCTATTATTTAGGGATGCACTGAATCCAGGATTCGGTTCAGGATTCGGCCTGAATCCTGCCTGGTGGAACCGAATCCTAATTTGCATATGCAAATTAGGGGCAGAGAGGGAGATCACCTGACTTTTTGGCACAAAACAAGGAATTAAAAAATGTTTTCCCCTTCCCACCCATAATTTGCATATGCAAATTAGGGTTCAGATTCGGATCGGTACTCGTTCAAATCTTTCAGGAAGGATTCGGGGTTCGGCAGAATCCAAAATAGTGGATTCGGTGCATTCCTACTATTATTGTTAAATTTTTATATTATTTGCATTGGTTTCTGAGCTAACGTAGTAATTATCTGTATTATTTACTAATCAGCCTTATATTGTGACATTTCTATTCTATGTGTAATGTATATTTTAAGTGGGTCCCTAAGCTCAGTAAGTGACAGCAGCACAAAGCATGTGCAATGAATCAGCAGAAAAGAAGATGGGGAGCTACTGAGACATCATTGGAGACACAGATCTTTACTGCTAAAAGGTTGTGGTTGCCTTGGGCTGGTACAGAAGCACAAAACATCATGTACAACATTTCTAACCTACTTCTTTAGTTACGCTTTAGTTCTACTTTAAGGACAAGAGAGTATTGCTGCTCAACAATAAGGTGGTACATTGCAAATGAAAACATACTAATAAACAATACATTTAGTAATCCACCTATGAATCCCTTTTTTGTGTTTTTGCACTCACTTGGCCATTAACAATAATTATGTTTTGAATTATTAGAATCATATGAAATGATTTATAAAAGCATATATATAGATATACAACAAATGATTGCTCTCCAAAGAAACTATTCTGCTTTATATTTTGATTATTTACTTGAATAAAATCGTTTGTCTTATTTTTGAGCTGATATAGCAGCACTGATTGGATAACAACAATAGTTACAATGCAAGAAGCTATTCTGTGATTGGTTACACATGCATTAATATTAAAGTTCTGGAGAATACTCGCATGTCTAGTTGGTCTTTGCAGCATTAAGTGACTTTATTTCAAATAAGGAATTGCATTAAGATTTTGGAGGCTACATTATGTCCAGGAACATGGATAGACCAAATCTGTATATTATACACCCCCAACATAGTGCAAGCAGCTTCTTTTGCTGGGCATTAGTCTATTTATAGCTACTCAAATCTGAACTAGGCTTTACTTTAAAAGCAGCTTGATCCAGCTTTTCATCACCATGCGTTTGAACATTGAGCACTTGGCTGGTCCTGCTTGCAGGGCAAAGTAATAACACCCTTTAAATTCTGGCTTTAATAAACACCAGCATTACTGACCAAAGATAGACTGGCACTGGTCAGAAAGGGTTTCGTGTGAAAGGACTTACTATTAGGTTAAAAGGTTTATTTGATCCTTTGGCCTTGGTGAAAAGACACCAACAATTATTGGCAGGCATCCCAAAGTCAAAAGTTCCATGTGTTAATATTGGCACTGTAGAAGGTCTCTTGTCATAAATCCGAGGCTCACTTTCTGTTTTTATTCTAGGAAAAGGCTGGGGGAATATTACTGCTGACAACTGTAGTTTGCTGGTTTGGAGGCCAAGAAAATTAAGTTCTTATATATTATCATGGGGATTATACTTTTTTAGAATCCTATTTCTGCAGAGCCTGTAAAGGGGAATACTATATGCATGATAACGAATCAATGCTTATTACTTCTGAAGAGGAGGAGCTTGGAGCAATTTTGCCACCAAAGTTGTAGAAAAAGAGACAGGTGTCTCAGCAGGGAGAAGGATTGGAACTAGCACTGTAGTTATGGAGACCTCCTGGAAATGCATATGAGAGGAACCCTCTTTGTGCTAAAACCAGAGTCTGTCTTTCTGACTTGAACTTTGTGTATGTACCATGTGCCTAATCCCATTTTAGCAAATATAATGCTTTTTAAACTTGTTATGATTAAATAGTATTACACTATTGTGCTTTTCTATTTTTAATTCCTATTTAGAGTCTCAGATACATTGGAAGAGGAAGGAGGACTGTGGAAAAAATAATTCTATGCTGTAATCATATTGATTGGTCTGTGCTAATTGGCGAAGGCTCCTTGAATATACGTCATTCTCTCTCTCCCTTTTTAAACAAGCCAATGAGATACCTATACTTATTTTAAATTGGAAATGCACTATTTAATTACTTTCCAGCTGTAACACGGGGGGGGCAGATTTATCAAAGTCACATGAATGATTAGAAATTCGATTGAATTTTCAAAAAGATTCGAATTAAAAATTTTAAATATTTTTGAAGACCACTTCGACCATCGAATTTTGAAAATTCGATCGAATGATTGGAATAATTCAAATAAAAATCAGTTTGAATATTTGACAGTTGAATTACTTGCCCTTTAAATTTTTATTCGACTGCATAGTTCGCCAGATTAAACCTACCGAATTGGTTTTATTTTTGATCGAATAAAAAAATTTGATCAAATGGTTAAAATAGCTAGAATCATTTGATCGAACTATTTTATTGTTCGATCGAATATTTACTATTCAATCTATCGAATTACGGTAAAATCCTTCGATATTCCAATTCGAAGGATTTTAATTCCCTTAAAATTTGATGGTCGAATTCAAAGGGTTGAATTTGACCCTTAGTAAATCTGCCCCAGGGTGTTGTATTGTGAATTAATATATTACACTATATAGGCTCCTGATTTATCTGTTGCCATAGACAATCTATTTGAATATTGTGGAGATTTTACACAACTGGGATATGATCAGCTTGAGAATTATTTATTCTGAAGAACTACTTTTCTGTTTTTTTGTGTTTAATTGGTCCTCTAAAAATAATGTTATATTTAATTTTTCCATACTGATCCATTAAATATCTTCTTAAGGATAACATACATACGCTAATGATGATATAACTGTTAAGCACATTGAACCCTAGCAGATAATTTTAGCTACTTGGATAATAGGTTAAACTAGGCAGTGATAGACTAGAAACTACAATAAAAAAAAACCTGATCCTTGTAGCAGACACATCACCATTTCCCATGTGCTCCTTGAATGAATTCCTAATTTGGTACAATTAATTAATACGGGTACAGGTGCAGGGCCTATTATTATTATTAACATGTATTTTTAGAGCGACAACATATTTTGCAGCTCTGTAAAATAAATGTGTATATACAGGAAACATAGAGAATTACTTTCATAGCCACCAGTAATCTATACAAAAGGTGAAAAAGGCCCCGTGCAAAACAGCTGTCAATTTAAAAGGGGAAGGAATTGAGATATGGGAGTGGGCAAGATCAGAAATAAGCAAGGTGAGCAGTGTAGCATATGGTTTTGAATGTGGTAGCTAAACAGAATGAGGGTAGGCATCTCTAAATAAGAGTGTTTTAAAATAACTTTTGAAAACAGAAAGGTTAGGAGAGACTGGGAGAAAATTCTAGAGGAGTGGTGCAGCCCTTGCAAAGTCTTGAATGTGAGCATGTAAACACGTAATAAGAGAAGAGTTGAAGAGCAGGTCAGTAGAGAAGTGTAGTAAGTAGTTGGGTATCTAGAGTTGAGTATCTATAGATAAGTTCAGATGTAGGACAGAGCAAAGTAGTGAACTGCTTTGAATGATATTAGGGTCATTAGTTTGAATTTTATCCTGAAAGGTAGTGAAAGCCAGTGCAGGGATTGGCAGAGTGGCATAGCATTCTGTTATCCAGAATGCTCAGTAACTGGGGTTTTCTGGATACGGGTCTTTACAAAATTTGGATTTCCATACTTTTAAAGGGGCAGATTTACTAATGGTCGAATTTCAAATAAAAAAAAAAATTCAAAATTCGACCATGGGAATAGTGGGGAAGTAAAATCCTTTGAATTAGACTATCGAATTCGAAGGATTTTACCGCAATTCGATCGAATGAACGATCGAATATAAAAAATTTGATCGATCAAATTTTTTTATTCGATCTCAGCTAATGATTCGGTAGCTTGATCCTGGCGAAGTATGTGGTCGAATAAAAATTTAAAGGGGAAGTATTCGACGATCGAATATTCGAATAACATTTTATTTGAATATTCAAATCATTCGAATTCAAATATTTGAATCATTGGGATTCAAATTTTCGATGGTCAAATTTGCCTAATTTGCATATTGAAAGATTTGAATTTATATTAAATTATATCGAACTTCGAATTATTCACGTGAATTTTGTAAATCTGCCCCTAAGTCTAAATAAACCTAAAATGATTATTTTGCCTCCAAAAAAAAGAAATTATATCTTAATTAATATCAAATACAAGGCACCATTTTATTATTACAGAGAAGGAAAAAAATTACATTTTAAAAATTTAATTATCTGATTAAAATGGAGACTATGGGAGACAACCTTCCTGTGATTCAGAAATTTCTGAATAACTGG
>CM044432.1:61503610-61516772 GCA_024363595.1 Xenopus borealis | reverse complement strand
CGCTTCATGTTGTTCACTTGCATTGAGCCCTATTGAAAAAAGAAGCTTTTTGATGTACACTTGGTTAGTCCTACTAGTTTGTTCACCAACTGCTAATGTATTCCTAAATTAGTGACTAGTTATGGGCGAATCTATCCCGTTTCACTTCGCCAGAAAATGTGCGAATTTCCAACGAAATTCGCGATTTGGCAGAAAATTCGCGAAAAGAGTCGCGGCAAGTTTTTTTACTCACGTTGCGTCGTTTTTGACGCGCGTCGCGTTATTTTTGGCGTGACATCTTTTTTTTTATGCCAATCGCGGGAATTCGTCAGGAATAAATTCGCCCATCACTAAGCATGACCTTGCACCACACAAAATGACAGCATACATCTCAGAGGTTATTTATCAATGCTCAAATTTCAATCATTTTCGACAAATCGAATTTTTGTTTTTGCTAAAACTCATGAATTTGAATTATGCTTGGAAAAGGTGATTCTTCAATACAAACTTATCAAATTTTTCGACCCATTGAAAATGAGTGAGAATTTTAGCTATTCAAATTTGTTTTTTAATTCTGATAAATTATCCTACAAGTGTGATGGAATTGCAACTGTTGAATGAAAACCAGCTGTAATGCAATTTCCACATGATCTTATTTTTGCACTGCAATATATATTTTCTCATGATGTAACACACACCACATCATATTTTTCATGTTGCTAGAACAGATAAATGCAAGAGTAGGATTGCAAGAACCTTTAGCAGTAGTAGCAGCCATTAAATACAACCTAACATACTAATTTCCAAATGCAAGCAAATGTGCAAAGCACACAAATGCACACAGATTTGCAAGGATATAAATACTATATTGCTATATATTGGTACTTGCTCAGTGCTCAGTCTTGCACGATCTTGATTATTATCAAGAATAGCACTCACTTGCATGAAAGACATTTGGGCACTTTTAATGACTAATGCTTTGCACTGAAACAAACTCCATGTTTGCTCTTAACCATTCAACCCACAATGCAGTAATAAGTACTTACAGGACATCTTCCTTTTCTGACCTAAGAAGCTTCAAAATTTCAGATTTTTTTGCTCTGCGAAGACTTTGAATTAGAGAGAGGAAGCTGCGGGCTGCATTGGCTTTTGAAAGATTCTGAGGCTCAAAATGCTCTCGAATTGTCTGCCAGTACTGCCCAAGCTAAAAAGATAAATAGACATTAACATCTTAGATTTTTAACAAAATATCTTGGCTTTAATTGCTAAAGGGAAGTTTATTATATTGCCCTTCTCACCCCACCCACCTTCCAGGGAGTCCACATCTTGATGGTCTCTTTGGAATGAAACACACTTACCCCTAACTTTCACTATAGGACCCTCTGTGAACTTAAAAATATATGGAAAAATTGTGAAACATTTCCAATGTGCCCCCCAATTGCCATACAAGCTGTCAGATTTTTTGTTTTGGGCCTACTCAGGATTTTTGTTTCACTACATTTTGAATAAATACCAAATTGCAGTGTTAGAGCCAACCAGAACCAGTTTAATCAGTAATATGATGGCTAATGTATCTCTTCATGACACCACAATTTCATTTGTTGATTTTGGCATGTAAAAAATTTAATTATAGTAATTTGTGTGAAATCTAATTTTTTATGTAGAGATGTAAAGAAAACTTCTCAATGGATAGGATATACTTAAAAACGTATAATAATACAGTATTCTATAACTACAGATTGTAAAGTGACAGCAGAGAATGAGAAAATATTCAGAAGATTCTTGAAATACTGGAACCTATACCATTCCATTACAGTGCATTATTTCTTGAAAGCATCATGTTCAATATGCAACATTTTTGCAAAGTTTATCAGAGTGACAGGGACTGCCTTACAAGGACTGATAAAGAATGACTTCCGTGGCAATAAACTTAAGCATTTTAATGAACGTATATATTTATTTGGTGTTGATGGACTTTTAGATGTGGTACTTCTGAAGAAATCCCTTTGATTTTAAGTGTGGCAGACATATTGTAAACAAGATAAAGCTGATGATGACACATTCTATATTCAAAAGATTTATTTGCCAAACAAAGAGTAGTACAGAGCTTAACTTACAGGAGGACAACCCTTGCAGTTGGATTTCATCTGATCTGCCGCCAGTGGGAGCTGTACATATTTAGCATCTACTGCCTTAACCACAGTGCCAATCTGCTTGCCTGGAGTTTCCTTGGGCCCGGCTTGTGTAGACTTTAGTTCTAGTTTTTGCCTGCATGTTAGAAAAATAAATAATAGGAAAATAATAGAAGCAGAAGCCATCAAGTTCTGTGTTGTTAAATGTATTTTTCTTTCTTAATATTACTAACCAATTGCAAGGGTATGGCAACACTGGAATGCTGGGGAAAATATTGCAAAAAAAAGCATGCAATTTTGATTTACACACACATTCCCACATGAGTTCTACTAATGTAAATAATAGTGCAAAGGCTACCAAGACTAATTAACTAACATCAGGCAAATAACCTATACCAACCAACCAACCATCAGCTAATTAGCTGCAGACAGAACAGTACATAAAATCTGTGATTGGTTGCTTTGGGTTACTGCACTAGAGCAAATATAAACATTGTGAGTAAAGAAGCCCCACTGAAATTATTGATCATAAATCAATGTCTTTTCTCAGTTCTTAGCTCTACATATTTCTCTCAAAGCTCTATACTTCTTTTAGAGCACTACTAAGGATACCTAATTAAAGATATATATATTTAGATATAGGCAAATGCACAGACTCATGACACTACCACAGAGCACAGGGGTTTGTTGGATGACACTTACTTGCACACAATCTTTGCTGCTACTTCATTATATGCATTGAGAGTCAACACGTGATTCTCTTCAGCCAACACTGATTTAATGAGATGATCATCAAGTATGTAAATTGAACTGGATGTTCCTTTTTTAGAAATCCCAATCACCTGAAAAACATAAATAAAAACATAATTTTGGGTAACAGGGACTAGAGTTGCTAAAGTTACAAATTCTGGCACAATGGCATGGATTAAAGCAACATTGCACAATGTAGAGGCCAAACACAAAACTAAAACTGCTGTATGTTGCGCATACCCCAGGACTCTATTTAGCAAAATTACTTACATATCTGGGAACAGACATGCCCACACGGCCCAAATTACCACCCCCCAAGTACCCCTGTTTGAGTAAAAAAAATTAAAAAAAGTTTTGGAAATCATTGGTCGCTCAACCCATGTGACTAATCAATGTACACTTTTATTATTGTAAAATTATCCTATATTTCTGTATGTTGAAGATGCAACCAATAAATAAAAAACCTTTAAAAAAATCAGCAGTATGTTCCTGCTTTTGATCTTTGATTACAATGTAATGCCATGGTCATAATAACAGCAAGATGAGTGGTATAGTGCCTGATGGATTCTTTACTATCTGTAATCAACCATAATATAATTAGGGGCACAGGGGGACAGTTTTTAAAACAGTTGCTATAGATCCCACAAGTGAAGGGCGGCAATATAGACTTTTTTCGATTGTTTTCCTTTTTTTTTTTTTAACCAACTTTGACTCTGGCAGCTCAATAATCCAGGTGCAGAGTCTAGTAACTAGTAACTAGTGTATCAATTCTAACAGTTGCCTTGAAACTCTGGGATTATTTTGCCCAGCAGGGACAAAGATAAGAAACATATCAACTAATGTAGCAACCACCCAGGCTGCTTTACAAATACAAAAGAAGGTGAAAAACTTTATTTTTTATGAAATAAAATGGTCACAAATAGAAAATTTTATTTCTAGTGAACTATTTGAAACCAACTGAACTGAAAAAAGTGTTGGAAAGTGAGCAACCCCTGTAATATTATAACTGATTATTGTATTGTATGGTTTTCTATACTGGGACCAAGCATTGAGGTGGGGCATTTGGATAGGAAGGCTTAAAGGAAAAGTAACACCAAAAAATGAAAATGCCTTAATAGAAATACAATTTAATTTAAGTTTGACCTGCACTGGTAAAACCAATGTATTTGCTTCAGAAACTCTACTTTAGTTTATATAAACAAGTTGCTGTGTAGCCAAGAACAGCTTACAAAGTAGATAACAGATAAGCTGTGTAGAATCCCATTGTATACCACAGAGCATATCTATTATCAGCTGTGTATGCCGTGTCTTTTCCCTTTTTCAGCTTTGAATGGCTGTCCCCATGGCTACACATCAGTTTATTTATATAAACTGAAACAAACACACCAGCTGTACCAGTGCAGCACAACAGTAAATTATATTTCCATTCTTAAAACACTTTCATTTTCTTTGTGTTACCGTTACAAGGGAAATGGAAAGCGGAGAGCAAAATTAAAGGGGCTGAGAAAGCAACCAATGAGAAGCCACCAGCGAATTTAGGAGAATGGCAGCTATGATCCAGTGCTCCCATTGTGTTCAACTCAGTGCTTGCTATAGAGCTGATTGCCCAAGAGGGACAGGTCACAAATTAGCCCATTATTAGTTGTGTACTGCCAAAGAGTGCAGAACATTCTTGGATGTTGATTAGACAGAGGTTAGAATGGGAAGCAAGTGTATTAATTTTTAAATTTGATTATTTAAAAAAAATTGTAATTGAATTGAATTGTTTTCTCAATAGCTAGCAAAAATGCAATTATACAAGTTTGCAGAAAAAAACTCAGTTCCATTGTTTTATTCGTTATTTTTAATTTGAATGTTTAAAAACACACATTGACATCTATAGAAACGTAGGAGGTTTTAGCTGCCAATTTTCAAACCTAAATTCCAAAATATGAAAGCTTTTCTATTCGTGGAAAATTTAAATACAGGCTTCTGGGTCTCCTTAGATGGCATTCCATTTAACCTTAAAAGAGCAACATTATACCACTATATAAAAATGTATATAACTCAAGCAGAGTAACACTGTACTGTTCACATATACAAAAGACTACATATAGGCAATTACATGAGGCTCTGAGCAGATTCATTTATGTAAAAAATAAACAGACAATTATACAGAATACAATTATCTAATAATATTTGTACAATTTTTCTATAGGTTACCTTATTGTAGGTTGAGAAGCCTGTTTTTGATATCTTGCAGCTTGCAATATCTTTTACTTTAGTCACCTGGTTCTGCCGTGTTTGATAATTAACCTTGCAGTTCCCAGAAACATCAACCTAATATGAATATAGTATCATAGGAAATATCAATTCACAATATTCATATGATGAAAGAGAAGTATCAATAAAGCAGAAAATATATTTTCATACATGGAGTCTGGAGTACTTTTTAAACACGTGTACCATTGGGTTAAATTTTATTTCATTCCCCAGATTAAAGTGGACCTGTCACCCAGACACAAAAATCTGTATAATAAAAATCCTTTTCAAATTAAACATGAAATCCAATTTCAGATTTTTATTAAAGCATTCATAGCTGTTTTAAGCTCATTTAAAAATCTCAGCTGTCAATCAAATATTGTGCCACTCCTCTATGCCTTAGGCATAGAGGCGGGGCAGATAATTACTTTCACTTTCCATTCAGCACTTCCTAGATGCCACTGCTCCCCACACATTCCCCCAGTTCTCTTAACCATTTAATTGTGTAGCCAGGACATGGGGATAGACATCGTGTCCCCCATTCTGGTGCACAAACAAGATTCTGAGATGATGCAAGGCTTGCCTTAATAACAGTGTCCACAAAATGGCTCCTGCCTGCTTGCTATAATTATGAATTCCCAGACTGAAGAAAACAAGATTAAAATAATTTATATAGTGTAATTAATGTTCATTTTGCTTGACTAATGTGATAAAATAGGATTTTGAAGATTTTATTGGGGTGACGGGTCCACTTTAATTGAGTAAGGCCTAGTGATTTTACAAATTGATTAGTTATGGTGCTGGAAATGTATCAGTTATTTGTCGTTCTGACTAAAGGTAAGCATTCCACTACAAAAATAGATTAAAAAATAATTAAACCTTAAAAAAATTTGTAGAGTTAGAGATACAGTTTTGCAGTTAACATAAATAAATAATATAAAGTGCAAAAGTGCTTAGAAAAGCGCACTGGGAAATGTTACATTTTTCTAAAGGTTTACTTATACTTTAATATCAATTAGGTTTCTGTGTTATACATCTGAGGTCTCATACACATTTTCAAACTGAGCTAGAGACTTTGTTAAAGCCCCATAATTGTCAGTTCAGTTGTTTACCTTCTCTGATAGCAGTCTGATTGCAAAATATTGTAATCTTTATTTAATGCTTAACGTGCCATACAATACACTACATTATACCAGACATTGGCCACTAACAAATATTTAGTTCTTGCTTTAGAAATATGTTGCTTGGGATAAGGCAAGGAGATTATTGACAGGACAGGTGCAGCTCAACATTTACATATTTCCAATGCCCACAATTCATTTTCTGCCCACCACTCAAAGCATATCATTATCTTCTTCATTTTTTTGTATTTGTGAGACACCCACAGTCCTTCCATTTCACAGAAGTCATTGATTACTCAACCAATTTCACGCTGTGCAAACAAGCTACCGCTTGAGCATACTGCCTACACCTTATATTACAGATGGTATTACCTCACTGACAGAGCCAGGGTTAAGCTGTATCTGGAATAGGCTAGCCAGGCCTCGCTTCAAATTTAGAAGGACAGTTGGTTCATCTTGGTATGAGAAAAAGCTTTTCACCTGTGGAAACAAAGCAACAAACAGCTAAAGTATGAAAATTTTATCAATAAACACAGCAAGGTCCATATTATATTGTGCAAAGCCCTGTCAACTTAAATGGGTACAAATTGTGCCGATTAAAGTGCTGTACCAAGTGTTTCCATCATGTATATTTGCACAGAGAACTGGGGCACAAGAAACTAACATCTGATTTGACCAGGCGGGTTTGTACAGGGCTTCAATTGTGCATTTTACCCACAATTGAAGGAATTATGAGAGTATTTCCATGTGTTATAGCTTATGCATAGTCACAAGGTGCAGCTACCAGTGTGCAATTGACTAACCTGCACACTTTTTTGTGCTTCCAGGATCTGCTGCAAAATGTGTCCCAATATTTTGAGCTTTGCCCTTTGCCCCACTTCAGTAAATAAGCCCTAGCATTGCATTTGTGTTCCCCTAATTTTTCCCATTTCTCTCCATGGATGTATAACATTGGACAGTGGAATATATATATATACATATCTTCTGTGGGGAACAAGAAATGGGGAATTAACAGTGATCCATAATGCATTCCATCCGATACGATTTCTGCAGGATTTCCAGTATTCATTTTATGATGGAGACTTTGCAATAATTTTTACCAAGAATTTGGGCATACTAATTTTCATAGAACCTACATTCTCGATTTATAATTTCAGAAAGACTTCTGGATGTGAGTAGGGCACTTTGCCCAACACAGTAGGCACAACTAAAGAAGTTTAAAAAAAATTATACACAGGATTACAGTTCCATTTTACTGTATTAAAATATTATGCCACAACTGAAAATGCAGCTGGAAGTTCAACTTTAAAAACTAGATGAATGTTGTGTTCTCTGCCTTTAAACAGCTCATTATCTGATGTCATGGGATGCTCACAGATTTGGACTTTGTTCCTGCTGACTCAGTAATACAGTATGTAGAAATTTGTAGAAAAAAAAGAACAAAACAAAAAGAAAGGTTTGCCTCTGAAACAAAGACATCAGAGTAAGGTGGCAAAGAACCCAGCAGTTCAAGCTCACTTAAAGGTCTAACCTCTGTCCACAGTCCCCTTAAAAGTTCAATATTTGGTCAAAGCCCACCTTTGGGTGGCTTTTGGGTAGCAAAATATCAGTCATTCAGTGATAGTTTTAATAACATCTATGACAGCAAATACATATTCACCCTAAGTCTCACCCTAACTGTGTATCTAGGTAGGAGCCCAAAGGCCGTTATCACTACCTGTCAAACTAAAAGGCCGCCTGCACTGCTCCAAGTCCCCTAGGGGAACAAGCAACAGTCACAGAGTTTGGGAAGCACTGCCCTAACATATGCATTTGAAGCATAGACTTTAGGGACTAATGCACCCAACAGAGCAATGATCCCCAACCAGTGGCTTATGAGTAACTAGGGTTGCCACCTTTTCTTGAAAAAAATACTGGCATTCCTATATATTTATCTTTTTTCCCTATTAATAATATTGGGATGAACCATTAAAAATACCTGCCAGGTTTCAGCCCTATGAGTAACATGTTGCTCACCAACCCTTTGGATGTTGCACTCACTGGCCTCAAAGCAGAATATATATAAGAGCTGCCAGATGGCCAATCACAGCACTTATTTGGTGCTCCCGAACTCTTTTTACAAATGAATGTGGCTCACAGGTAAAAAAAGTAGGGGACCCCTTCACTAGAGTCTTAATATTTGAAAAGGCTGAATACCGGTGTTACAGAAATGCCAAAACATGGTTATCAGTCATCTTGCAATTGTTCTAAGAAAATCTAGGACTGCAAATAGTTAACCACACTATCTCCATAATTAAGGGCCCTATTTACTAACATTTTTTCAAGAACCAAAATTTTTTCCTAAAAATTTGTGTTGTTTTATTTCTCTAAAACTTTGAGGTTTAAAAGCGTAAACGTTCAAAACATTCGCAAGTAAAAGCAGTACTATAGAAGTCAGTGGGAGCGGTGCTGATCTGATTTTACCATTTTTACTTCACTTGGACTTCAGAAAAGGCGACATGGCGACAATCCATCGTACAGCACTCGATTTCTCCTCCCTGGCTATCTCCTGTAAGGAAGGCAGGGAGGAGAAATCGAGGGCTGTGCGATGGATATCCTGATTGCATTTACTGAAGAGAAATGCAAGCAGAGTTTTGGTAAGTTATGTCTTAATAAAGGCCCCCACTCTCCAAATTGTTTATAACCCCAAAGTGTTATTCCCAAGTGTAAGGTACACAAACGTGCCAAGGGTTAAAGTGCACAAGGCTTTTTAGGACAATAGCAAGCACACATATGCTGTTTAAATAAACGTCAATCATTTATTCACAGAATTGCTGATAAGACAAGACTTTGCAGATTATATGTTTTGTATCACACAGTTTTCTTACAACGTAATTGATATAAAGGATAACAGCCATGCCTAGAACAAGGCTGCACATGGATATTTATTTAAAAGTATACTACACTAATATGTCTGGCAAACCAGGTACACTTTTCTTTTATTTTACAAGTTGTAAATATGTCACTTCTGCAGTTGACTGATGGGCCTGCATGATACCTTGACACAGTGAGCAAAGTACAGTCTTGGATTCCATTTTTTCCCACAGTGCACCATTTTCCCAGAATCCTACTGTCATCCCAGGTGCAATACGGGCATTGAATCTGTTGCAAGTGTGCTGCATCTGACCCGCAAGTGCATCTGGTTTGTCAAAATGGGCACAAGTATGCATGCAATCAGGCTAGGATTTGTGGAGAGGCCACAAAGGCCCGGGCCTAGGCTGGCAAAATATTAGGGGTGGCATGCCGCCCAGCCGCCTTCTGAAAAGCATTATTGCTCCGGTGCAGGCGTGCATGCCTGCTTGCACCGGGGAGGGTATGTGAGCAGATGCCTGCCCACCAAATCCAGTGCTGCATGCACTGCATAGTAAATCAGATGCAATAATAACAATTATTTTTGCAGGCTGCCTACGGCCAGTGTCTAGTATGCCAGATTCTTTAGGTTCAAGTGTGTTGCATCTATTGATTCAGGGCACTGAGGGAACCCTGGAGTTACTGTTACCTAAGAAGGTGATGGTGGTTCCAGGGTTTGCACAGCTCAATGCATCAATAGATTCAATGGAATGGAAGGCAGGAAGAACTGATTAGCACTGAGCACAACTATACAAAAGTCCAAAAATCCCATTTTGGATGCAAATACCTTTAATAAAAGTGAAAAAAATAATAAAGAGCTCAACTTGTCTGCGGCATCTGTGGATGAACCATATCATCTTCTCTGAACAGTAGTGAAATTAGAGAATGTAATCCTAACCGGCTATGCATGGTTGGCTTTCCGTAGTCTGAGCAATCTTTGGCATAAAGTTCAGTCATTTCACAGAAGTGGGCCACAATAATAACATTTAATTGAAATCCCCTACTATATTTGCCACATAGGTTTATCCGCCACTATATCTGGCAATTCATTTATTTTTTAGACCAGGGTTTCCTAAGTTTTGCAACATGATAATGATAGGTTGAATTTAATTATTATTGACTTCTGCAATAGAGTATTCAACTTCACATAAATAGCAATGAACTACAATTTGGGTCCCAATTCATAGGTTAAGCTAATGCCAGAAAGGACTGAAATTAGCCTGAGCATCATTTCACAACGGTTCTAGGTGCAGGCAGGAGAGGGCAAATGCCCACATAGGGACTTATTTTTTACCAGCGTATTTTAGATGACCAATTTCAGAACCCATGTGGCACTAACCACTAAGAACCATCATCTTAATCATTATTATCCTGAAATGCAGTTATCCAGGAATTTATACAGCTTTGGGATGAGTTCAGAAGGGCAAGGGGAATAAGAAACAAACAGAGACTGAAAAAGATTAAGCTCAATGTCCAAACATTCAAAACACCTTCAAATAAACTATGGAGAGACCTATAACAGGGATAACATGGCATAACCATTTCTACATATTGACTTTTTTGCAAAAATACATCACATGCTGTCCGATTTTGCTTGAAAGGGTATGCCTCTTGTGTATGCTAAAACAACAAAGATACCTAGGGGTATATTTATCAAAGAGTGAAGTTAAGAGTGAAGTTCTGCCACTAGAGGGAAATTCCGCCGCTCTCCATTCATTTCTATGGGATTTTTAAAGGCGTATTTATCAAAGGGTGAATTTTCACTTCACCCATTGATAAATAGGCCTTTCAAAATCCCATTGAAATGAATGGAGAGTGGCGGAATTTCCCTCTAGTGGCGGAACTTCACTCTTTGATAAATTTACCCCATAATGTATTTCAAAATGTAATGTAATATTTGCCCTCTTGCTTTCCAACTATTGATAAACTCTCAGTGACTCTCTTTTGCTGGGATATTATAGTACTATGCAGCATATGAATGAATGCAATGCAACCAGTGAATATGTCAAACCTGTGTATCTAGTATCTGGTCTGTATGGATCCCACTTACCTTTCCAAAGCTCCACTGAACCAGAAATGGCCTCTGAAGACTTTTCATATCATTGTCACCAAGTATCTTTGCAGCATTAGTGCCAGTAAATATATCCTTCTCCAGTGGGCGCTCAGTTACACTTTCAACTTTAATATTTTTCATCTAAAAGCACAAGTATAAACAAAACACTATTGATTATACAAAGACAAGGATACATACATATTACTTGAACCTCTGGGTGTCACCAATATAATATGTCTGCCACTACCATGATGGTGAATCCCCCTGCCATATAAGAGGTATCTGATACTATATGAAATCAAAATTGTTTTTTTTTAATCTTCTACTCCAAGCTTACATACAGTGAGGGACATAGAGAGGGAGGTTGTAGATGTTCCCTAGATGGGCCCATTGGAGTTACTCAGACACTCTTCCCAAAGTATAGAGTGTGAAAGACATGAGAAATCTCACCAACCATGAGAAATCTCACCAAACATGCACAAGGTGGCCCAAATAATTATTTATAACTATCTATCTAAAAGGGGGTCTACAAAACAGTCATGACATTTAACAACAATGGCTCATCTAATTGTCTTCTTCAGCACCTGCATGCAATGATGATAATTTCTTCTGCCTTGGCCCATTTGGGTAGTCAAGTGGTTCATCTCAATAGCACCGACTGATCCTTGGTGCAACAACTGTGTTTGTGTTACAGTGAACTTTCATGATTAGCAAAGCCTTGTCAATCATAGTTTAGAAAAGCATCTAATCTTTAAAATTATCCAACTATTGAAAGAATATTAATATTAAGAATATAATATTGGAGATGGAATAATTCTGGTTCAAAATCATTACTCCAGCTTTATGCAATTGAAGCTGTCATTGATATTGGCAGCTTATTGGTCGATATATGCACCAAACTTATAAACCCCCTCTTATTGCTAGCTAATAGGGTGGCTTTTCCTAAGGGTCTAAAAGCAACTAACAAATATTGTCAAATGAGCAGGTTTACCTATCTACTAGTTTAAACCTATTTTTTAAAGTTATTTCATTTATTGTAAAACATCGGAACTCCATACAAATGGAAGTGAAATACTGGAAGAGGTGCATGCTGGGCGTTGTGGTTGTATTTCAACATGTAATTGACAGAATTGCAACATATAACTCACAGCTAATTCAAAAGTTATCTTTCTAAGTGTGTAATTACATGACATGTACCATACCTCAATTCTGATGAGTTGGTCATCTTTGTTAGCTGGATTTCGCCATACCAGGCTGACGTCTACATCAGAAGAAATCTTGTATCCTACACTATCCTCGACTGATCCTCTAGGTCGGTCAATTAGGACTTCTGTTGTATAGAGGTACTTGTAGGACTTGTCATTGTTAAGTATTGGTCCTGTTGTCTGCACTGTTTTTGAAAAGAAAAATATAAAGAATGAAAAAGCAATGTTTGCAAATATATGGAAAAACAAGCAAAACTGAAGATTCATATTTGACTAAATGACTGCTATTTGCGCAGGGTTTTTATGTCTCTACAGTTCATATAATGTGCTGATTTTTTTGGTGCTGACTGATTAGCACAAATGGCTGGATATAGTGCTGTATATACAGGTAAAGGACCTGTTATCGAGAATGATAGGGACCTGGGGTTTTCTGGATAATTAGTCTTTCAGTAATTTGGATCGCCATGCCTTGTCTGCTATAATAAACATTTATTAACCCTATTAGGATTGTTTTGCTTCCTATAAAGATTAAGTTATATAAAATACAATGTTCTTTTTTATTAAAGGACATTTTCAAATATTTGATTAAAATGGACATGATCTTCCTGTAATCTGAAGCTTTCTGGAACAGGTTTCAGGATAACAGAACCCATACCTGTACTGCATAGCCAGACTGATAAATTACGTGGATGAAATAAGTGATCTTATGATCTTATGAATCAGTGATATATGATTTTAAAGGAGAATTCAACCCTAACATTAAAAAACCCCTACCCCCATCCCCACCAAGAC
>CM044432.1:61484738-61495535 GCA_024363595.1 Xenopus borealis | reverse complement strand
ATCGAAATGCTGATGATTTGGCACTAAGGAAAAAAAACATCCGGATTAGCCTCAGAAGAAAAATGGTCACTATAATTTATCTTTAGATTTAGAATGATTTACTAAATCTACAGTATTTTTTTATTCAGCTATTTTTAATTATCTGTTATCAAAATATGCAGCTGCTTTAGTGAGCCAAAGGTGAGTGTATTGCAAGTAACTAGAATTCCAAAGTCAGATAGAAAGCAATCTGCATTGCTTATTGATAATCAAAAGAAAGAAAAAGGAAGAAAAGGAAAGTCTCAAAGGTCAGTAAGACTGAGTGACAAGAAATTGCAGAGAATTCTTTTTTTGAAAAACAGGTTTGATCTTACTATCAGAGGGGGAAATTCACTAAAGCGTGAAGCATCTAAAGCTAGCGCTAATTCGCCAGCGTGATGTCAAATCGTAACTTCGCAAATTCACTAACACCGAAGTAGATAGACTAGCGCAACTTCGCACCCTTACACCCATGTATGGGGCCCTAGAATGGGATAAAAATTAAGCAGATATTTATTGGGCAGGTTTAAAAATTCCATAGGGACAGTGCTCCATTGGCTTGTTGATGCCATCTTCATGCCAATGGCCTGCATTTACCAACAGTATCCAAGCAATCAAACTAGCATGAAACCCATGCAGACCAGTGGTGTAAATACCAGGGGTGCAGAGGGTGCAATTGCACCAGGGCCCCAACCCCCTTGGGGGGGGGCCCATCAGAGCAACATAGCAGGTGTTTATCTAGGGGGACATTTTACAGCACACATGCTATCAACACTCCAGGATTGGATTTATAGAGGTAAGGGACTGAGAGGGGGGCCCAGGTGCCCATCATGTACCGGGGCCCACCAGGGAGTAGTTACGCCACTGATGCAGACACTTGGAGAACATACCTTGCAGTACTCTGGCTGAAATCAAACCTTGAACTCCATCACTACTAAGCAGTTATACTACAATTGCACTTTCATTTTCTTTTCCCTTAATTTCTTAATAATTACTACACTTGGCTTCAACAATAATTAGCATGGCCCTCTTGACATTAATTTCTTCCCTTTTTGTATTTAAAAGCACCAGTTCCACACAACTGTACCACCACTGCAGAAGGCGTATGCATGAAAAATACAAATTTTGTACAAACACTTTTAAATATAGAAGGTAAAGGGGGCCATGCTCATTAGAACTTATCCCAGACAAATAGAGATAAAAGAAAAGTGACTGCTGTGTTTAAAGTCTGCCAGGATGCCTCCCACAATAAATACAATTAATTATATGTAGATAATTTCAATTTATATTAAACAAAGGATAAAAACTCCCATCTTTTTGATTGTGTCCTTTTAAAAATCCAAAATCACAAGTTTGTGCAATTACTGCATATTGAGTCATAGCATTGTTTGTTTGCTCTAAAGGTTTCAGCATCTCCTGAAACTATAAGAATGTTTATGGGAAGAATCCACAACAATAGTTAGTGCTCTTATCTAGTACTGCAGATATGGCATCCTCTGGTATTACAATTTTAATTTAATATCGAATAAACTGCAGGGCACATATAATGTATGTGAGTTACAGGAAGAACAACAGGAGACTGTCCTGATACGGATATGCAATAGCATGCTAGTGTCTGCCAGTTATCTATAGCCCATGTAAATATAGAATATGATATGTTATATGATTCAAGGCAACTTGATGTCTACTCTGATATTCTGCACCTACTATACAAAATAACGATTCACAATATGACTGTGATGCTTAACTACATTTATCTATAGGTATTATAGATTTAAAGACAAAAGATTTTCACCAGTATAAAAGGAGCCGTTCCTTTCTTACCTTGAATCGAAGCAGAAAATGTGGAAAATATACAAACAAAAAATAACAAGGTTAACGGTATCATTATTCAGGTTTCTCAGCTCTTGGTGTGGTTTGTTTCAGCCGGCAGAAAATATTATAACAAATTTAAAGCTAAATGAATGGGTGACCTGTTCAGATTGAGGCACAGAGTGAAGGAAGCTTCAGGCACAGGAATAATGTTTATCTAGATGTAGTAAAGGTCAGATTCCAAACTCCATGCCCAGGTTAGCTTGATTAAATTTCTTTTAGTTAATGATTAGGCTAAAAATCACTTTTTTTTCTTAAGACAGAAACCCCCATTATTTATTTTTGGGTATTGTCTAAAGAATAAAGAATATTGTGGCCTTTGGTGAAATTCAAACCTTCCAAAGTTAATATTTTAGGCAGCTTTTTAGGGGATATATATATATATATAGAGAGAGAGAGTTTTCCAAACATTGCAACAAAATCAAAGTGTAACAGTTTACTGCTGTTCACCTGTATCAGAGCTGGCAACTTACACTGCTCGTTATGTGGCGGGTGCAAGCGGGCCGCAAAATTTTTTCCATTTCCGAAAGTGATGTAGGCATAAGTGAAATTATGAGCAGACTGATGTCACTGAAATGTCACTGAAATGTTTTTTGCATTCGCATATTGAATTTTTGCTGTCAGAAACTGGGAGAATGCTTAAGAGCTATGGGAGGCTGGGGGACAGAGCCCAAAATAAAGTAACTCCTGGGAATATATGGGGGGGGAGGGGTTGGCAGCTCTACTCTGCATGCTCCCTCCCCCTGCACATCAACACAATCATTCACAGCACACACGCTTTCCACAATGTGTCTTCACAGCTAGGGTTGCCACCTCACACCTTTAAAACCGAACACATATGGAATACACAGCCTGCATGGCTAAGTAGCAATTCATTTAGATGCATGGCTGCACATAAATCAGTTCAGTCTGCAGCATGCATCTAAATGTATTGCTAATTAGCCATGCAGGCTGTGAATTCCATATGTGTTCGGTTTTAAAGGGGTGAGGTGGCAACCCTATTCACAGCCCATGTGCACTTCAATGTACACACACAGGGGAGGGAGTGAGATTGCCTAGGGCATCTCAATGGCTTGGCCCGACTCTACATAAGACTTTTGCTTTTAGACTGGTGACCAGTGAATACCACCTGACAATTGGTTGCCATAGGTTACTGCACCTAGGCAAACTTAATTATTACATAACCCCTTTGTAATAGTGTACAGGAAGGAGGGTTCTCCAATGGGGGAATAGTGGCGGGTTGTTCAGCAGTGTTGTTGTTCTAAAGTAGGATGTATGTTGAAAACATTGTTATACTACTTGTTCATTATTATCTAATGTTCCAAAAAAAGTAGTTTTCTGCTCCCAATTTTGTTCTCGTACCCTTTAACACTAGAATTCCAATTTCCTGGATTCCCCCATGGCAGCAACTAATAGCGTGTGCTGCCATGGGGGAACTCCAGGAAAAGAGAATCACGGTAAGTATGAAAGGAATTCTCATTTTTCTGCTCATTCTAGTCATAAAGGAGCATAACTAAGCAATTTTTTTTTATTGTTTTATAGCGGGTAGTTTTAACTGCAAAAACAGGACCAAAAGCAGTGACTTAGATCTGCTCCAAGAAAATCACATTTGAGTTGATTTTGTTTCTGAGTCATATATCAGATATAGGATGTTATCTGGAAACCCTTTATCTGGAAATCTCTGCATTATGGGAAAGCCATCTTCCATAGACTCTATTTTAATCAAATAATATTTTTTTAATTACTTACTTTTTTTCCTTATTATAAAAAATAAAAGCTTGTTCTTGATCCCAGCTAAGATGTAATTATTCCTTATTGGAAGCAAAATGATTATATTGGATTTATTTAATGTTTAAATGATTTTTTAGCATGGGGATGCAGATCCCTTATCTTATTAAGGTCAAGCACCTTTGATGTAAATATGCAAGCTACACTACTTATATCCTTAATGATACTTCAATACGCAAATCCAAAATGGAAAAGGACCTTGGAGTCCTTGTAGACAATACACTTGGCTGTAGCAAGCAATGCCAATTTGGTATAGATTCATAGAGGAGGGGTTATTCTTCCACTTTTACGGAATGATGTTGAAGCCCCACTTTGGTCTCAAGTGGTCAATAAGGATATTATTGAATCTGGTAAACGGTATGAAAAGTCTTGGTTGTGAAGAAAGACTGGCCAAGTTGGATTTGTTCATGCTGGAAGTAGAAGTGCTTAAGGGGAATTTTGATACCCCAAAAATATATAAGGGGATCATATAATAATCTCTCCAATGCTTTATTTACCAGTAGGTATTTCCAGCAGACACAAAGGCACCCATCGTGATTAGAGGAGGCTCCAGCTAAAAAAAGTTTTTTACAGTGAGAGCTGGGAAGATGTGGAATCCTCTTCCTGAATCAGTTGTACAGGCTGATACATTAGATAGCTTTAAGAAGGGGTTAGATGAGTTTTTAGCAAGTGAGGGAATACAGGGTTAATAGTACAAGTTGATCCAGGGAGGGGTCTGATTGCCATCTTGGAGTCAGGAAGGATTTTTTTCAAATCATTTCAAAATTAAATATAAAAATAAATCAGTTTGCTCTTTTGAAGAATGGATATCAGTGCAGGAGTCTGCTGGAGCAGCACTATGAACTGTTTTCCTGTGACAGTATCCCTTTAAAAGCATATTATCAAAAATTAGGTGTAGATATTGATGTCACAAGTGTGGCAACTGTTGTTCTAATGTCTATCATTTTGGTTCAGGTGCACACAAAGCTACTTGGGAGATAAGTCAACCCAGTAACAAATTGCTTCTTCTTTGGGGCGACTAATCTCCCCGAACTGCCTTCCTGCTGGCTAAAGTGTAAATTGCCAGTGGGATGGCACTTGGAGCGATTTGTTTTTCGATGTCGCCCAAAGTTTCCTTGTGAGGCAACTTCAGCCGACTTCAGAAAATGAAATGTTCTGAGTGCCATCCAGCTGGCGATTTACACTCTGGCTGACAGGGAGACAGTTTGGGGAGGTTAAGTAGCTTTATGTGCCCCTGCCCTTAGTGTGTTCCATGTGTAAAGCCCAGTTGGTGAGAAGAGAAGTGAGAATGTACACTCTGTATACAAAAAAGATTTTATTATATACATCTTTCATTACTGTATTAAGATTTGGTAAGTGAAGTTTATAATATTAATAATAAACATACTAAACAAGTTACCAGTAAATGCTATCTGCAGTTGAAACTTTATTTTTAGTTTTTTGTAATTACTGCTGGCCCCTGTTTATGTAACTTTCTACATGGGATGGAGTACTGCTCAAATGATCTGAAATTGTTGTGTATTCATCTCTGTGAAAGAACATTCTAACCATAATACATGAAGGCCATCTTGGAATTCAAAAATGCAAAAGATGGGCAAAAGAATGCTTATTTTGGCCATCTATAAATGTGGATATTGTTCAAGTCAAAACAAGCTGCACAACTGGCCAAACCTTTGCTCCAGCACTTCCGAGGGAGCCCCTAAAACAGAGAGAAATGCCATGTGGTCCCTGGCATACAATTGAGTTGATATATTCATCTTGAATGGGAAAGAGCATTTGACAATATTAGACTCATACTCCAGTTGTCCAGAAGTTCGAAAATAGCACATCATTTCAGTTATGCAAAATACTTAAAACACACTTCTGCAGATATGAGATACCTAGAGAAGTAAGAACTGATAATGGTTCTCAGTTTATCTGAAAAGATTTTGTAAGATTCACAGAAGAGTTTGGATTCAAGCACGTTACTTCAAGCCCACGATTCCTGCAGAGTAATGGACTTACAGGGTGTGGCATAATAAAAATTAAAAAACAGTTGCTAAAAAAAAGCTATTCATTCAGATCAGAACCCAGAAGTGGCACTCAAATTATGCAACAGCTCTTGAAGGAGGCAAATCTCCAGCAGAGTTATTCCTTGCAAGACAAATACAGACAAAATTACCTGCATTGGAGCCTAAAGGGCAAGGCAAGTGTAAAATAGAATAAGGCTATAAATGCTGTATTTTGTATACTAAACATAAACATGAACTTATTGCACCACAAGCCTAATCAAACAAATTATTTATGCTTTCAAAGTTGGCCACAGGGGGCTGCCATCTTGTAACTTTGTTATACATCTTTGTCTGACACTGCACATGCTCAGTATGGTCTGTGCTGCTTAGGGATCGTCCTAAATGATCAAAAAACAAAGCTGTTTGAGTTCTGCATGGCTGGTAAGTAAGGTGGGAGCTCCCCCTGCTGTTCATAAGTGATATATTCCCTGCCAGAAGTTAGGGACCGTCTGACAATTCCTATCCTCAGCACTAAATGAAGGAAAATTTAACTGCATACAGTCAGGTTTCTTATAAAAACAATACACATTTTTAAATTAAAGTATATTGGAGATAGATTTCTTTTTCATTAAAGAAAATAAAAATGGGATTTTATTTCTTTGCCTTTCCTTGCCCTTTAAGTGTTACCATAATGATAAGCCCCTATTTAAACAGTACAGACAACAGAAACAAACATGCATGAGAGACAAAAGAAAAATGATGATAAAAGTACAAAAACACTTGAACATTTACACATTGGATATGAGGTCAGAATTTGGAATGGATCTACTGTACTTGGCATGAAAAACCACAAGTGATAAAAGTCTCACCTCATTCTTATGAGGTTCAAACAAGTGATGGAAATAATTAAGGCAAAACAGAAGGCATTTATATAATATCCCTAAAATACCAAGTGTGACTCATTCTGATGGTCAGCATTTTAATCAGTCAGAGGAGCAACAGGACCAGGATTTGATTCACATGGAGAAGCATCTTGCAGTGGCTGATTACTGGCTAAAGGACAATCAAGGAAAAGATGCCCCTGTAAATAGGCAGGTGTCAGTAGATAACAAGGAGGACAACAAGATCAACAAGGACACATTAGAATCTTTTGTGAGAGAAACTATGTCTATTCAAGGAACAAAAAACTCTGATCATGCCACAGTTAATACACAAAATACAAAATCCTGTTATCTGGAAAATCCAAGGTCCCGAGCATTCTGGATAACAGGTCCCATACCTGTATTTAAGTTATTTGTTTAATTTTAGGGTATATATGCCCTTTAAGAACTGTAAAATAGTGTTAAACTGTTAACACTTGAATTAAGACAGATATAAAATTGCACTCACACATTATGGATTCAAAGATGATTAATAGGTCATATACCTCTAATGGCAGATTATTAACAGGGTATAACCATTACACTGCTACATTTCTCTGCCTGGTCCCATAAAGTGAAATTTGTTTCATGGAGGAGGCCCCAAATATTTTTATCCTTTCTGTATTTTCCTGTGTCTTATAAAACAGGGAAGTACAACTAAAAAAAACGGAGAGCTTTTCCTTCCCTGACCTACAGACAAACAGAATTCTCCAGGTTATCATTATTCAGATATTAAACTGGTGCTTTAATCCAAAACAACCCTATTTAAGCCTGTCAGTGGGAAATTGCGGTGTTGTTTGCTATGGTATAACACTTGTTCAGCAAAAAGACATGGAGATGTACCAGTAGAATATCTAGAGCAAAGTTCAGAGTATGCAAACGGATGACTACAGATTCTTACGTGACAGTTTACACTTTAAGATATTCATTGCAATGTACTGTATGAAGCAAGTAATCCATCGATTAGCTATTTTACTACGTCCAAGGGTTTGTGTGGAAGTCTAGAAGGTTCAGAGTTCATAGAAGTAATTGGGCATGATTTTAATTGAGTGCATTACATGGTACTTGCTGATTATAGGTTCATATCCTCATTATGTGGCACTACCTGCAACTTTTCTGTGATGTTAAATATATACAAATAATTTGTATACAGTTGTGTTCAGAATAATAGCAGTGTGCTTTAAAAAGTGAACAAAGCTCAAAATTCTTATAAAAAATGTTATTTCCATACACGCAAATGCATTGGAAACACTGCGCATGCTATTCAAAATTAAATTGTGAAGAAAAATGTATCAGATTTGTGCCATTCCTTTACAGAAAGTGAATGCATTAAATTTTTTTTTTGTAGATTCTTTATTTTTGGAAGGGAAAGCGTACAGAAAAAAAGAGGGGGGGAGGGGTGGTTAACTATTCAGCATTATACATGATAGTGAACATCAAACTCTTACATGTAGCTAAAAGATATGCTATTTATTTGATATGAAGAGAGCTCTTATCAGATATGCATTGGTGTTTCCATCTCTACCTAAAAAGTTTTTATGTGATGTACCTGGGGGGCCATATTTTCCCATATTTCGCACTGTTGTTATGCAATAAAAATGTTAATTCTTCAAAACTTCTTCTACTTTGCTTTCCACTTCACTGGATAAAAAAGATTGGAATAAGTTAGAACATACATTCATTTCGATACCAACTGAGAACTTGTTGACAGAAGAATAAACACATACTAATGAAACAAATCGCCCCCTTTTGATTAAGGCTACAATAAAGATATGGCATAAAATCAAGGAGCCTCTTAAACTTACTAGTCTTCCCTATACATTATCACCATTAATTAACAACCCGGAGTTCATTCCAGGCATGGAGAAAGGCTCTTTTACAAGATGGGGCAGATGGGAAAATTCCATTTGCGGAAATCCAGAGGAGATGGGGATATCATCCTACAGATGCCTGGAATTATAATTAACTCAACTTCTACATTCAAATAGTGTCTGCATTCTTTGAGGAATGTATTAGTATGTACCGTGCAACTATTCGGGCTGCATTGGATACAAAACCTAGGAAGGAAACAAAGCAAAATATTCAGTGTCGGACTGTGACACCAGGGCCCACCCCAAAACCTTAAACCAGGGGCCTACCATAAAACCTTAGACCAGGAGGCCACTCTCAGTACTAATATTCTTCATCTCCTCAATCAACCTCTATTCTCCTAGTTTGTTTTCTTTACATACTATAATCAATTATTCCATCTATTTAGCCTCTTTGTTCTCATAGAAATAGGGAATGGCCATGAAATAGGCCAAAAGTTTAGCAGCATGAGGGCCCACTGACACCTTGGCCCACCGGGAGTTTTCCTGGTATTCTGGTGGGCCAGTCCAACACTGAAAATATTTCTAAACAGCCAGTTGCTCAACACTGGCTACAAGCGAAACATCCGGATTCATCATTTAAATGTATGCCCATAGACTGTGTTCCGGATTTACCAAGAGGGGGAGATATGAATAGATTATTACTCCAAAGCAGGGGTCCCCAACCTTTTTTGCTCATGAGCCACATTTAAATTTAAAAAAGAGTTGGAGAGCAACACAAGCATGAAAAAGTCCATGTGGATGTCAAATAAGAGCTCTGATTGGCTTTTTGGTAACTCCTATATGGACTGGCAGCCTACAGGAGAGAATGTTTGGCAGGACATCTGTTTTTTATGCAACCAAAACTTGCCTCTAAGCCAGTAATTCAAAAATAAGCACCTGCTTTGAGGCCACTGGGAGCAACATCCAAGGGGTTGGAGGGCAACATCTTGCTCACGAGCTATTGGTTGGGGATCACTGTTAGAAGGTGTATCTCCCCGGGGCTTGAATAGTGCCCTAAAGCTTAATTGTTTTTTACCTAAATAATTGGACACTAGGTTGGGATATTTAACAGGTTGGTATCTTTGTTATCCCTGTTGCAGGAGGAGATTTCCTCCTGATATCAATCTCTAGGCCTGTCTGTGTATTATTGTTTCCCCTTTTCTTTCTGCCTATTTTGGTGTATGGGGGTTGTGATTATTTATACTCACGTGTTGTATTTTAATATGACAACTAGGTTTGCCACCTTTTTAAAAAAAAAATAAAAATACCGGCTAGTGCTGGGGGGTGGGAAAAAAGGGACGGGGAGCGACTTAAAGGGTGCGGAGTCATGGAAATGACACACAAAAGGGGCAGGACCATGACGGTTAAGGAGGCGGAGCCACCGCCGCGTCAGGGAACAAATGAAGGGCCGAAGGCTTTTTGTAAGGGTATTACAAATTACCGGCATAATACCGGCCCTGGCCCTTGCAGGTATTTTACAGGCTAGGCTAGGCTAGGCAGGTAAAATACCGGCTGGGTGGCAACCCTAATGACAACGCATATACTTTGTTGTTAATTGATGCTGGAATAAACGGTACAGACAAATAGGGTAGATTCTACCAAGGGGGCACTCTAAGGTTGAGCCAGCAATATAGAATATTGTTGTAGCTAACTTTGATTCTTTATATATCTGTTATAGACACATGTAGCTTGCTATTTAGAAAGATACATGGAATTAGTTTTAAATGTTAATGATATATTTATATATATATATATTTACACAGTAATTTTACAGAGTATTCTTATGATAAGCATTCACTTATTTGATGTCCCGGTGTTGCTGGTTCTTCTGGAAGATAAATATACAGTATATGTAAATATATCATACATATCTACATCAGGGTCAATGACTTATTGACATAATCTAGATCCTGCTCAGACATAGTATCTCTGTATCTCAGGAGATATGCCAGGCAAGTTCAGTTTGTTTTGTGCTTCAGAAGCAACTGCAACTACCCAGAGAGAGAGTCAGTTGCAGGCAGGTGGCTCAATGAGTGGAGGGTGGCTGGGGTGAGGATTTGTGAGGGGCTGGGTGGTCAGGACTGGAGTCAGGGGCATGGAGTTGGGGGTGGTAGTGACAGAGAGTGGGGGCAATCATGGTGCCAGGGAAATTGGCATGACCTTGAACAATACTATATAGCATGGCTCTGATGTAAACTGGTCTACTGTATAATGTCTTATATTAGAGAAAAGGACTAAGCAACACTTCTGTTGTCATAAAAGCATATGGTGGACAATTGTCAAAAGTCCCAAAACTACTAGTAACTACCAACTGTCTGCTACATACAATGCTGTTCTATAATCTGTACCACGGTGGTT